>CM032364.1:17035494-17458871 GCA_019023105.1 Diglossa brunneiventris | reverse complement strand
TGGCTGGAGCTGGTTGAACGCGAACTGCAAAAGGGTCACATAGAACCCTCCGTCAGCCCATGGAACACCCCTGTGTTTGTAATCCCCAAAAGGTCTGGAGAAGGTTATCGTCTCATCCACGACCTGAGAGAGGTGAACAAGACAATCCGACCCATGGGTCCAGTTCAGACACTGCTACCTGCGAACTCAGCCATTCCCGAAGGACAGCCATGTGCAGTGCTGGACATCAAAGACTGTTTCTTCTCAATACCCCTCACCCCGAAGACAGGGAACGATTCGCCTTTTCCTAGGTTTCCAATGGAAGGTGCTCCCACAAGGTCTAGTAGACAGCCGGACTATCTGCCAGGTCACTGTGGACAGAGCGCTGACGCCAGTCGGACACTCCTACCCCACCGCAACCATCATTCAATACATGGACGACATCCTAGTCGCAGCACCATCGACGAGCCAAGTAGATCACCTGGTGTCTACAATCACGGAAACCCTCCAGGCCAACGGCTTCGAGATCGCGAGTGCAAAGATCAAGAGAGGACCCTGCGTGACCTTCCTGGGAGTGGGAATCACAAGCTCCTACGTGACTCCTCCCAAAGTGAAGATCCACCGAGAAATCAAGACACTCCATGATGTGCAACGCCTGGTGGGATCGCCGCAGTGGGTTTGCAACGTCGCCCTGATTCCTCCCGAGGTCATGGACCCTTTATATGACTTCCTGAAAGGAAAGCACCCCCGGGAACCCAAGGAGCTGACACCGCAAGCAACGAGCTCCCTCGATTTCATCGAACAGCAGATGTCCACTGGCACGCTTGCCAGGTGGAACCCAGCCATGCCCCTGGACCTGTACGCCCACTTCACGCCAAAGGGGGGCGTGGGGGCACTGGCCCAAGGACCTTCCGAAAACTCCCGACTGATCCAATGGGTGGTCCTCGGGAGACCCGCTCGTGCATTCTCCCCAGGAATCGAATGCATCGCCAGCCTCATCAGGAAAGGCAGGAAACTCGCCTTGAGACACCTAGGAACCGAGACAACAAGAATCTACCTTCCCTTCCGCAAGCAACCGACCACGGAGTCAACCACAATTTCAGAACACCTAGCCCTTGCTCTCACCAACTTCGGAGGAGAAATCTCCTACTCCGCCAAACCACCCTGGACTCAGCTACTGACCATCGTCGACATAGACATACCGCCAAAGGTCAAGGACCGACCACAGCCAGGACCAACAGTCTTCACGGACGCTTCCTCCACAACTTCTACCGCAGCAGCAGTGTGGCAGGCAGGAGAACAGTGGCATTGCGTCAAAGCGTGTGACCCCACACTGTCAGTGCAGCAACTGGAAGCAGCAGCAGTGGTCTTGGCGTGCGGACTCTTCCAAGATGAACACCTCAACGTTGTAACGGACTCTATATTCATGGCAAGGCTCTGCCTAGCCATGGCAGGACCAGGTGTGTCAACATCTACAGCAGCCCTGATGCTGGAAGAAGCGCTCTCCTCACGACAGAGCACCATATCCATCATTCACGTCAACAGCCACGACCCGGTTAAAGGTTACTTCCAGACTGGCAACGACAAAGAAGACGCCGCAGCAAAAGGCGTGTGGACGTTGCAGGAAGCTTGTCAGCTGCACGAGTCACTCCACATCGGAGCCAAAGCACTGGCGAAGAGATGCGGGATCTCAACAGCGGACGCAAGACATGTGGTGGCTACCCGTCCCCACTGCCAGAAGTCACCCCTGTGGACCAGTGGGATCAACCCGAGAGGTCTCAAGCCCTCAGAGATCTGGCAGTCGGACTTCACCTTGTGTCAGCTGCTGAAGCCCCGAGCATGGCTTGCAGTGACAGTGGACACTCTCAGCGGAACGATCGTAGCCACACAGCACCCCAAAACTAACTCTAGAGCCACGATTCAGCACTGGCTGACAGCCATGGCGTGGCTTGGTATCCCCAAGCAGATCAAAACTGACGGTTCCAATTTCACCTCCAAACCAGTGCAAGAATTCGCCTCAAAATGGGGCATCACATTAGTGCAAGGTATCCCGTATAACAGTACCGGGCAGGCCATAGTCGAGCGAGCAAATCAGACCCTGAAAACCAGGCTAGAGGTGTTGGCAAAAGCAGAGGGCTTTGCCAATTCCATTCCCCCGGGAGATCAAGCGCGTATACTAGCAACCGCCCTGCTAGCGCTAAATCAATTCCCTAGGGGGGATGAAACAAACAGTCCCATTCAAAAACACTGGGCCGCCCGAGCGCTAGAGGAGGGCCCGCAGGTTGTAATTAGAAATGAGCTAGGCGAATGGGAACAGGGCTGGAGGTTGATGCTCACAGGGCGAGGGTATGCAGCTGTCAAAAAGGACAGCAAAATCAGGTGGTGTCCACTTAGGTCAATCAAGC
Source organism: Diglossa brunneiventris (assembly GCA_019023105.1). NCBI lineage: Eukaryota > Metazoa > Chordata > Aves > Passeriformes > Thraupidae > Diglossa > Diglossa brunneiventris. The sequence goes on along the minus strand of CM032364.1, from coordinate 17,456,487 downwards.
CCGACCTTCGCAGTGGGCAGGATGAGACTGATGAGAATTGTGAGTTTCTGTTTACAGGACATGCTTGTGGGTTGTCCTTGGGATGGGTACACTCCCCCTTCCAGAAGAAAGTGACAGACCACCAAGCCACCAGACAGCACCCGAGAGACCCGCACGGGTGAGACCCAAGCATCAACGGTGTTTCTGTGTGATTTTGCTGTTGGGGCTTGTCGCCAGAGGGCAAGCCAGCCCAGACTACTACCCCCATCAGCCATTCAGGTGGGTCATGCGACATCTTACTGATGGTAAGATGCTCAGAGACATCACCACGCCGAACACCCCATCCTTCGTGCTTCGCGTTACCGACCTGTTTCCAGGACAACCAAAGACAGACCCTCATTCCTCACACGCCACACATGTACCTATCTACTGGTGCCCAGCTTCAAACCCAGGAAAAGTTACTGTATTCACCCAGGGTGGGGATACTGTGGGCACTGGGGCTGTGAAACAATAGTTACGGACTCCAGGCCGTCAGGGCCTGGGTGGGACCCACAAGAGCCCGACAAATTCCTACAGTTCGCCTGGGCACCCGCAGGTTGCAAAACACCCATCTTCCTTCAGGGAAGTTTCTATCGAAACGCCATAGAATCCCCAAATTTCGGAAATGCACTCACTACAACATGACAGTCTTGCAGCCAATCACCCTAGCTGGGCCGTGGGCAAAACGTGGACAGCAGTCCTTCAAGGGTCGAAACAGTGGGTGAACGTGCAAATTACCAGGCTCCAACCGTCGGCACCCCGAGCGGTTGGACCCAACAAAGTGATTAAAAGCACGCAGAAAGGGAAAAACATGACCTACCCCAAGGCCTTGCCCAACGAGGTCACCGACATCCCGACTGGTGACGCGGAAGGCTTCCAGAAGGGCCGCTCGGCCGGGTCAGACTCGGACCCAATCCTTCGCATGTTAGAAGCTACCTTCCTATCCCTAAACGAATCTAACCCTAACCTAACCGACTCCTGCTGGCTTTGTTACGATATCAAACCCCCCTTTTACGAAGGAGTCGCTTTAGACACCCCTTCAGCTATTCCACAGCCGATGCCCCCCACCGGTGCAGGTGGGAGGCCCCCTGCAAAGGAATTACCCTGAGTCAAGTCACAGGTCGGGGCAGATGCTTTGGCAACGCAACCCTAGCCAAACGAAAAGGCGACGTCTGTACCGAAGTAGTAGAGCCCGACAAGAAGAATAATAAGTGGGTAGTCCCATCCGCATCGGGTATGTGGGTTTGCCAGAGATCTGGAGTGAGTCCCTGTGTGTTCTTTGCCAAATTCAGTAACTCTAACGACTTTTGTGTCTAAGTTCTGATCGTTCCTAGGGTCCTGTACCACTCAGGACGAAGAGGTGTACCACCTTTTCGAAGAACCCAGCCAGCTCCACAAAAGAGAAATATTAATGGGTATAACTATCGCAATGCTGCTCGGCCTAGGAGCAGCCGGAACGGCAACAGGTGTCTCGGCCCTAGCAACTCAGCACCAAGGACTGTTACAGCTGCAGATGACCATTGATGAGGACCTGCAGAGGATCGAGAAATCCATTTCCTTCCTAGAGAAGTCGGTCTCCTCACTCTCAGAAGTGGTCCTGCAGAACAGGCGAGGACTGGATCTCCTGCTCATGCAGCAAGGAGGCCTGTGTGCCGCCTTGAAAGAGGAATGCTGCTTCTACGCAGACCACACGGGAGTCGTTAGAGACTCCATGGCAGAACTCCGAAATAGACTGGCTCAGAGACAGAAAGACAGGGAAGCCCAACAGGGTTGGTTCGAATCCTGGTTCAACCAATCACCTTGGCTAACCACTCTAATTTCTACCCTAGCAGGCCCATTGGCAATGCTGCTTTTAGCTATTACCTTCGGGCCATGCCTGCGGAACAAGCTAGTCTCATTCGTTCGGGCCCGCCTAGAACGGACCAACATCCTGTTCATAGGACGGCAACAAACTGCTGTGAATTCAACAGGGAACACTGCCGGTCACGCGAAACTTGCCTGGGAAAAACACAGGTTTCCCAAAACCCTTTTCCCTTGTCAAATCCCAACCTTCTACCTCACTTCAGTGCCTATGTATATGACTACCTCATTCATTAGTGAAAGAGAGGGGGGAGATGTAGCAGGCAGGGACAGGCGGTTCGCAAGATATCGGGATGTCACGGAAAGTGTTACAAAACCCCTCTCCCCCTCTTCCCCAGAGATAACGATCACCCTCGGAATGTAGCCAAGTAAGTAGTCCCCTCTAACATAGGAATACCAGTAACTTTCCACTCCTTATTTAACCTTAGAAAGCATTGCACGACCCCCTTCTGACGTAGAGAAACCCCTGTCTATATAACCCCTCGAGATGGAATAATAAAGGCCTTTAACCGTCCACCACATTGGTGTTTGCGTATGTTACTGGCCCGAGTGACCCAGGAGAGTTTTGGGTTGCCGTGCTGCTCGTTGAAACCAGGTTGCCTTGCCTTCCAAACAGAAGGCAACACTATATGCTGTTCTAAGGGCATTGAAAGGATTAAAAGGGAAAAAGGGAACTGTTTTCACAGACTCACGGTATGCATTTGGGGTGGTACACACATTCGGGAAAATTTGGGAAGAAAGGGGACTAATTAACACCAGAGGAAAGGGATTAATACACAAAGAACTGATCCGACAAATCTTAGAGGCTCTGAGAGAACCAGAGGAAATCGCGGTAGTCCATGTTAAAGGACACCAGACTGGGATTCAGTTCCGGACCAGGGGAAACAACTTGGCGGATCAGAAGGCGAAAGCCGCAGCGTTAATGGTGGTAAGTACCCCGGAGATCGAGGGAGTGGAACCACTTGATGAAACCCCCCCCTTCTCACAAAAAGAGGTCGAATGTTACGAAAAGGTCGGGGCAACGCTCACAGAAGGTAAGTGGAAACTGCCCGATTGGAGGGAACTAGTTTCCAGGGGGTTTGCCAGGAGAATTTTACGGAAGTTGCACCAGAAAACTCACTGGGGGGTACAAGCCTTAGCGGAACAATTTTTAAAGTTTTTCGGATGTAAAGGGATTTATGAATTAGCGAAACAAGAGTCACAGGGATGTATAGTATGCCAGAAGATCAACAAATCAAGGGCCAGGAAGGCAGCCCTCGGGGGACGACCCATTACGCACCGACCATTTGAGAGAGTTCAAATTGATTTCACTGAATTGCCAAAGGTAGGGAGGTTTAAATTCATGCTGGTAATTGTGGACAAATTGACTCATTGGGTAGAAGCTTTTCCCAGCTCACGAGCAACGGCTCAAGTTGTGGATAAGAAATTATTAGAAGAAATTGTACCTCGATACGGGGTGGTGAATCATATTGACTCAGACCAGGGAACCCATTTCACGTCAAAGGTTATTAAGCAGGTGGCTGAGGCACTTGGCACCAGATGGGAATACCACACGCCGTGGCATCCCCAAAGCTCAGGACAAGTGGAAAGAATGAATCAAACGTTAAAATCGCAACTGTCAAAATTAATCCTGGAGACAAAAATGTCCTGGCTGAAGTGCTTGCCATTAGCCCTGCTTAATATCCAGACCATGCCTCACTCGGAGACGGGACTCTCCCCATTTGAGATGTTATATGGGATGCCATATAAGCATGGGATGCCAGTAGGACACCCCGAGTTTGAGGATGGTCAGATCCAACCCTATCTGGTTGCAATAAATAGGAACTTACAGGAACTTCGGAAGCATAGGATAGTAACTCAGAGCGTCCCTCTTGGGTTCGCTATCCACAAAATCCAGCCAGGAGACAAAGTGTTTTGTCAAAGTGTGGAAAGAGGTGCCGCTCTCTCCCCGCTGGGAAGGTCCATTTCTTGTCCTCCTGACTACAGATACAGCTATCCGAACAGCTGAGAAGGGCTGGACACACGCATCCAGGGTGAAAAAGGCCAAACAGCAGGAGGAGGAATCTGAGTGGAAAGTCACCTCCTGTCCCCGGTGATTTGAAGATCAAGCTTCAGCGCCCCCGTCCGTGACCGACATCGAAAGAATAAGTTGTATTCTGCCGGGTTGTGAATGCTATCCGTTTGTCTATTTCAAGTGTGAATATTGTCAGGGGTGTTTTGTAATCCATTGTATAAGGGGACAAAGACCAAAGGGGTTGTGTACCCGGTGCTTGGATGAGGAGTTCGAATTGACTGGTCGTATCCTGACCTTGGCCACAAATTTAGGAATTATCGAATTAGATTCAATCGAGTGGTATCGGATCTTTCTGAATGGGGTGCGTGGAAAGCTTAGATCTCAGGCAGAGATATTGGGCGTGGAGTGCCGGAAATCCATCAGAGTCCCGTGCAATTCTGAAGCAGTCAAAATGTCAAGATGGGGAGCCTTTAAGAGGAGGTATGCAGCTAGGTCTCAGGGTGTCTTCCCCGAAGAAGACTCCTGCTGCCGAGAAGACGGTCTTCCCCGCCGCTGGAGGCAACCCAGGGGGCGGAGGCAAAGGCAGAGGAGTCCGCCTGGTGGGAATCCTGATTGGCCTGAGCCTAGTCATGTGCAGGACGCAGGGCCTGCTCATTGAGGTCCCCAGGAGACAGCGGAAGCTACGGCCCCACAGACGAGTGTGGAAAATGCACTCAGGTGGTCTCGATGGCAAAGGACAAGGGACACTCGGCATACCAAGCCCCAAAGGAATGTCTCAGGAGAACTGACAGGTACTGTTGGATGAATGGCACTCGGGTTAAAATATGCAAATTGGACATCGGGACTTGGTGTATCAGTTCCGAGGTGGGGAAAGGATACGAACAGTCAAGCGAGCACCGGATAAGAAAAAGAAGTATAGAACCAATATCTGTTCCCGTTTGTACCCAGTGCAATCGAACGATGTGGGTTGGGGGAAAGACAGAATCTATATTTTGGCTTATCACCAGGTGAACCCGTTGTGTTATGACAGTAATAGACTAGGAATGTGTAGAATGCAAGGGAAGATATATTGGAAGGCTAAAATCTCAAAGTTAGATATCCAGCACATCATGTTAAACCCGGGTACCAGGAAAGAATAACGAAGGGTGTCCTCAATATGATAAGGTGATCTGCTTTATGAAGAATAGAAACAATGAGGATCCTGAAGGGAAAATAAAAGAACTAACCCAGGAATTGAGGAGAAGGGAATCGGAAACAAAGAGGCAAAGGGTTGAGCAAGAACAATCGAAAACGCTAGGAGAACAATATGAAATGCTAGAGAGGCAATATGCCAGCGAGGGGTTACCCTCCCCTGACAGGAATTTGTTCATTGAATTGGTACAAGAGATTGCCTCAGAATTAGGTCTAACAAATTGTTGGATTTGTGGGGGATTAAAATCTGCAGAAAAATGGCCTTGGACTGGGGAAGGGTTGACCCCGGAGCAGCTCCTCAAATGGGATAACCCAAGAATCTCACAGATAGCGATAAGGCCTGAGGGTTGGAGTTTAAACCTGAGGGTGATGGGTACCGTTTGTGTCAGCTGGGAGGGAAAAGAATACACTGAGATGGTGGGATACACTCCATGCGATCTCACCCTAACAGTGAATTCAGATACAAAGGATAGAATATGGCACCCAGCCCCTCCCCTGGGATATTGGAGTCGGCAGAATAAAACAACTTGTGAATGGAATCCCAGGACCAAGTTATGCTGGAACAAGAGTCCGGAGGCTAACCCTTTCCAATCCTTGGAAGGGATAAGAGAATACTGGGGAAACCCAGAGAGAATTAACCTTAAGTGGAAGGCCCCTGACGGAATCTACTGGATATGTGGAAAGAAAGCTTATAGCGAATTACCCTCCAAATGGAGGGGATCATGCACATTAGGTATGATTCGCCCAGTCTTTTTCACTCTCCCCAGAACTAAGAGCAACCTACTAGGAGCCCCTCTATACGAAACTCTAAAGAGGGAAAGGAGAAGTTTGAAGCAGGCAATACCAGAAATAGGGGGTAAGCAAAGGTGGGAGGAGGACGAGTGGCCAGCCTCGAGAATAATTGATTACTACGGGCCGGCCACCTGGGCACAAGATGGAAGCTACAGGTACAGGACTCCAATCTACCTACTGAACAGATTAATCAGACTACAGGCAGGTGGTGGAGGTAGTTTCTAATCGTACCTCAGAAGGTTTGGAATTGTTAAGTAAACAACATACTCAGGTCCGGGCGTTTGTATACCAGAACCGGATAGCTCTGGATTATCTATTAGCCGAGGAAGGAGGAGTGTGCGGCAAATTCAATGAATCTGAGTGTTGCGTTGAAATTGACGATTATGGGGAGGCCATACGAGGTCTGGCTGCTGAAATCAAAAGGGTAGCACACGTCCCCGTCCAAAAATGGAACTCTATTTTGCAACCAAATTTAGTAGGACCAATTGTTCAATGGGGCATGGTGGAACAAAGTGATGTTTTTGGTACTCTGTTCAGTAGTTGGAATCCTGTTCCTTCCTTGTCTAATTCCCTGTTTCATAAGATTGATTCATTCTGTAATCCAGGGAATGCAGATCGCAATAGTTCCGGTAGAGACTGATGAAGCCTCCAGAGGCAACACACCAAGAATCATGCAATTGGGAGATAGGAGCTGCTCTAGCAATGCAGCAGAAGCACTGGCAAAGTTTGAGAACCAAATATCAGCATGGACAAATAATGGAGAATATCAGGGTCTCCCGCCAGGAGACTATAGAACAGTGTAACAAAGAAGGAAAGAGTACCCTGGGTATGGGAATCTTTAAATAATGGGTAAGAAATAAAAATTGTGCAGATTAGAGCATGAATTAAATGGGTGAAATAAAAGGGGAGGGATTGTTATAGGTAATAGGTTAATTCATGCTATAGAGAATTAGGAATAAGTGTATAAAATATTAGGAGGAATCAAAACCTGTATTTGTAACTGTTCTGGCTGGGAATTGTCTGAACAGTTGAAACCACATAAAACAGAAAATTTCAAGAAATAAGGAGTTAAAGCATGGAATGCAAGACACTCGAACAAGCTCAGTATTAGGAATCCATGGGAGATAATAAAATACATAAAAGGACAAAACACATTGACGAGAAAAGACACTGAGACTATAATAACTAGATAAGGATAAGAAAATGAGAACTCAAGCAAATTCCAAGAGCCAACTGTGTCAGCCTGACCCAGTAACTTCTGCCAAGCCCTGGAGACTAAGCCAAGTACCCCAGGAAACTACCCAAATTAGGAAGAAGTTCAAAAGTTTAACCGAGGAAGACCAACAAGACGCCCCCTGCCCATGGAGGAAGGCACAGGAAGTACCACCGAGAAGATCCTCAAAATAAGAAGCTCCACCTACACCACACCTACATATGAATATGCATGTAAAGATATGAATATGCATGTAAGATGATGTAACCTTATGCTTGGACTTGTATAAAGGGGCTGCATTTTGTTGGTAACTTAGAATCCCTTGTCCAGGCGGTGACCTGGAGGGAATTCTCCAACACGCGTTGCTAATAAATACCTCCTGCTTATAGACTTTAAAGCTTAGTCTCTGAGCAGTTAATATTTCGCCTTTTGGGGCAAATTCGGCATCACAGTTCTCGGAAAAGATAACATCAAACCAGTTATTGTGTAAAGCCTGCAGTCTTCAGTCTTCCCCGACCTATGGGGGCCAGCTATACATATGATAACTCCTTCCTGGACGACCTGAATAGAACTAGCCCGGACCATTAGGAGGAACTTCCTGCATCCCAGCTATGCAAACCCCTTCCCGGACAGCATGAATGGGACAAAGGGACTGGCTCGAGCTACCAGAGAGGACTTCTCGCATTTTAATGCAGGAGAAGATATGATCAAGACATTCCGGGAATGGACAGTCCTGAGGAAGCTCACAAGACCCCGCACCTGGGACCAATTTCCTCACAGTACTCAGGACTTATTCCATGTGAATGCACTCTGCATCAGAGTGATCAGACATCTGTCTGGGCTCGGACTCCGTCTTTGTCTGTTTCTACACATGTATAGACTCAACTTTACATGTAAAGGGACACAAAGAAATATGCGGTCATCCTTGCCTTAGGCAGAATAAATGGTATATAAGCTGGCTCTTGGAAGCATTCGGGGGTGCACTTTGGGGAAAGGCTGTCTCTACGTCGGCCGGAAACCTAAGGCACCCAGCAGCTGCTCCCGGGACTGACGCTGACTTGGCTGTGGCAAGATTTTGAAATTCTATATTTTCTAATTTTTTTCCAAAATAAATCTTTGTTGATTTTTGATAAATTGGCTACTGATTTAATCATTTATAACATTAATACAATTACAAATTATTTTTTAATACAACGTAAAACAGTGAGGTGTTCATCACATTAATTTGGCTGATCTTTCTTGGCTGATTTTCTGGACAATTATCTTCATTTGCACTTAAAAAACTTCAGTTATCTTCTTCATCCCTGGGAGAACATCGAGTTTGAAGGTCTTTTTCTTCAAAGAGTTCAGTTCAGCGAATGGTCACGATTGAGTATAGCATAGTAAACTTTGGCGAGATTACTATCTTCTTTCTATAATATATAACTTAACAACTGGGTTAATTTCAAAATTACTCCAAATATGACAGGCAATTATTTTTAAAACAATATAAGAACATACGTTTGGGATAAAAAAACTGCTTAATTAATAACTAAATCAAAATCAACAAAGCATCAAACATTTTAATTTTGGAATTAAGGGAATATATAATTTTTCAAAATTTTAAACATGTTCAATAATTAAACTTTTTATAAATTTAATCAAATTAACAATTTTTTTTAATAAAAACATGTTGTTCCAAAAATCTTTAAAATGCATATTGTAACTTAAAATGAAATTGAAGACAGCTCTTCAAGTTAATAAAATTTTTACTGAAGGGATTAACTCGTAAAAAATTTATGTTCAATTTAAAATTGTAACACTTGATTTTTAAGTTCACCTTTTATTATCACAACTGTGAGAATGGCCTTTCTGCAGGGCCCTTTGCAAGAAAGGCAATGCTCAGGGTATAAAAGGTAATTCTATAACCTAATTTTTGAACTCATCAAAGTTGTATAAATATAAACCAAATCAATATTAATGTCTTTGCCAATTCATAATAATATAAAAATTAAAAGGGAAACTGGGTATGGAATGAGTAGGGAGATGGACAGGGAACCTGAGCAGTCACCTTTACAATTAAAAGTTTAAAACACTTAAATTATTAAAAACATGTAAAAAATCACCAAAAAGATGATAAACATTATTTTGTTTAGACTGTCTCTCTTTTATTGTAATCAAAGCTTGCAAATCTATAGTTTAAAAAGGCTTTTTCAGGGGTTTAAAAGAGTCTAATCTTTCAAGGAAAATCTTTATAATAATTAAATGCCAATAGAATTTTAATTTGGTCTAATTCACAGGAAATGTTACAACAAATTTGATGGCTGCTCAGGTAACAAAGGGAGTAGATAGGGAGGTGGATCCGGAGGCTGCCATCTCGGGGGGGGGCAAGACAGCAGTTTCTGGATCTGGGTTTCCTGCCCCCCTCCCCCAAGGGAGAGAGAGTCCCTCCAGGAGGAGGGGCGGTCCCACTGGACATCCTCTCCCCAGAGGAGGGACTGGAAGAAGGATTAGGATTGCTTCAGTCCCACCCCTCCCCCGCAAAGGGGACTGGCCTACAACCCATACTGTGGGAGGGGGGTGGCCCTTGCAGAAGGGGTGGGCTGGGGGCAAGATCAGGACCAGAAAAGAAGGGCTGTGAGGGAAAGCATGGTCCAAGCGGCCTGGCCATCGCCATATTGGGCAAAAAAGGGGGGGGGGGGCTCGGTACACTGCAGTTCCCTAGTGAGGTCTGAACAGTGTCCGGCCGGGCGCTCGGAGCAGCTCGGCCAACACTAGCTCCAAGTGAGGACAGGGAAGGGCTTTGGGAAGTCTAAGGGACAGAGGGTACAGGAATTTAGACATGCTGCTGCTTGATGAAAAATTTTTTTTGCCCTGCCTTGGTGTTCTCTGCTCTCTCCCCCTCAAGGGATGCCCCAGGTCTCTGGGGGAGAGCCCTGAATTGGGGGAGGAAAAAACAGAAAGCAGACAGAACACCTCTCTGATAAGTGAGGGAGGGGAATGAACCAGATGTGGAGGTCCCTGTGGGCTTGGCCGACAGCCCTCAGAGACAGATCCCACCCGCCAGGAAAAAAAAAAACAAAGAAAACAAAGAAAACCCCACTCTGACTCACTTACCCTCCGAGTTCGGGTGTCTGGTCTTCTAACTGACCGGAAATCTCTTTACCAGGATTCGACGAATAAATCTGATGGTTGCTGGTAGGCTGGGGACTTTTTCTTACTCGGCTCACCAGTGCCAGGGACTTGGGTGTTCCCGGTGCTTCAGGGCTCGTCCCCAAAGCCCTGGGCACGGCCACTGTGGGTCCCCGGTGTGCCCATCCCAGTGCAGGCAGCTTGCCTTGCCTGCAGCTGCTACACAGCTACCCGCTGCTGTCTGCTCAAGGCCTTCTGGCAAGCTTTCTCTCTCTGCCTCTGGGTAAATGTCCGAAAACCGGGAAGGGTGGGAGAGAGTCCAGGAGCTTTAAAATTTCCTCACAGCAGCTCCTCTTAGAGTCACAAGTAGAGCCCGACGTTGGGCACCAATTGTCTCACGTCCCGACTAGATGGTGACAGTGGGGCGGGGGGAAGTAACAGTCCCCCTCTTTCGGGGCTCCGCAGAATCCCAGCTACCAGCAGAGGCGCAATGCAGAACAAAAAGGCACAGCACGGGCCTGGGTGGCACTGGGTTACTTTATTTGATGGTAAACTCCCCGAGTCCCGAGGTCCCAGGCGAGGAACTGGGAGCAAACAACAACTTATAAAGGGGGGCAGGTCTCAAGGGAGGATACAATGTTCAACTAATCAAGAGAACTGTAGGTGAGACACAAGGCAGGGAATACAAGGGAGGAAAACTGCTTGGGACAGGAGGGGTTAACAACTGGGTGTGGGAGGAAGGGGTTTGAAACTTGGCAGGAAAGTAGCTAAGTAACAACAGATAAACCGACACCTGGCTCAATTGGATAACAAAGGCAGGTCTGTGTCCCTCTAAAACAGGGGGAGAAAAAAAACCCAAAAGGACTACCAAAACACAAATCAAACAATAACCTGCAAAATAAAAACACACTGCAACACTAAGAAACTGTGAAAAACACATTCACTCTCCTGTGAAAATTTAAACAGTTTATTAAAGGACAATAGGAGACAAGGACCATAGAGCAAAGTTATTACGGCCAGTGCATCTGGCACTGAGCCAAGACCACACTGTTACCATCAGGGATACCCCTTAAATACTTTTTCCCTTACATCAGCCCATTGCATATTCCTAGACCCTTATGCATATCCATAAACTAGTTCACATTTTACAGGAACCATTTTACATGGCCCCTCCTCGGGTCCACCTTTTTAGAGCATGCATGTTTCTTGGCTGTGGTTTAGGCTCCTTCTCTTTATCGCTTCCAGTTTGGGCCTTGGTCCATGCTTTCTTCAGACGGTGAGTGCTGATAGTTGGCATATCTGTAGCAGGTGTCCTCATCCTATGTTCATTGGATGTTATCCCATCCAAGCAGGCATTTTAACACAAGCATAGCTATTTCACTACTATGTCTAAGCTTAATTAACAACAGAAATAAAAACTATATCTTTATAACAAAGTTACTTTAACATCACACATATAAAATCCATTTTAACATTTGTGAAAAGCCAATATTATAATATTTATCTATAATATTCCCCCCTCTTTTTCTTTATAAATCATTTGGCTTGAGAAATATTTCTTGTCCACTTGCATTCTTTGGACTATTCTGGTAATCAAATAAATGTCAAATCTCTATCCTTAGATTCTACTATTCATCTACTTTCACTCAATACATGCTTTGTTCTTATTCCTTTTTGATCTCATCTCACAGCTTATCTTCTCACTCTCTCCAGATTCGATTTCATGGTCAAGGGGAACCAAAAATGTCATGGTTTGACACTGGCACAATGCACAATGCCAGCGCCCCCATGAAAATACCTCTTCCCTGGTGTCTGCTGTGAGATGGGGCCAGGAATAAGCAAAGCAGGCTTCTAGCTTACGAATAGAGGGAACAAAAAGTTTATTAACTAAACTACAAACAAGACACACACACACACAGACACACACACACACACGGACAATGAAAACTTCACAAAAGCATTTCCTCTTCCCTCCTACCAGATTCTCCCAATACATCTCTCAAAGTTCAACTCTCAGTCCATCATCACTCTATAAATACTCAATCTTCAGTCTATCAAGAGGAGAAGTCCTTCTTGGGCCATGGTGACCTCTTCCTTTTCATGTCCAGTGCTCTCACCACATGAACATGGACCAGAGCTGCTTCAAGGGTTGTCTTTTTTTAAGGATGCTTTGTCTCCTTCCAAAAAGGCACAGCCTCACCTTCGGGACATCCTTTGTCCCCCCCATATTTCTCTACCCCCTGGGGCCGGGGGGTCTCTAACACTGAACCTTTGGGACATCCTTTGTCCCCCCCATATTTCTCTACTCTTTGGGGCCGGGGGGTCTCCAACTGAACTTTCTCGGTCCGAGTCACCGCCTCTCCCTGGATGCAGCCTCTATGTCACAAGGAAGCATGGTTCTGTCCATGGCTGACAAAAAGCGTCCAGCAACAGCTACTTCTTATCTCTTGGCCATTCTAGGGTTCTCTCACAACCTCGCATTCACAATACACCTGCCTATTTCCTGCTCCAGAAAGGATCAATGCTCTGCAAGATTTTCATTGTCCAAACAGGGGTTAAAGGCTTCTACAGGCGGCCAGGCTCTTTCTCCGCTGCACCTTCCTCACATTCTCCACGAGCCGGGCATGCCGCCAACTCCGAGGCCTCAAGGCCACAGCCCCGTACACTGAGCGCGGCTTCTGTCTCTCGTCTCCCGGGGGGGGGGCTGCCCAAATTTCTCGGCGGGGCTTCTCTCCTGGGAGGACTGCCCAAGGCCTCCTGGTGCACCTCCACCCTTCCATCCCGGGGGCCTTCAAGCCCCTCTCTGTTCCAAAATTCAGCTTACCTCAAGGCCGCAGGTCCCCTCCCCTGCCCAGCCGGCAGGGCCGGACGGGGGAGGTCTGACCAGGTTCCCAGCTAGAAACCAAAAGGAAGTTCCCAGGGGACAGCTCTGCTTTTAACCCCTGTGTTCTCAGAGGCGTAACCAATAACCCAATGGTCAAAACAGGTGCCAATTTCAGAATCTGAAGACCCATTGGCCTCTGGCCACTCCATTCCCAGAAAACGTATTTCCTGTCAACCCACCACAAGGGGATTAAACAAGGAACAAATATCAAAACAGTTGCAACACATAAAAGGAAGAAGCCTAATTTCTTCCATCATTCTATCCCCAATACACTACCCCACCAGCCAGTTTTTAATATTGTTTCCCAATTTTGGATGGGTACCTGGGGTTTTTTTCTGATATCTTTTGCTTTTTCCAGAATGACATCCCCATTGTCATCTATTTTCAACAATCTGATACATTAAACTTTCCACAAACACCCCCTTCTTTAGGCAATAAATAGTTTAAAGCAAACGTATTCTGATACAGTACAGGTTTTGTTTGGCTTTGCTGACTTGATATTAATTCCAATGCCTGAGCAGCTTTTTTTGTTATCATCTCTATAACTTCTTGGAGTCTTATAATACAATTCAGCATATAATTTGGAGTCAATACAGAGTTAGATTGTTGTGCTGATTTTACCTTTTTGTTTACTAATTGTTCTTTTACCGGATCTTGGACTATAATCCACCTCTCTCCTTTTGGACATTCAATTCAAAATCTATTACCACTTTTTCCTAAGTTTCTTGTAATCCAATATTTTCCCCTGTTTTTCCTGCAGGTACTGAATTTGGATGGGTTATAACAGTAACTGTTGACATGGGTATGTGTAATAAAAGAGGAACTTTGATTTCTTTCCATGTAATGCTTTCGGTAGCATTTGTGACACGATCTTGCCAATATGCCAAAAGGGAAAAGAAAACAAATGAGTGAAAGAAAAAGGAATAACAGAGGTCTGGTATGGCTTATACCCCCACCTTCTCTGCCTATGGGATTGCAACCCATAGCAGGTGTATATGATCTTCTCGGTGGTGAGTACAGTGGTCAATCCAGGCTTGCCCTCTTTTTCCCTTGTCACTTCCTTTTTACTAATTTCCAGGCAAATAATTTTTGACACTCCTTAACTGTGGTTTCCCACTGTTCCTCAGGTATCTCTCATTCAACAGGCACTAATAATTTCCATCCACAAAACAAAGTTATTATTTCAGTTGTTTTGAGTTCTATCTGGATAGGGGATAGATTTAGTACTCGACACTTCCTGCAACAAGAGCGTCGATTGTGTGAACTACAATACCAATTATTCCCACAATTCAAACATTTACTTATAACCCAGCTAGGGTGTCCAGTATTGGGATGAATAAAACAGAGTATACAGTATGGCACTGATGGAAATTGTAATTCTCTCTCTTTTTTGTATAAGTCACAGGCTAAGGTCAGAATGTGAGAACTCTCTGACCAAAACAGTCCTGAGATGAATCACATCTATTTCTTTTTACCCTCTGGGCAATATTTAACTGTTTTAGCATCACAGACCCATTCCTCAGAAGAAAAGCCCCTCTCCTAACAGCAAGAAAAAAAGAAAGAAACAGAAAGAAAAAAGAAATCTTGCTTTAAAAGTAAACTAACTTTGCGAGATTTGGAGAATTAGCAAGAGATTAAGGATATCTCTGCCTTGGTCTTATCTCTAGCTCTGGCTGCTCTCTCCCTCTTTTACCAGCAGCCCTTTCAACGTCGTCCCTCACCCTTCCCCCGCGGCCACCACTGCATCCCAGCGGCCCTGGCCCAGGCAGACCCTGCCCTAGCAACTCGCTCAGGGAGCAGGGGGGGAACTCACAGACAGGCACCTGCACGGGGACCCTGGGGCTGTGCCTTGCCTCCCTTTCACCCCCTCCTTCTCTCTCTCTCCCTCGACCCACTTGCCGTTGCCGAGGCTGCCATCCTGGACTCGGGACCCCGGCAGGCTGGGAGCCACCCCCCGTAGCTCCGTCACTGAGCCAGCCAGCTCCTCATGGGGCAAACCCGCGCTATCTGCGCCCATCACCACCACCGGGCCGGTGAGCGCATCTGTCAACCCCACATCCTCCAGGACCCTGGCACAACCAAGCCAGCCCCCAACCCCCAGAGGCATCCCATGCAAACTGCGCCCTGCGCCGCCTTGACCGGGTGGGCGAACACTGGGAGTTGCCACCCTGGATCGCCCCCATAAATTGGCCCCTGCCTCAGCCCCCAGGACCTTGCCGCTCACACGAGAGCGGCCAAACACATCCTAACCTTGACAACCCCCAACCTGGCGTCCCCAGGTGCTCCTGACATTCTTTCTCCTTAGTAAGCATCTGGACAAACCATCGACATATTTTCTTTTCCCTTCAAGGAGGGCTTGTTCTGCTAAACCTTCCCGAACCCCAGTTCATCATTGAAAAACCTCCAAACATCCATGTGTTAAGGCACTTCCCTGCCCTTCATACAGAAATTGTATTCAAACTCCTGTCTTCCTCCAGTACCAAGATATCATTATCCCATATTCCAACATCCTAGAGTCTGTTAACAACTCTTCTTCTTTTTCAACATTCAACCTGAGACAGAGTGGAAATTTTCCAGAGTAGAAATCCATTTTGATTTAGGTGAAATGTACATCTTCGAATTAAGTCTGTAGCTTGCAAACATAGCTGTTTGGTCTGACTGCCTGTTCTCGCAAAAAAACCTATGCTCGAAGAAACTGCTTCAGCCGAAGGACAGAGATAAGGGAGGGCCCCTTGAACTCTGAAACAGAGGGAGAGGCTGCTGCAGGAGACAGGGCAGGATGACCCAGGAGTTCCTTCTGTACTTTCTGATAAAAAAACTAGCTGCAAGTATAACGCAAAATCAGTAAAATGAATATTTATTAACCTGTTGTGAAATTCCATGCATATTGATTAATAAGAAAGATAAAAAGAGATCTGGAGTTCCCAGAGGTACGCATGTCCTTTGGAGGGGAACAATCCCCACATGCGTCCAGCGCTGTAATAAACATACCGGCTTTACAACTTTCACAAAAGTTGTGGAGTTTGTTTGCTTCCGCAAATCAAACCTCTCTTTTTCTTCTTTTTTCTTTCCCCCCCCCTTTTTTTCCCCTCTTTTTTCCCATTGATTTAACACACTTTGGACCGCACAAGGTGTATGCACAACTAGTTTATCTCTAAAAGTAAGTCCACAGCTCTCTCCTCTTCTGGTACAACCCCCACTTCCAGTTGCATCTGGAAGTTTCTCCCCAACATGTTGCTATAGAGCCCCACACAGCACAAAGCACCAGAGGTCACTCAGAAGGCTGTTTAGACTTATTGATTAAAGCAGCATGTTGCTTTTATAGTTTCACAAGATGCTTACATTTACTTAACGAACACATACACTGCCCATTGGTCATAAAGAAAAAACAAAGCTTTCAAAAGGTGAAAGGAGCCACGCCTCTGTGTAAGCCAACCAAAAGTCCAGATCTTCTTGCTTATACTTTTTTTCTTCTTTCTTTCTTCGCATTGTCATGGTGATAGCCTTGGTAAATTCTTTGAGAGAGATATGAGGCTTTCCTTATCTTCAATGTTTTGCAGAGATAAACAAAACTCTACAACTTTTGTGAAAGTTGTAAAGCCGGTATGTTTATTACAGCACTGGACGGATGTGGGAATCGTTCTCTTAAAATGACATGCGTACTTCTGGGAACTTCAGGTCCTTTTTTATCTTCCTCTCAAATACATATGCATAGAATTTCACAATAGGTTTATACATATTCATTTTTACAAATTTTGCGTGACATTTGCCACTAGTTCTTCTTTATCAGAAAGAATTCTTAGGTCAGGTTGACTTGCTCTCACAGCACTCTTTCTGTCTCTCTTTATCACCCTCTGTCTCTGTCCTTCACTGAAGCCGTTTATTCTGAGCCTAGGCTTTTGCAGTCAGGCTAAATAGCTATGTTTTCTAACCACAGACTCAACTCAAAAATGTACATTTCACTTAAAGTGGATTTCTACCCTGGAAAATTTTTACTCTGCCTCATCAAGAAGCCTTTGCTGGCTCACAAGAACAGCACAGAAATGTCTTTCCCACACCAACAAGCTGATGCCTGCCCCAAGAATCAACAAGACATCTCCTATCCCCATGCCAGTCTCTCTCCTAATTACTCCATCTTCAATGACAGGGATTTTAAACCTTTCTCCTTCTGCCCCTGCCACTTCCACCGTGTCACCACCCATATCACATCTCCCTGGAATCTCCACCACACAAGTTCTCTCTGCCCCAGAATCAACCACAAATTCCAATAATTCCTCTTGGGGTCCTGCTTCCCAAGTTATCAAAGGCTCCAGATGGCATTAATTCCCCAGAAAACAGGGCCCATGATCTTCCCACACCTTAACCGGGCACTTCCCCTGAAGTACTTCCAAGTCTACCTCTAAGTGTGGGTGCCCTCCCCCGCTGCAGCAGAAACAGGCATTCCTAGTTCCTCCCCGGGACCCTGACCACACCGGGGCTCTGGCCCCCTCCTGAACCCCTCCCATAGATACAGCAGGAGCTGGAATCACCGAGGGAGCAGAGACACGAGTGGGGGTCAGCAGTGAAGTTGGAACCAAACATGGGATGGAATTAGGAGTGGAAGTCAGCAGGAAAGCCGGAATCAACAAAGAAACAAAGGTAGGAGCAAGCGGCTCCAGAGTCACAGCAGGGACGGGAGTGATCACGGTCACTATGGGCGGGGAGGGCTGAAACTCCTGACACAGGCAGAGAAGCTGATACAGGTAGAGAGACTGGCGCTCCTGGCATGAGCAGAGAAACTGGAGACACGGAGAGGCAACATTTCCAGGAGGCCCCAGCACCTTTCTCTGGCTCCCCGTCTCGTTTGCCCGTGAGAAATCCATTCCCCTGATATCCAATCCATTCCCCAGACAACTTGAACACCTCCCACTCTTCACAGCACAGAAAAATACAATCCACCGTCTTCCAGAAAAGTTAAACTTTAAATCCACAATCCATATCACATATGCTTTCATTCATTCACAATCACTCACTTTTATTTCTTTAATATGACTCGCTCACTCCCACTCCCAACAGGACAACACAAAAATAATGTACCTTTGTTCTCAAGTCACTTGTTAATATCCGCCCACAGGTATTATAAAATCTCAAAATGTTATTGGCCAACCCTGGATGCTCTTGGGTATTCCTCAATCCAGCTGTGTCGTTCAACCCCGGATGCCCTTGGACATATTTAGCCCTCAACCCAGCAGAATGTTTAGGGGCCCCCTCCAGTTTTTATCCCGCTTTCCCAGTGGATTGTGCCAGGAAAACCCTCCGCTCTCTCTCTCTAAGGGGTCCCACCCCTTCCCTGAGACCCAGTCTCAGTTACCCCAGGGGATTCTCTCACTACTTTTATCTTTCGCTTCATCTCTTTACTGGACGGTTTTTCTCGTGAAAGAAGGGAACTGCAGCCTGCGAGACTCATCACTCACTTCACAGGTCTGGAATAACCAGCCCGCGTCTCATTAACAGACACATTCATACCCCCGTACCTGCCCCCCCAGAGAGTACTTACAATCCCCTTTTCTTCTTTGAGTCTTCATGCACAAGAATTTATGGGGCTACCGTGGTTTTAGGGAGCCTTTTCTTCTCTTTTCCTTTGCTTTATGTGTCTCCTCTTGTCCACTGGGTGTTCTACCTCCAACCGCCAATCACACCAGGAGAAACAGAGCTAGGCTGCCTAAACCTGGCAGGGTGCGCCTTCCCCACTCAGGATCCCCCTGTGGT
Source organism: Diglossa brunneiventris (assembly GCA_019023105.1). Lineage (NCBI taxonomy): Eukaryota > Metazoa > Chordata > Aves > Passeriformes > Thraupidae > Diglossa > Diglossa brunneiventris. Next base: position 17,437,656 of record CM032364.1, on the reverse strand, counting down.
CTCGAGAGAGGTGTTACATCTGGGACGAGCGCCCATTTGTGAAAAACACATTCACGCTCCTGTGAAAATTTAAACAGTTTATTAAAGGACAATAGGAGACAAGGACCATAGAGCAAAGGTTATTACGGCCAGGTGCATCTTGGCACTGAGCCAAGACCACACTGTTACCATCAGGGATACCCCTTAAATACTTTTTCCCTTACATCAGCCCATTGCATATTCCTAGACCCTTATGCATATCCATAAACTAGTTCACATTTTACAGGAACCATTTTACATGGCCCCTTCTCGGGTCTGCCTTTTTAGAGCATGCGTGTTTCTTGGCTGTGGTTTAGGCTCCTTCTCCTTATCACTTCCAGTTTGGGTCTTGGTCCATGCTTTCTTCAGACGGTGAGTGCTTATAGTTTACATATCTGTAGCAGGTGTCCTCATCCTATGTTCATTGGATGTTATCCCATCCAGCAGGCATTTTAACACAAGCATAGCTATTTCACTACTATGTCTAAGCTTAATTAACAGCAGAAATAAAAACTATATCTTTATAACCAAGTTACTTTAACATCACACATAAATCCATTTTAATATTTGCTAAAAGCCAATATTATAATATGTATCTATAACAGAAACCATAGCTACTGGTACTTAGGAGAGACAAAAGAAGTTGCCACAGGAAGGGTGCAGCTGGCTACTCTCTTAGCAGGGCGTTTCTCCTGGAAGGGCACAGATACCACAAGAATTGGGCTGGGGAAAAGGGGGCTGGGCGCAGCTCCTAGCTCTCTTGGTCTCTCTGCTTCAGAGGAGGACAATCAGGTTGCTGCTTCCTGGGGGAAAATTCTCTGGCACTGCTGGAGCTCATCCCTATCCTGCTTCTTCTGTCGTGGGTGAGCCTTTGCTCATAAGAGCAGCCACTGAACTGGGACCTTACTAACACTCTACCTCACTAAAAAAAGGACTTTCACCATCTGTTCAGGTGCCTCAGGGGAAATCCCAGGACCCCAAGCCCTTTTCCCCTTCAAGGGAGCTTCTCCCATCTGTGTTCGGGAGCTGGGCTGTCACTGCCCAGCCCCCGCCATTTCTTTGCCACTGCTCCAGGTTTTTGCTACACTGTAGCCCCACACCCCCTACCTTCTGGGACACTCCGTGGTTCCAGCTACAGCTGCGAAGTTTCTGATATATTTTGCCTACTGAATCATGATTTTAAAGAGTTAAGATTTCAGCTGAGGGTTAGAAGCAATTCATATTGATCAGGATGTAAGTTAGGCAGATGATAGGTTAATGATTATTAGATGCTTAAGCTAGAGCTAATTGTTAAATTGTTTAGAGCTAATTGTTAAATTGTTTACTGTGAGAAATGCTGCTCACTTCCAAAAATTTACAAAGGTTTTGTTATAGATACATATTATAATATTGGCTTTTCGCAAATGTTAAAATGGATTTTATATGTGTGACGTTAAAGTAACTTTGTTATAAAGATATAGTTTTTATTTCTGTGATTAATTAAGCTTAGACATAGTCATTTTGATGTCCTTTAACATATACCACTGCTACTTCTTCTGGTAATTGTAAGGTTTCTAACACTTCTAAAACAAGTTTTTTGTGAATCAGTCCCTTTCCCTTTGAATTTACTAGCCTCCTCTTTTCCCAAATTTTTCCAAAGGTATGCACTATGCCAAAAGCATATTTTGAGTCTGTATATATTGTTCCCCTTTTCTGTGATAATATTTCCAGAGCTCATTTTAGGGCATACAACTCACATGCTTGGGCTGACCAGTTGGAAGGTAGCTTTCCCTTTTCTATGGCTACTAACCTTTCATCCACTATAGTGTACCCCGATACCCTGTGCCCCTTTATTACCCGTGAAGATCCATCAATGTACAATCTTTTCCCTTCTTGGAGTGATTGATCTGTTAGGTCTTCTCTTACTCTAGTTTGATAGTTTATAACTTCTAGACAATTATGTATTAATTCCTCACCTGGTTCTCCATATAAAAACTGGGCAGGGTTGAGTTGGTTACTCACGATTAGTGCTAAATCACTATTTATTAAGATGGCTTCATACTTTAGCATTCGGGAATCAGTGAGCTATTTCTCAGCCTTTTCGCTTAGGATACTTCTAACTGAGTGCAGGGTATATACTTTCAGTTTTCCCCCAAAGGTTAATTTTTTTGCTTTCCTCTATGAGTACAGCAGTCACTGCCACCGCCTGAATGCGAGTCAGCCGTCCCCGGGCTGACAGGGTCTAGTAGTTTTGATAAATAGGCCACCGGTTTCCTGGATCCTCCCCAGTCCTGGGCAAGTACTCCATGAGCTACCCCTCTTTCTACATCTACAAACAGATAGAAGGGTTTATCTAAGGCAGGAAGACTCAGTGCTGGTGCACTAACTAATTTTTGCCAGCCAGTCAAAGCTGATTGTCCTATTCTGCTCTGCACTGGGGCAGCCTTACCTTGAGTGCTGGGGGCAGTTTTCAGCACCACAGTATAAAAAAGACATTAGGCTATTAGAAAATGTCCAAAGGAGGGTCATGAGGATGGTGAAGTGTAGCGATTGAGGATAACAGACCACCACTTTATCATCTAGCAGGATTAACTTTAATAAACACACATGATTTTTATATGTTTCTTCTTTGTACAAGTTTTAGGATCAACTACACAGCCAGGCAGTAGGAGAGAGAAAACAACCACACAAAACCAAGAAGAGTAGAGCCAATGTTTCTAGCTTTTATCATTCATCCCACACAAATTCAAAACCCAATTTTCTGGGTTGAATGTCGAAGCATAGGTATTTATGGCTGGATTTGATCCTTTGGTATGTGCTTTCCCATGGGAGAAGAGCTGCTAATCCAGGTCAGGATGGCCCTAGCAGGCCACTGCTTCTACATCTCCCCCTTCTTTGTGAGACAGAGTGGAAATTATCCAGAGTTAAAATCCATTTCAATTTAGGTAAAATGTACATCTCTGAATTAAAGGGGGGGGGCCTTGAACTTTGAAGTTGGTAGCTTGCAAACATAGCTGTTTGGTCTGACTGTCTGTTCTCGCAAAAACCTATGCTCAAAGAAACTGCTTCAGCCAAAGGACAAACAGACGAAGAGACTGTGGGAGGCAGGGCAGGGTGACCCAGGAGTTCTTTCTGTACTTTCTGATAAAAAACTAGCTGCAAGTGTAACTACCTGCAAGTGTAAGGCAAAATCAGTAAAATGAATATGTATTAACCTATTGTGAAATTCCATGCAAATGGATTAGTAAGGGAGATAAAAAAAGGATCTGGAGTTCCCAGAGGTAGACGTCTTTTTAAGGGGAGCGATCCCCACATGCGTCCAGCACTCTAATAAACATACCGGCTCTACAACTTCCACAAAGTTGTGGAGTTAGTTTTCTTTTTCTGCAATTTGTTTGTTTAAGGAGGAACTGATCACAAAGGCAGCCATCGCATCTGCTTCTGGCGTTTTGCTGATTGAATACAGTCTCCAGAGTAAAAGAAATCCTGCAATAAAAAAAGGAAAGACATCTGTCCCCAAAGCACCAAACAGCCATATGCATTAATTCAGACCCTTAAACCAAGATTTCAGGTTAAGCCAGGCAAAGCTGTTAGCAAGTGTATCATAGAAACTCTGTGCAAACATAGTTTCAAGTTTTTGAGGTTGTTTTCTAATGCTATCTCTTAATGCATTAATGTTTTTATCCATATTTATAGAGAATTTCCCTTTTAGATGAGGCTTCACCTTATCCCAGGAAGTTTCAGAACTGTTCCACTCTACAGGGGTAACACACACTAGCATCAGTATGCTGCCAATCACAATGAAGACATAAGCAAGTATTTAGGACATCTTGTTTTTCTCCTACCCATAGCAGAGCAGCCTCAAGGGAATCTAAGCATGCCGATATTTGTTGATCAATTACTGTTTGCATTTGTAGTCCCTCTGTGAAATTACTCCTTAAAGAACTAACTTCATGAGCTGTTTTTACAGATTCTGTAAAGGCAGCATTAGCAATAGTAGACAAAATTAAATAGCAATAGCAGATACAATAAAAGCAATCAACCAAACAATAAGTCTCTTTGTTTGTTTGAATTCCTTTGAAAACAAGCACTTTAGATAGACAACTTCTGATTCTCCTTCCCATTCTGCTTTAAGATTGTCTCGGTTTCGAAAGACAGGTGTCTGCCAAGGAAGGCAGGAGCCTCCCCTGAAATGGAAAAATGTAAATCCCCTCCCTCCGAATTGCTATAAATTTTCAATTAAGGGGCTCTCAGGCAAAAAAATATGGGAGCAGAAATAACAGTTCTTTATTAGGGAAGAAAATAAAAAAAAAAAAACAAAAAACAATGCAGTACACTAGAACAACACTGACAGAGTCAGAACTCAACCTGACACCCTGTTGGTCAGGGTGTTGGTAGCAGTCTAATTGGAAATGTGGCTGCAGTCCTCCTGGAGTGTCAGGTGTAGTTCTGTTGGAGCAGGAATCCTGTAGAAAGGGTGTAAGTCTTCCTCTGAAGATCCAGTGGAAGAGGCAGCTGTTCCTCTGGGAAATCCAGGTGGCTTTTGCTAAGTTCATTTCCCAATTTCTAAAAGTTCCCCCACCAAGTGCCTTCAGGGTAGTCTTAAGTAGTCCGTTGCACTGTTCAACTTTCCCGGCAGCTGGTGCATGATAGGGGACATGATATATCTATTCAATACCGTGTTCCCTGGCCCAGGTGTTGATAGAGCCATTCTTGAAATGGGTCCTATTGTCTGACTCAGTTCTCTCAGGGGTACCATGTCTCCACAGGACTTGCTTTTCCAGGCCCAAGATGGTGTTCCGGGCAGTGGCATGAGACAGAGGGTAAGTCTCCAACCATCCAGTGGTAGTTTCTACCATTGTGAGCACATAGCGCTTGCCTTGGTGTGTCTTGGGCAGTGTGATGTAGTCAATGTGCCAGGCCTCCCCATACTTGTACTCGGACCACCGACCACCATACCATAGGGGCTTCACTCGCTTGGCCTGCTTGATGGCAGCACACGTCTCACAGTCATGGATAACGTGCGAAATACTGTCCATGGTTAAATCCATCTCTCAGTCTCATGACCACTTGTAGGTGGCATCTCTGCCCTGATGACCTGAGGCATCATGGGCCCATTGAGCTAGGAACAACTCCCACTTATGTTGCCAATCTGTCTATCTTTGACACCTCTATTTTTGCTGCCTGATCTACCTGTTCATTGTTTTGGTATTCCTCATTAGCTCTACTCTTGGGGACATGGGCATCTACATGGCGGATATTCACAGGTAGCTTCTCCACCAGAGTGGCAATGTCTTTCCATTCATCAGCAGTCCAAATTGGTTTTCCTCTACGCTGCCAGCTGGCCTTTTTCCACCTTTCCAGCCAGCCCCACAGAGCATTGGCTACCATCCAAGAATCAGGATAAAGGTAGAGCTTTGGACACTTCTCTCTTTCTGCAATGTCTAGGGCCAGCTGAACAGCCTTGAGTTCAGCAAGTTGACTTGATCCACCTTCTCCTTTGGTAGCTTGTGCAACCTGTCATGTGGGGCTCCATACGGCTGCTTTCTACTTCCGGTTTATCCCTATGATGTGACAGGCACCGTCAGTGAAAAGAGTGTAGGGTGTTTCCTCTGCTGGTAGATGGTTGTATGGTGGAGCTTCTTCAGCATGTGTCACTTGCTCTTGTTCCTCTTCATCAGTGAGACCAAAGTTTTCACCTTCCAGCCAGTTTGTAATTATCTCCAAAATCCCCGGCCAATTCAGGTTTCCAATACAGGTGCACTGTGTGATAAGAGCAATCCACTTGCTCCATGTGGCGTCAGTGGCGTGGTGGGTGGTGGGAACCTTTCCTTTAAACATCCACCCCAGCACCGGTAGTCTGGGTGCCAGGAGGAGTTGTGCTTCCGTGCCAATCACCTCCAAGGCAGCTTGAACTCCTTCATAGGCGCCCAAGATTTCCTTCTCTGTGGGAGTGTAGTTGGCTTCAGACCCTCTGTAGCTTCGACTCCAGAATCCCAGTGGTTGACCCCAAGTCCCACCAGGCACCTTCTGCAAAAGCTCCAGGACAAGCCATGGTTCCCGGCTGCAGAGTAGAGCACATTATTCACCTCTGGTCCCATCCTGACTGGGCCAAGGGCTACCACACGAACGATCTCCTGCTTGATCTGGGCAAAAGCTCGTTGCTGCTCAGGGCCCCAATTGGAACTCGTTCCTCTTGCAGGTAACCAGGTAAAGAGGGCTCACGATCTGACTGTACTCAGGAATGTGCTTTCTCCAAATACCTATGGCGCCTAGAAAAGCTTGTGTTTCCTTCTTGTTGGTTGGTGGAGACATCGCGGTGATCTTGTTGATGACCTCAGTGGGAATCTGACGCCGTCTGTCTTGCCACTTTACTCCCAGGAACTGGATCTCTCAGGCAGGTCCCTTGACTTTGCTCTTCTTGATGGCGAAGCCGGCTTCTAGAAGAATCAGGATGATCCTCTCTCCTTTCTCAGACTCTTCCATTGCCGTGTTCCCCCACACAATGATGTCATCTATGTACTGCAGGTGTTCTGGAGCTTCACCCTTTTCCAGTGCAGCCTGGATCAGTCCATGGTAGATGGTAGGACTGTGCTTCCACCCCTGGGGCAGTCGGTTCCAGGTGTACTGCGCACCCCTCCAGGTGAAAGCAAATTGAGGCCTGCATTCTGTTGCCAGAGGAATGGAGAAAAATGTGTTAGCAATGTCAACAGTGGCATACCACTTTGTTGCCTTGGACTCCAGCTCGTACTGGAGCTTCAGCATGTCTGGAACAACAGTGCTCAGGGGTGGAGTACTTCATTCAATGCACGATAATCCACAGTCAATCTCCATTCTCTGTCAGACTTGCGCACAGGCTAGATGAGACTGTTGAAGGGTGAGTGGGTTTTGCTGACCCCCCATTGGCTCTCCAGCTCATGGATCATTCTGTGGATGGGGATCATGGCATATCGATTCATTCTATGCTGCCGGCGGTGCACTGCCAAGGTGGCAATTGGCACTCGTTCTTCCACCTTTAGGAGTCCTACTGCAGATGGGTTTTCTGATAGTCCAGGCAAGGTGTTCAACTGCTTAATGTTCTCTGCCTCTAGAGCAGCTATGCCAAAAGCCCATTGGAGTCCCTTTGGGTCTTTGTAATAGCTATTCCAGAGGAAGTCTATGCCTAGAAGACACAGGGCCTCTGGGCTGGTCACAATAGGATGTTTCTTCCACTCTTTCCCAGTCAGGCTCACCTCGGCTTCCAACAGGGTCAATTTCTGTGATCTCCCTGTCACCCCGGCAATGGAAACAGGTTCTGCCCCCACATGTCCCAATGCTATCAGGGTACACTGCGCACCAGTATCAACAAAGGCGTCGTATTTTTTTGGTTCTGATGTGCCAGGCCTTTGGATCCACACCATCCAGAAGATCCGGTTTTCCCGTGCCTCTCCCCAGCTAGAGGCAGGGCCAGTCCAACTGTGGTTATTATTTCTTTCCTGGACATACATGGTAGAGGTACCTTCAAGGGGATCTGACAGATCATACTCAGCAACTCGGTCATGGGAGGTTGAGGCTACCTTCACTTTACTGGAGTTCCCTCGATTAGTGTTTCCCTCCTTGAGTTGAAGCACCCGTGCTGCCAGGACAGAAGTGGGTTTCCCATCCCACCTTCCCGTGTCTTTCCCATGGTCACACAGAAAGAACCATAGGTCAGCCTGCAGGGTGTGCCTTCTCTCTCTAGCTGGGGAATGTTGGGCTCTGACTTTGGGGCCTATGACTCACACTGGTGTGATGTGGGAACTGTTCCTCCTCACCTCCTCCCTCATCTCCCTCATCTCCTCCTTGAGTTCCTTGACCACAGCAGAGACATGAGCCTTCATCAGGCCATTGATCATACTTTCATAATTTCTAAGCTTGTTGGCAACAGAACCCACTATGTCTTGGTTGGTATCGGCATTAATCGTTGCAATAAAGGTGGTGTATTGAGATGGGCCTAGATTTGCCAGACTCCACAATATTTGCCCTGTGCACCTGACCTTGTCGGGGTCATTATCATGCTCTCTGTCCCTTCCAAAGATTACCTCCAATACTGCCACTTCTCTCAGCTCTTGGATCACTTCCTCAAGGGTCTTCCAGCACATTCTATGGTAGTGCTCCAGCAGTTTCTCCCTGTGGACAAACCTCTCTCTGACACTTATTAAAAGCCCCTCCCAGAGGGAAAGGGACCCTGGCTCCCTTACAAAAATCTGATTCATACCTGAGTCCTGGGTCAAGGGTCCCAGATTCTTTGACTCACCACCATCCAGATGGACTCCTGTACCCATAAGGTCCCAGACCCGAAGTAGCCAGGTTGTATAAGCCTCACGTCCCCATCGTACAATGTCTTTGTGCAGATTACGGAGACTTTTGTACGTCAGGGACTTGGTGATGATTTCAACCTCTGGGTCCCCTGTGGCTTGTGAGGGCCCTCCCCTATCTGGGTGCTCTGCTTTCATCTCAGATCTCCTTGTTTCTACAGGGGCAACTTCTGCTGGCTGTAACTGCCTTTGCAGTTCATCTGGAACCTGGACGGTTGTAACATCTGTGGGTTCCACTGCTGCACTGTTAAACGCTCCCTCTTCGAGGCAGGGAGAGGGCTTCTCACCAGCTGGGGAAATGTACTCCTTCAGCATCTGGCCCATCTCACGTATCTCCTTCACCAGACCCCCCACCCAATCTGGGTAGTTCATATCTGAAGTAGGCTGTGGGGCAGGGTCAGGCTCTGGAGCAGCAGCATCCCCAGTCTCTGGTGTCGTTTTAATGTGGCTCTGGGGTTTTCGGGGTCTCCCAGACCCTGGCTGCCGTGGGTGTCCCAGACAGCAAAGTCCAGTTAAGCACAACCTGTCCAGGCCCCTAATCACCTGCAATTTAGCAAGCTCAGCTCTTAAGAGACATCAGCTCTTTGGTGATTTTCAGCTCTTTAGTGATTTCAGCTCTTTGCTTGCTAAATGCTGCAGCAGCAGACACAGGGAGAGAGAGGAGAAGTGCTGTATGAGGTTCCACAGAGATGTCTTTATTGGTATCTTCTGCAAAGGGTCCCAGTGACGGCTCTTCTGCAGAACTGGGCAGAAATAGGGGTTTATATAGGGTATAGGAGTTTTGGGAAATAGTCCAATAGTAAGGGTCGAGGGGAAAATGACCTATCATTTTACAGAGAGATAACAAGGGTCTGAGGGTGGAAAAGGGGTTTCTTAGGTCCAGTCATCATGACTAGGCATTTCTTATCTTAGACAACTGACCGCCAGGGAGGCCTTACAGGCCCTGTGCCTGCTACAACTCCACTTTCTGTATTTAGCAAAAAGGCTTTCCTTTTAGTTCTTTTGAAACAATGAACAAGGCATGAGAACATAGATAATACCATGACAATTATAAGGAAAATCCACAGCATTCCAAAGATGCAACCCATCCTCTTAATCCCCATTGTCCGATAAGGTCATTGACCCAGTCTGGGTTGTTTTCTACTATCAAGTCCTTCACAAGTTCCTCCAGTTTCTGGATGTTTGAGTGGATGGATTCCAAGCATGAAGAGAGATTGAAGCATTACATCCCTTCAAAGTCTTGGCAGCTGTGTCCGTGGGTAAGAAGCAGGAAGTCAATTGCTGCTCAATTTTGAAGTGATGCATGTCTTGTGGTTTCTTCTTCCTTTAAGAGATTGCTCAGGGCAGCAGATATAGAGTTGACTTGCTTACTGAGCCAGCATCTGAGGTGATTTATTTCACCAAGGGCTTTAGCTGCAGCTACCCATGGTAGGAATAGGGAGACAGCAATCTTTTTTGATTTCTTCTAGTCGTATAATTTGGGATCGCAATTTTCATCAAATTCTGTGTAGGATCTTTTGTGGCGTTTAAATTCACTTTCTTTTTTCCAATTATGTAACAAGGTGATATTTGGTGTGAGGGTAGAAAGTTTTCCAAGGGTACAGGGACCTCCCTGGAGCCATGAGGGGATCCCAGTCCATACTCTGTCACCACAGATGAGAAACATTCCCTTGGGTAATACTTTGGGGTAGAGAGAGGACACAGAGATCACACTAGTGGTGTAATTACACCAATCAGAATAGTTATAGGCTTTGTTAATGGGTGATATGTCTTTTCGATATGTGTTTTTAGTCTGGTCAGTTTCTGGCCAATTATTTTTCAGACATCTAAAGTAAAATTTGACACAGTATGTTGCTTTGGAGGACCTCAACAGGTCCAATTCTTGGGGTTCCTCTAGAGCATTGGGCAGCATTTTTGTCCACTCGTCCCAAGTATCTACCAGGTTGGGTCTCTTACCTGTGGTGCGGAAGAGCTCTGAATTATAGATGGGCTAGTCACTGGCTACAAAGGGAATTCCTATGCACATGTTATCCTGTTTTAATGTCCTTGCTATGGTTACCCAAACATTATGGCTAGGCTGTGGGCTAATCCAGCCAATGGCATACGGTACAGTGAGGAGCATCCAGGCAGCAGTGAGGACAGCACCAACGGAGATATTTTTCATCTTTGGACAGGAATGGGGCTTCTGATTGGGAATATAAGCAAAATTTGTAATCTTTATGGTGGGAGGGGAGGGTTAGGGTTTTCTCCCTTGTTCCTTTCCTCTGTTCTTTCCCCCCCTCCTTTTTTTTTCCTCTATAAGCTAAGGATGGGGGAGTGGGTATAAGGTTAGGGGTTTTTGGTAAGAGTTGAGAAAAGGGAATAATAGGGTCTTTTTAGGAAAAAAAGGGTAATAACATATAATTCAGAGAACAATTTTATGTTCAGGCTGTGTCTGGCTTATGGCTTGATGCAGCAGTATGTTGTTCAGCTTTCTATTTTGTCTGCTGTAGCGTCATGGGATGGTCTTTTCTTCTGTATGTGGACATTCGGCGACGTTTTGGTCTCCAGTCAGAACTGGTCTGGTTTTGAGGAGGTTTTGTATTTGACTCAGGGGAATTCTTGTCTGTGTTTGTGGGAGTAGTGTTTGCTTTGCTTAGGTATGGTTTTATGTTTTTTCCTGGGTACCATCTTGGACCAGATGGTAGTAGAACACACACATACCCTCTTCCCCAAGTAATCAACCAGAAAGGCCCAGAAATTTGATGTGTTTCTGGCTCCTTCACTAGCACAGGTGGTTTCTCAGAGAGCTTTGCTTGGGTGGTATTTGTGAAGTGGCAAAGTATTGGCGGGTCAGGCTCTGATGTTGTACAATTTAGGAAGTTGATGACATAGAGAGCCTTGCAAAATCTTTCAACTGGAGATATGATTTTTTTTTTTTCTCTGTGCTGTTGATTGAGGACTCTTTTGAGGGTTTGATGTGTCCTTTCTACGATGGATTGTCCTGTGGGATTTGCAGGTATGCCTGTCTTGTGTTCTATTCCCCACTCACTGAAGAACTCTTTTAACCTACGAGAGGTATAGGCAGGTCCATTATCTGTTTTATCTGTTTTGGTACTCCCAGGGTGGCAAAGGCAAAGAGGAAATGCTTAATGGTGTGCTGTGTAGTCTCTCCTGGATGAGCTGATGCAAATACTGCTCCAGAAAACATATTGACCAATACGTGCTCATATTTTGACCTCCCAAAAGGTGGGAAGTTAGTTACGTCTATCTGCCACAGCTGGCAGCTGTTCAGACCTCAGGGATTGACTCTGGTCCCCATAGACTATATCTGGTAGTTTTGACAGTTCGGACATGTGGCGACAATAGCTTTTGCTTGATCTTTTGAAAGCTTGAACATTCTGATAAGGGCAGGCACATTTTGATGAAAAAAAATGCGTGTGACAACTTTGCCTGGGCAAAGATGTTAGGGATGTTAGCAGTCTCTACTGCCACGGCTAATGCGTCCGCTTTCCTGTTCCCCTTCTGTGATAATACCTGGGAGGTCAGTGTGTGACCTCTCATGCATGATATGGTAAGGTTGCTTTCTGTAGGACATTAAGCGTGTTAATGCAGAAATCAATTGGTGTAACTTTGGATTGGAAACCTCTTTGAGAAGAGCATGTTCTGCTCTCATAGCTATACCAGCAACATGAGCTGAATCTGTAACCAGATTAAAGGGTTTGTCTTTGAATTTCTCAAAGGCTCTGACAACAGCTGCTAACTCTGCGATCTGGGCAGATCCCTCCACTATTTGGATATCAGATTCCCATTTTTAGGTCTTAGGGTCTTTCCATGTCATTACAGACTTGTGGGATGACCCTGAGCCATCTGTAGAAATGGTTAGAGCTTTGAGAGGTGTTTTACTTTGGACTAATTTTGGGGTCAGATGAAAGGTTACGTCACGATTAAAAAGTTTGTGTTTTGGGATATGGATAGAAAGTTGGCCTTTATAGCTATCTAGGGTGGACTGGAGATTTTCGTTGGTCTGGAGCAAATATGCACACATATGCATGTGAACTCACACCCTGCAAGAGAGCAGAGGCGAGTTCTGGCCTTTTTTATTAGATGTGCCGTGATTTCTTGGAAGGTGGTAATTGTCATTGTAGGTTGGTTGTTTGTAAAGATCCATTCCAGTATCAATAAAGGGTCTTGAAGTTGAGTATCCCATTGGAAAATCATTCCATAGAACCGGGGTGCTTTTCCCAGAATGACGAACTGGAAAGGCAGGCTGGGCTCAAAGCGACGGGCTTGGAGTGAAGACAGGGCTTCTTGGACCTTGGTGATGGCATCTCGAGCTTCTGTTGTGAGAGTGTGTGGAGAGTCTAGGTCCTCGTTGCCACGGAGAATGTTGAACAGGGGAGCAAGGTCCTCTGTTGTAATTCCTAGCAGGGGATGTACCCAGTTGATGGATCGGCACAGACTGTGTAAGTCTCTCAGGGTTTTTGGGTCGTCTCGGATGGTGAGGTGCTGGGGTACCATGGTCCTTTCCCGGATCTGGACTCCAAGGTAAGTCCATGGGTTGGTGTACTGTATTTTGTCCTCATGGATCTCGAATCCTGCCTTTTCTATGGCTTCAATGGTCTTTTTAACTGCTTTTTCTAAGTAAGCTTTTTCTGATGCACAAACCAGGATATCATCTGTATAGTGGTAGATGATTGCATCTGGAAATTGGTTCCAAATGGGAGACAGGATGAGAGCAACATACCACTGGCATATAGCGAGACTTTTCTTAAGTCCTTGGGGAAGAAAACACCAATGATATCTTTTGAGTGAAGCCTCTTTGTTAAGAGAGGGAATGGAGAAAGCAAACTGTGGAGCGTCCTGGGAGTGCAGTGGAATGCTGAAGAAACAGTCTTTAATATCTATGATGGCAAGTGTCCAGTCTCTAGGCAGCATTATCAGATCAAGGCGACCCCTGTGGCAGGGAGAAATGATGAGGAGGACTCCATGGATATCAGAAGGCTAATTAATTACTTTATTATACTATATTATTCTATACTTTATTACACTATATTACATTACATCTAAACTGCATCTGCCAAGCACTCAACTCAACTCAACTGCACAGAATTTTGTGACTGTCAGCTGACAGTCCTGACACACACATGGATTCAATTGGCCAATGAATCAAAACACTCACACCAGAATCCAATCACCAATTCCCTTCAGGTAAACAATCTTCCACAATGCATTCCACTTGTGAACAACACAGGCACGGCAAATGAGATAAGGATTGTTTTGATCATTCTTTTCTCTGCTTCTCTCACTGCTTCTCTCAGGTTCAGAGAATGTGAATCCCACACAGCATCAATGGTGAAGGCGGGCCAGGCTGGAGAGGGCCCATGTCCGCGATGACCTCATTGCTTTTGCGAAGGTCATGGAGGACCCTCCATCTGTCCATTACAGGCTTTTTCAGTATGGAGACTGGGGAGTTCCAAGGGCTGGTGGTCTCGATGATGTGGCCTTTGGCAAGCTGTTTTTCTACAGAGGCTTGTAGAGTGCACAGTTTGACTTTAGAGAGGGGCCACTGTTCGGTCCAGATCAGGTCATGGCATTTCCAGGTGAGCCGAGGGGTGTCTGCTAGTGTGCGCTCTTCAATGGCCCCAATTAGAAATCCCAACTGGGAATACGTAGGGAAGTCCCCCATTGGGATAGAACATCCCTGTCCCAAAGGGTGATGGGGGCCCTTACCACAAATGGGCAGATGTTTGCCAACTTGCCTTCAGGCCCTTTGATGAGGATGTTGGTCTTGCTTCGCATAGAAACTGTGGCTCCGCCAATCCCTGAAATCATGCCTGCTACCGGTTGTAGTTCCCAGTGTGCTGGCCATTCTGAGAGAGCGATGATGGTCACATCAGCACCGGTGTCCAGCATCCCTGGTCGGTAGATCTTGTCTGCAAGAAAGACCACACTCGATGGTAGGCTTACTTGGTCCTAAAACTCATGCCCACATTGTTGGAGGGTTGAGAGGAAACTGTTCCCTGTGATTCTTTGGGAGTAGAAAGGCTTGTGCAATCAGAGTTCCCTTTGAAAGGAAAAATGGTAAGTCCGTGCAGCACAGCTGGACAGAGATTTCTTGTCTCGGGGTGCACTGTTTGTACTTCTGGAACAACGAAGATTTCCTCTGGACCATGGAGAGTGTCACCTATAATTAAGATGTCAGAAGGACCACCTTTTGGCCCATGCTTGCCTGCGGGGACACGATAAACATTCTCATTATTAAAAGTCAATAGACAGGGCAATTACCAGCTGGTGTCGGGTTCCCATCTGTATCGCTCCGTGTGTTGGATCCTCTTCATGTGATCTGGAATCTCCTGGGATGATGTGTGGTTGGGTCTGGATGGCTTTTGATTTGTTGTCATGGCACGGAGCCTGACCGCGCTCTGCTGGACCGTTTCCCGAACGCTGTTGGTAGCGCTGCTGATTCTGGGGTCTTTGGTAGGTGTTATGGGGGTTTTGGGTAGGTGACCTGTCTCGGCAGTCTTTTATAAAATGTCTAAAGTCTCCACAGTGAAAGCAGTGGGCCTGGTCTTTGGAAGCCACTACTGCAAATGCACCAGAAACTCCTTCTGCAATACCCTTAGCAACTGCTTGGGCCACTGTATTTTCAGTGGACAAATGACGTGTACAACTTTCCAGAATTTGCTCTATGGTAGGTTCTGTATCCAAGGATAGGGCCCTCAGAATTGTTTTACACCATTTGTTAGCGTTACTCATAGCAAGCTTGCACAGCAGTTCTTTTCTTGCCTCTGTGCTCTCTATCTGTTTTTCCAGAGCATCCTTAATTCTGTCCACAAATTTGATAAAGCTTTCATCTACTCCTTGTTAATTATTAGAAAAGTGTTGGGTAGGAATAGAGTCATCTGGGGTAAGAAGTAAGGAGTTTTTTGCTGCAATAGCCAAGTCTTGTAGTGCTGCCTCAGGCAAGGCCTTAGCTTGTTCAGAGGGTTTCTGTAAATCCCCTTCTCCAGCCAGCTGTTTGACTGTAAAATCTGGCCTATTTGCATCTTTAGCATAGGTGTCTGATAATGGTTTTAATTGTCTTTTCCAATGCATTTCCCGTAGCATGTATTCTGACGGGGAAAGGAGGCAGTGGGCAATATTTTTAACATCATGAGGTACTAAAACATGTGCCAAGAAGATAGCTTCTAGGAAATTTCTAAAAATATGTGAACTTCTACCATGTTCTTTGTCTATATTTCGTAGTTGTATAAGCTCTTTATTTATGTTAGGTTCCCACGTTGTTTTAGTCATGGCACAACCTCTTTTTCCCTTTATATAAGTTACTGGGAAGGGCAGAAATTCCCTGAGCTAGTTTCCAATCCCCTGCCCGAGTCGCTTGTCGCTTCCATTTTTATTAGAGCCCATGGATCAATGTCATCTGTATCAGAATCGAACTTGCTGTCACTGGTGTCCACAGAGGAGGAATGAGAGTGAGCAGGCAGTGCCCTACGCTTTTTATGGCATGCTGGAACGAGATTTTTCAGGGGTGTATAGGACTGGAGAGAGTGTGAGGAGGCACATTGCAGGGCTTGGCTAGAGGAAGGCAGCAGTGGAGCTTGAATGGCAGTGGTGGGGGGGGTCGCGACGGGCTGCGCAGTGAGGTTGGGGTGAGGGGGGGAGGGTACAAGAAGGGTGCCATGGATTGCGCAACTGGTGGAGCAGAATCCTCGCTTGCCACGTCTGGGGGGGGGGGGGCAAAGGATGGGCCTCAGAGACCCCATGGGCGCGGAGGAGGTGGGTGGGTGTGGCGCATATTCTGTGTTCCCCATCCCAGGAAGGGGACTGGAGGGTGGATCAGCCCCAGAGACGGCGTTTAGACCCCGAGAAAGCGGAGGACTGGATTCAAGGGCTGAGAGGGGAAGATTGTTATCTGCATTATTAGCATTTGAAGAGTCTCTGGTGGGAGAGATAAGGGATGCCCTCAGCAGGGGAAAGTTGCAGAGAAATTGAGCTCTTTGTATTTGTCTTTTTGACCGCTTTGGTAATAGAATGAAAGAGGTATAAACCAAGTTACAGAAAAATCTTCATTAGTTTGGAGAGTGTATATTCTTGTCCCTACTGAGTCCCAAAAAGAATCTAAGGCGATAGTGTGTGTGTGTTAGTATCTGGAAACTGGCAAATAATCCATTTTATAATTTTTTTCAAGTTAGTTTTTGAGAGATTGCCTTTAGAGAAAGAAAAGCTGTTAGCAGATAGGATTTCTAGGATTTGTAAATATAAGTCTCTCTTGTTCTAGGATCGCTTTAATTTACTAGATTTTGATCCCATTCTGCCAGGGAGGCCTTGCAGGACCTGTGCCTGCTACACCGTGTCAGGTTCTGGGGTAGGTGTCAAGGTGGTTATCCAGGTTAATCTTCCCTTCTCTCTAAATGCTAAATAGATCAGGCCTATCAGCAGCACTAGCCACTGTATGATATCATTAGCATTTTGAGTGGATCTGAACCCTTCAAAAACTGGTGGGGCAGACCCAAAGAAATGGTTAAAGGGTTGGGAGAAAATTTCCCGCGGTATCATTTCCTTACAGTAGGTGCCATTATTAAAGTAACCCGAAAAACATACAGTTAGTGTGTGATAGCTGTGAATCCATGTGCCTACTTTCTAGAGGAAGTTAAAAATCCATTAATTCCTCACCTTATTCACCCACAAAACAAACTGGATAACAGCCACAGTAGCCTTACTTATAGGACCCATGTTTAGATAAGGGCCTGCAAATGGGAGAAATATAGCCACGATCATGTGCCACCCAAACCAGGGTAAGCTGAACCACATGGTGTCGCTTAACAAGGTTTGTATAGCAACACACAAAAATTAGATTACTCAAGAACTGTTATTGTCTTTTTGTTTTTATGCCCTCGAGCCCTAGGTTGGGCTCCAAAATATGTCTCAGTTTCAAAAGACAAATGTCTGCTAAGGAAGGCAGAAGCCTCCTCTGAAATGGAAAATGTAAACCCCCTCCCTCCGAATTGCTATAAATTTTCAATTAAGGGGCTTTCAGGCAAAAAATATGGGAGCAGGAATAACAGTTCTTTATTAGGGAAGAAAATAAAAAATAAAATAAACAATGCAGTACACTAGAACAACACTGACAGAGTCAGAACTCAACCTGACACCCTGTTAGTCAGGGTGTTGGTAGCAGTCTAATTGGAAATGTGGCTGCAGTCCTCCTGGAGTGTCAGGTGTAGTTCTGTTGGAGCAGGGATCCTGTAGAAAGGGTGTAAGTCTTCCTCTGAAGATCCAGTGGAAGAGGCAGCTGTTCCTCTGGGAAATCCAGTGGAGAAGACGTCCTGGTGTTCCAGAAACTCAAGATTATATCTGGGTAGTAATGCTTGGCTCCTCCCTCTGAATGGAGCATCTCACAATGGGATGCTATAGTTCTTATCAGTCATGCAGTGACATTCAAAAGCCTATTATCAGCAGATGTCTCCCTGGAGGGAGGATTAGTTGTGGAAGAGATAAGGAAAACTGCCCACCTAACAGAAGACAATTGCCATAGAGATGGCAAATAGAATACAATTTGCTTGGCAGTCCAGGACAAAGATTCACAGGAATCCATAGTTCCGCATGTTTGTGTAGGGGTAAGAGATTGTGAGGAAACTGCTGGCCTGAAAAACCCTGGGAAGCACAGAAGAAAGATTACACATGACCTAAAAACAGGAAAGTCATCCTGTTTCTTCAAAGCCTGCAAACCTTGAGAAGAATAACAGACTGTTAGGCCATCAGATTCATTACAGGCCTGAAATTGGGTTGCATGAGACGAACTGAACAGAGATTCTCACACTAAGAGTATAATTATTGTCTTAACTGCAATAAACAGATTAATTTACTCTTAGCTTCTGAGTCTTGCACTGATACCCTACAAATGGCTTCCTGATTAACAGGGACATCATTACTACGGATGTCTTCCTGTCCGGTGGCATACCCTGACTAAACCAAGCATGTGTGTGTTCAGCTGATCACCAAGGAGCGCCTTTCATCACTGGCTATAGAACAGGTTAGCCTTTGTGAGCCGTCAGGAAGCATTTCTTATAATGGGGCAAGTCACAACGAAATCCCAAAAACTGCTTAAAGACTGTCTGTTGCACATCACCAGGGAACAGGGATATAAACTCCAACCCCAAAGCCTCACCCAGATAATTATGGGTCAGACAATTTTGTCCCTGTATATTGGTTTTTGGTAGCAGGGAGGCCACAGAGGTGGCTCCTCTGAGAAGCTGCTGGAAGCTTCCCACCATGTCCGGCAGAGCTAATGGCTGATGGCTCTGAAGATGGACATGCTGCTGGCAAAAACTGGGCCAATGAGAGAGGTTGGTAACGCCTCTGCGATGACATGTTTAAGAAGAAAATCAAAGCAAATGTCATGGGGTTTGCTTCTAGTCAGAGAAGAGGTGGAGGTGAGAACATGTGAGGGAAAACAACATGGTGACACCAAGGTCAGTGGAGACGGAGGGAGTCTTGGTTTGAAAAGACAGGTGTCTGCTAAGGAAGGCAGGAGCCTTCCTCGAAATGGAGAATGCAAACCCCCTCCCTCTGAATTATTATAACTTTGAAATTAAAGGGCTCTCAGGCAAAGATATGGGAATAGGAATAACAGTTCTTTACTGGGAAAATTAAAAATACAACTGCAATAGTACAAACAAAAAAGAAATCTCTGACAGAGTCAGAATACAACCTGACACCCTGTTGGTCAGGGTGTTGGTAGGAGTCTGATTGAATGGTGACTGCATTCCTCCTGTAGTGACAGGTGTGGTTCTGTTGAAGCAGTGATCCTGTAGAAGGGTGTGGATTTCCTCTGAAGGTCCAGTGGTGTTTTAGATGGGCCTGGTCTTCCTCTGGGAATCCAATGGGGAAAGGCTGCTTCTGGTGTTCTAAATCTCAGATTCTATCCAGGTTGGAATGCTTGGGTCCTCCCCCTGGGCGGAGCTTCTCACAATGGGATGATGTCATTTTATCAGTCATGCAGTGAGACTCAATGGTCCGTTAACAGAAGATGTCTCTCCAGAGGGAGGATTGGTTGTGGAAGAGATAAAGAAAACTGCCCAATTAACAGAAGATAACTGCCCCACCTCTAACAGATGGGAAATAGAACACACATATATCTTACAACCCAGGACAGAGTGGGAGGAGGTGGTGCTCCAGGCACCGGAGCTGAGATTCCTCTGCAGGCTGTGGAGAAGATCATGGTGAAGCAGGCTGTTCCCCTGCAGCCCATGGATCCACAGGGAATGCAGAGATCCATCCAAAGCCTGTGGGGGAGGTGCCCATGCTGAGAGGTTGGATGCCTGGAGGAGGCTGTGATCCAGTGGAAGAACAGGTGGAGAGAGAGGACCCCTGCTTCCAAGCTGGAGCAGCCTGTCCTTGGAGGACTGCACCCCATTGAAAGAGAGACCCACTTTGCAGCAGTTTTGGGTGGACTGTGTGCCTGTGGGAGGGGCTCACGTTGCAGCAGGCGTGGTAAGGCTGCTGCTCATGAGAGTGGACCCATGTCAGAGAAGTTCACAGAGAACTGTCTCCCATGGGAAGGGACCGCATGGTCTCAAAGGGGAAGGACTTGTCTCCCGGTGTAGCAGAAGAAAATCTTGTTGATGAACTGACCAAAACTCCCATGCCCTGTCTTCCTCCACTGTCGGTGGGGAGGAGGGAGGGGCTGGGGAAGAGAAGGTGCTTTAAGGGCTTATTTAAATTCTCAATATCCTCCTCTGATTCTGTTAGTAATAAATTCACTTTGCAACTTAAGCCTGTTTTGCCCTTGAAATATTTCTCTTGGTCCTTATATCACCCATGAAGTGTTCATTTTTTTTCCCCCTTCTGCCCAGCTGTGGCAGGAGAGAGTGAGCCCGCATCTCTCGTGGGTGCCTGGTGTTGGGCCAGTGTCAAACCACGACACCCTGGTACCCATCAGATGTTTCCTATGATCTTAATTGGTTTGGAAAGACAGGAGTCGGCTAAGGAAGGCAGGAGCCTCCCCTGAAATGGAGAATGTAAACCCTCCTCACCCCTCTGAATTGCTATAAATTTTAAATTAATGGGCTCTCACGCAAAAATATGGGACCAAGAAATATGGGAGCAAGAAATAACAGTTCTTTAATAGGAAAGAAAAAATAAAAGGATAAAATAAACAATGCAGTACACTAGAACAACACTGACAGAGTCAGAACCCAACCTGACACCCTGTGGGTCAGGGTGTTGTAGCAGTCCAATTGGAAATGTGGCTGCAGTCCTCCTGAAGTGTCAGGTGTGGTTCTGTTGGAGCAAGGGGGTCCTATAGAGAAGGATGTATTCTTCCTCTGAAGATCCAGTGGAAGAAGAGGCAGCTGCTGTTCCTCCGGGGAATCCAGTGGAGAAAGCCGTGACGGTGTCTCAAAATCTCTGGATTATATCTGGGTAGTAATGCTTGGCTCCTCCCTCTGAATGGAGCATCTCACAATGGGATGTTATAGTTCTTATCAGTCATGCAGTGACATTCAATAGCTGGTTATCAACAGATGCCCCCTCCCAAGGGAGGAGTGATTGGGGTCACTCAGAGAGAGAGATAAGGCAAACTGCCCACTTGACAAAAGACAATCTGCCATACAGATGGTAATAGAATACATCTTGCCTTGCAATCTGGAACACTTACTCTCTGGGAAAAGGTGGGTGAATGTTTACAAACCCACCAAATTACTCATCACGATGTCCATCCTGATGATATTATTACTTGGTGTGTGGTACACTTGTCTTTGCAACAATTAAAGCACTCAGACCGCATCCTTGCAGATGCTCCACCTGAATCACACTCAGATACTGTTGTTTTTGTTAATGAAACACCACCTGAGGAGAATGATCTGGAGAAAAAGGATCCGTTTGATCCCAGTCCTTCTGACTCTGGACAAGAGCCAGTTTTATATCCTCCTCTAACCCCAGTACGTGCTATGGCAGCAGCTGCTCCTAGTGTGAAAGAAATACTACAAGCAGCATGCAAAGAAGCTGCAGCAAATATTCCATGTAGTCCACCACCATCTTATACCTCGTCCTATTCCTCCAGTGACTATGATGATGAAACAATACCATCTACAGGACCTAAGCCAGAAGGGTTTATACAAAAATGCTAGAGGCAAGCATTGGAGGAGGGTGATATTGAATTTTTTTAAGCAATGCCTGTTGCATATCATAATCAAAACCTACATCACAAACAATTGTCATATGAGATGGTAAAGGAACTGAAGAGATTAGTGAAAGATAATGGTTTACATTCCTCCTTTACTATGAATTTATTGGATGCAATTGCAGAAGCGCATACTATGTTACCAGTGGATTAGAAATCTCTTTTTGAGACAATTTTGACAGGAAGACTGACGATGGACAAAAGACTGATGCTGATGATGGTGGCAAGCATCAGTGTGGTGTTTGTGAAGGTCCCCAGGACGAGGTGAGAGATGAGAATCTGACTCCAAGTTCTCAGAAGGCTGATTTATTATATTATGATACTATATTATATTAAAAGAAATTATATACTAAAACTATACTAAACTATAGAGAAAGGATACATCAGAAAGCTTAACAAGAATGATAATGAAAGCACATGACTGACTCAGCAAGTCCAACACAGCTGGCTGTGATGGGTCATTAATTAAAAACAATTCACATGTTTGGATAAACAATCTCCAGACCACATGCCAGAGCAGCAAAACATGGAGAAGCTGAAGCTTCCCAGCTTCCCAGGAGAAGAAATCCTGGCAAAGGGATTTTTCAGAAAATATCATGGTGACACATCAGCAGTTTATTATCCCACAGTGCAACTTTTTATACTTTTTCTCTATATCACACGCATAACACGCGCTCCTTTTTGCATTATAATTGGCTAACAAACTATGTGCACGCACCTTCTACCCTTTTGTAATTGGTCATAAATTTCTCTGTTTCTCGTTGTAAATGTCAACACACATCTGCATTCTATGCTGCTTCTCCCTCAAAGTTGTTTACCTGTCTTGTTCAAAGACACAGCTGTAACTCATTAAGGCGAGGATGCTTGCAGCCCCATTCCTATTCTCCTACAGAGGACAGTAATCTGGTGGATGGAATTTGTAGATTTGGCTGAAACTTGGGCATTGAATAACAGTAATCAACAACAGCCCATTAATATCACTGCATCGCAACTCTCTGGCACAGGTGTGTACACTACTGTTTGGGCTCAATTAAGACTCCCCCTCCCAAGCATGGGATCAGTCTACTGTTATTGCCATACGGGCACTACAAAAGGTACCTGAAAAAAAAAATTGGAGTCTGGTTTTTCTGCTGTGAGGCAGGGGCCTCAGGAACCATATATTACCTTTATCAATCAATTACAATCCACCGTTAGACGGCAAACTTATATGCAGGAAGCAGCTGATGCTGTCTTATAATATTTTGCTTATGAAAATGATACAAATGACTGCAAAAAAAGCCCTGGACTCGATTCGTAATCATGCTGATGTTGAACTTTCTGATTATATCGAGGCATGCACTAATATCGCCTCAGAACAATTTAAAGCAGAACAAATTGGTACTGCAAGAACCCAACAACTGCAAATGTCCAGGGCAGCTATTAAGTGCTTTAAATTCAGGGAGCTAGGAGATATGAGGAAGCAATGTCCAAAGGGACAAAGAGACAATAAAAAGCCCAGTAAACCTTGTCCTTGCTGCCAAAAGGGGTTTCATTGGAGCAATTAATGCCAGTCTAAATATGACAAACATGGCAACCTTCTCCCATAGCAGGGAAACTTGAAGGGGAGTACAGGGTCTGGTGCCCCTCAGTCCAACGGGACCACACTCAATCAGACACCAATACAAGCACAAGCCTTGCAAGGGGCACCCCTGGGAGTGCCAGCCTGGACGTGGCCATCAGCACTACCACAACCCTGAATGATACTTCAGTTCACCTGCTGCCCACCTCTGTGTGCAGGCCACTGCCTTTTCAAACACATGCTTTACTCTTGGGTCACTCCTCTACCACCCACAAAGGACTACTTATATTACCATGAATTATTGATGCCAACTATAAAGGGGAAATTAAAATCATTGCTTGGACACCTAATCCTCCCTGTACTGTGGCACAGGGGAGCTGACTGGCACAATTAATACTGCTGTCAGCAATTCCCTGTTCAGCACAGATTTTGCAACAACGAGATGCAGGAGGATTTGGGAGCACAGGCACCCCACAAATATTTGGTCAAAAATTATAGCGATAAAACAACCATTACTCACTTGTCAAATAGAATCTAAGTCTTTTACAGGTTTGGTCGACACCGGAGCAGATGTTTCCATCATATCCCCAAAGAACTGGCCCTCAGAGTGGCTTCTGGTACCCTCAACTGTGATCGAAGCAGGCGTCAGAGGTCAGCAGATTCCTCGGCAATCCACAAAGAAACTGAAAATCATTGGACTGTAGGGCAAGACTGCCACCTTGCGAATGTATGTACTCCCGATCCCAGGCACTCTGTGGGGGTGAGACCTGATGATGCAATGGGGTTTGATCATTTTAACACATTTTTGATAGGGGTCATTGATGAAAATCTGCTTCTTCTACTGACTTGGCTTTCAAACAGATATACCAATGGCCCCTGAAAAATGAGTGGCTTCCGCAAGCCTGGATCCTTGTGCAAGAACAATTGCATTTGGGTCACATAGTCCCTTCCACCAGCCCATGGAATGCACCAATTTTTGTTATTCCTAAGAAATTGGGAAAGTGGAAACTTTTACAGGATCTCAGGGCAGTCAATGCAGTCATTTCACCTATGGGGGCATTTTAACCAGGAATACCTAACCCCACAATGATTCCAGAACATTGTGAATTAGTGATAATTGACTTAAAAGACTGCTTTTTAACAATTCCTTTGCATCCTGACAATGCACCTGAATTTGCCTTTTCTTTACCATCTGTCAATCATGAAACCTCCATGGAATGATAACACTGGGTCATGCTACCTCAGGGTCAAAAAACAGTCCTACTATCTGTCAATTCGTTGTTCACTCGGTGATATGACCAGTATGGCAAAAATATCCATCTGTTTTGATGCATCACTACATGGACAATATTTTAATTGCTTCTGACAATCCTCCATTATTGCATGACTGTCTCACTGCTTTAAAGGTAACCCTTGCCAGAAGAGGCTTGTGCATAGCCACAGAAAAATCCAAACAAAACCTCCCTGGAAATACCTTGGTTTCAAATTATTAGAGACAACAGTCACCCGACAGCCAGTAACCCTAAAAGCCAACATACACACATTGAACGATTTGCAAAAGTTATTAGGCACTATTAATTGAATTCACCCTTTATTAGGAATCACCACAGAGGGATTATCCCCCTTATTTCAATTGTTAAAAGGGGACCCAGACGTCTCTTCCCCATGGCAGTTGACAAAAACTGCCCAAAAGGCTTTAGAGACCATAAGTGATAAAATCAATAAGTCCTTTGCCACACGTTGAAACCCAGATTTGCCTTAGCGGCTGTTCGTGATTCTGCAATCTTTCCAACCCTATGCTCTTATTGGTCAATGTGATGTACAGGAACATCATCTCTGGCTATTAGAATGGGTTTTTCTGCCACACGCCTTTTCAAAAACTATAACCACTCAACTTGAGATACTTATACGACTGCTGTCGGTGGGATGACTCCAATGTCAGAGCCTGACATGATATGATCCAGCAGTAATACATGTCCCTATTACTGCAGCAGAATTGGAGAATCTATTCAGGGATTCACTGTCATTTCAAATTACCCTTGTGGACTATAATGGACAATTTTTTCACACGATGCCTCAACATGTCCTGATACAATGCTTCATGGAACTTGCCTTTCAACAACGGCAACTGCAAATGAAAACTCCAATCCCTGATGCAAAGACTGCTTTCACTGATGGATCAGGAAAGACACAGAGCTCTCACCCTGTAGAAAAATGGTAAGGGACAGTGGGAACATTCTATAACCTTTCAACCTGTTACAGGAATCATTGAGAGAATTGAGCATTCATACCTGATGGAAGTATCTAACAAAGATCTTTTCTTTTTGTATTATTAACCACTCTGTACAACTTTTTACTTCACAGGTCTCATGAATATTACATTCTGTACCTTAGGTCACACACCACTGTCGCAGACATCTTTTATGAAAAATCCTTTCCTTAGGATTTTTCCTCCTGAGATGCTGAGAGGCCTCAGGAACAAAATGTAAACAATGGTTATCTGCTGCTGTGGAATGCAACAGGTGCATCTGTGATTGGTCTCATAGAGTTGTTTCTAGTTAATGGCCAATCACAGTCAGCTGGCTTGGACTCCCTGTCCGAGACAGAAGCTTTTGTTATCATTTCTTTCCTATTCTATTCTTAGCTAGCCTTCTGATGAAACCTTTTCTTCTATTCTTTTAGTATAGTTTTAATGTAATATATATCATAAAATAATAAATCAAGCCTTCTGAAACATGGAGTCAGATCCTCATCTCTTCCCTCATCCAAGAACCCCTGTGAACACCGTCACAGATGGTGACCCCGAGTGACTGGAGAATTCATCACTTGGTGAGACCCCAGAGGAGCATCGCCACATTGGGTAAACCCCGAGTGTGTGGCATTGATGGTCACCTCACAAGTGACCACAGAAGTGGATTCTAGCCAGGAGCTGAAGAACTGAAGATCCTGAATTTGGACAGAGTTCACAGCCAAGGCTGACCAATAAGAGAACCTTTTGAAAAGTCTCCAGACAAGATGTCCGGAAAGCTTCGCAGCACAGAGCAGCCTGCTGGAACCTGGTGGACACTGTCACAAGGTACTGTTAACTCTTCCCTTCCTGACGATGCTGCCCTTCACAGAATGTGGCTGCACATGTGGGAGAGGGTGCCCACGGAGGCAGAGGTTACATTCTCCCCCTCAGAGGAGAAACTTATTACCCTCTGGCAAAAAATGGGGTCATGAGGACAGAGTTCCTATGGTGAAGAGACATTTCTATGAGTTTTTTCGATGGGCAAAGTTCCATGGGTTTTTTACGAATGTGCTCTATGCCCTTGATATGTACATATGGGAATGCATGGAATCCATTTTCGAAGATGCTGTGGACCGGGGACTTGGATATCCTCGGATTCATCCATCATTTAGGACGCTCTTCCCAGTCTTGAAACGGAAAGCAGCTTCATTTCAGTGGATTGCCGATTGCAGGGGGCAAACCCCGTTCCCACCGGGCCCCAAAAGAGAGGACCCTCGGCAGGAAGACGACCTGCTGCTTCCCGGCCCCCCCTGAATCGCAGCGGGGGGGGCGAGGCTTTGCCCGCAGCCGAGAGAAAGTTTTTTTCTGCGCCTTTGGAGCATGCTCAAACAGAGCCGCTTCTTCCCCCCCCTCGTTGCTTTCAGGGGGGATCTGAGCCAGCGCCGCGGGTCCCGCCCCGCCCAGCGCTGCGGGCACTGCCCCGCCGGCACTGCCCCGCCCAGCACTGCGGGCGGCACCAGTCTCCGCGGCACCTCCTCCCGGGCCTGCGGGGCTGCCCCAACCAGCCCCGTGGGCGCGGCCGCCGCCCCGGGAAGCTCCGCCTGCGGCTCCGGCTGTTTCAGCGACTGCGCCTGCGCGGCCGATCCCAGAGCCAGGAGCGAGAGCTGCTACCGCCCCTGTGCCCACTCCCTTTGCATCGCAGCCGGCAGTTGCATTCACAACTGTGCCGGTCCCCGCAGCCCCTCCAGCGGTCGCCCCTCCAGCAGAGCCTGTGGGGAGTCCGGCCACGGCAGCCCCGCCTTCTCCCACCACGCCGGTGGAGGAGGTTGCAGCTGAGAACAGCGATCAGCAAGCAGCCCCGCCCCCACCGCCCCCCCCCGGCGGCTTCGCCGACTTCTGCCGAACCGGTCCCAGTTAGGGATGATGCTGAAAACAGCGCCGAGCTCACGGAACCGTCTTCGGAGCTGCCCGCGGTCCCGCCGCCCCCAGCGGCAGCTGCCGCGGCACCTGTGACCAGCCTGGCTTCCCCCCCGAGTTTTTCGGGCTGTCCTGGGGCTGCCCCTGCGGGGGGAGCTGGGACAGGGGAAGGGGGCGTCGGCCTCTTCTTCCGTGGAGGGGGCATGGCCCGACAGCTGAGTGTGGGCGCAGCCCGGCTGCCTGCTTTCAAACTCAGCATTTTTGGCGGGCCGATTCGTGTTTGGTCGGGAGGTTCTCGTTGGGGGTTCGAGTGGCTGACTTCCCTCGCGCGCCCCAGAGGCGTGGGGGAGGTGGCTCCCAGAAGTTCTGCCTCTGGTCCCCAGCCCAGAGGGGGTTGGAGTGGTACCGAGGGGCAGGAAGCGGGAACACTGGCATTTGCATTGCAGAGGCAAGGGAAACAGCGGAAAGTGACAATCGCTCACTTGCTGAGGGGAAAAAACATCCCCAGACCCGAGATGAAGATTCTCGGGACAGCTTCTCTTTCCCCACTGCCGGTATGGGCCGGTGGTTCGGAGGGAAGGAAGCGTTTGGTCACTCGTGCTGCCCAGGCATTGGCAGCAGGGTGCCGGGTTGTGAGACCACAGAGCCCGCCTCGCGGGCCGGGTCTGGGCCGTTTGGCTTGGTTCCCTGGGCCAGGGCCACCGCCTGGCCGGCTGTTGGATTTGGGGGCTTTGCTTCCCTTGTCAGGACCTGGGCCACCGTTCTGTGGGCCAGGTCTGGGGTTCCTGATCCTTCCAAGAGGGCCAGGGCCCCCTCAGAGGCTCCTCTGCTGCTGCTGCTCTTTCCGAAAAAAAAAAAAAATTAAATAGAGTTGAAAGAGCTAGTAGGAGCTCAAAAGCATTGAAGAGCCAAAAATTAGCCTCAGCTCAAGTGGTTCAATAAAGGGCTGTGGCCAAGACATTCCAGAAATTTTCTCAAAATTGTTTGATGACTGTCAATGGATTTTTGATAACAATTGATGGAGTTTTCTTTAGCAATTTGTTGTTTCAGGATTCTGAAAGCCTGTTTCAGGACCAAAATGGACTTTCAGAGATGTCAAAGAGGAACATCTTCAGTCCATGGACTTTCTCCTGAAACTCAGCTGTGTGGACTTGGAGCAAAGAATTTTCTTTGCATTGTTTTTGCATTTTCTTATATTGTAAGATTATTTTAGTGATATGATAGAATTTTATGTTCTACAGGTGAAGAATTTCCCTGATCATTCCACATCAGCACTTGACTGAGGTTTTGATTGGCAACAGATAACCTGTCAAGTGTTTGTTCTTTCCTCTGCATGAGCCCAGCGGAGAAAATTACAAACACTTTTCAATTTAACTAAATAAAAAAAAGGTGACATGTCGCAGACATCTTTTATAAAAAATCCTTTCCTTAGGATTTTTCCTCCTGAGAAGCTGAGGCCTCAGGAACAAAATGTAAACAATGGTTATCTGCTGCTGTGGAATGCAACAGGTGCATCTGTGATTGGTCTCATAGAGTTGTTTCTAGTTAATGGCCAATCACAGTCAGCTGGCTTGGACTCCCTGTCCGAGACAGAAGCTTTTGTTATCATTCTTTCCTATTCTATTCTTAGCTAGCCTTCTGATGAAACCTTTTTCTTCTATTCTTTTAGTATAGTTTTAATGTAATATATATCATAAAATAATAAATCAAGCCTTCTGAAACATGGAGTCAGATCCTCATCTCTTCCCTCATCCAAGAACCCCTGTGAACACCGTCACACACCACTCTGCCTAGACCTATAGTGGAAGGCAATGCGAGGGTGGATGCCCTCACCATGGCAGTCATTATACCACAAAAGTTAGGGTAGGCAAAACTTTCTCATTATTTCTACCATCAAAATGCCCAAGCGCTAGCTAAACTATTCAATCTAACTTTGCCACAAGCACAGGATGTAGTGAACACTTGCTCACAATGTCAGCAGACTCTTTCTTTGCCATAAATGTTAGGTACAGACCCACGAGGATTGAAACCTAATGACATCTGGCAAGCATGTAACACAGATATCTAGCTTTGGGACTTTTAGATATGTCCATGTTTCCATTGATACCTTTTCAGGATTTATAGTAGCAACAGCACACAAAGGTGAGAAATCAAGAGATGCCACCTGACACTGGCTCCATGCCTTCAGCATGATGGGAGTACCCCAACAGATAAAAACGGATAAGGGACCTGCACATGCATCTCATAAAACACAAGAATTCTTCCACACTTGGAGTATCAAACACGTCGCAGGTATTGCCCATTCCCCAACAGAGGAAGCTGTAGTGGAATGGGCACATGATACATTTGAAAAACATGCAGCAAAAATAAAAAAGGGGAACTCAGTAGGTATGCTCCCTCAAAAGCAGCTTGACAAAGCAACCTATGTTTTAAATTTTTTTAATCTCTTCACTAGAGATGACTTAACTGCACATAAAAGGCTCCTGGGTCAGACTGCTGATGGAGAAGGAGTTTACCCAGAATTACATACAGAGATGTACATAGTGGTCAGTGGAAAGGTCCACTTTTATTGTTAGCTTGCGGAAGAGGTTATGGATGTTTCTTTACCTACAGGACCATATTGGCTCCCAGCAAGATACATCAAACCCAGTCAAGGACGACAATGAATCTTGTTTTCTTTCTACTGCTATACTGCCATCAAGTGGCAGAAGGAGGAATCTACTGGGCCCACATGATTCAACCTCTGCTGTTTCAGCCTCAGACTTGGTGGGATCCAGAGCCTTCCCTAAGCAACAATGGAACAAAATGGGTAGGAGGAACTTGGTTTCCACCCCTAGATCAGGATATTGTAGATACATATAGTATTAACACTACTTTTGTTAATGATTTACCACCTATATGCTTAACATGGAATCAAACAAGTACCTCCTTACCTTGTGCTAACTTTTCTATGCAATTGCATTTAATATATGTACACTCAGAGAATGCAAGAAAATTGAATGCTATTACATTGCCGGCTATTCTGTCTATCTTCAGCAAATCTGTGGATGCCACTTCACCTCATTTCCCCAAATGTTGTTTTACACCCATGTCTAATATATGGCATTTGGAATGGAAATCATGTATAGGACAACAGCCACAACAACAATTCTTAGAGTATGGGAGGGTAACTGATTGGGGACCATGTGGTATCCTTAGAGAAAGTGGGACCGATACAACCATCCTCTTGTCCCAAAAGGCTAAACCGCAGTATTGTTTGGCGTGATGGTGGGATGGCCAGATCATTAATTCAGTATTATTTAGGTAATAATCAGTCCCATGTGCAAAACCATTTGTGGGAAATATCATTAACTGCTTTTGGCAATAGTATATACCAAATCAAATTAGATAAGAATGCTACAATTTCTAATTTAACACTGCTGGAGGAGCAATTACTAATGACTTGTACTTCACACCCATATGGTTTTGCTTTGGCTAATGATTTTTTTGACAGATTATAGAAAGGGTTTGTATTTTTTATCTACTGATTTTTTTATTTTCAAATCATGCAAAACCTATGAAGATATGCATAACTATTCTGTTCTTCCATGTAAAAGAAGATCTAAAATTTGGGTACCTGCAAATCTGACTCAGACTTGAGAAGGCCAAGATGGTCCCTCGCTATTGGCTCGAATAGTCCAAAAGGAAATCCAAATGAGTAAGAAACGAGTTCGCAAATTTCTGGGTTGGTTAATCTTTGCTGTTGTTTCTGCCACAATACTATTACCTGCAGCCTCTGTGTCTGTCTCTGCCTTAACTAATTTCATTTAAACTGCCCATATTGTGGGACAGGCTTTAACTAATATCACAAAATAATAACAAACACAAGAAAACATTGATAAAGAACTAATGGGTGGATTAGACACCTTGGAAAGTGCTCCTTTATGGGTAGGTGAGAGAGTTGAGGCC
Source organism: Diglossa brunneiventris (assembly GCA_019023105.1). Lineage (NCBI taxonomy): Eukaryota > Metazoa > Chordata > Aves > Passeriformes > Thraupidae > Diglossa > Diglossa brunneiventris. The sequence continues at coordinate 17,406,505 of CM032364.1, read as the reverse complement.
CAAAAAACTCGTCTATCCCTGCATTGTGATTGGGAACATACCCATAATGCTTTATGTGTCACTCCTCTTCTATGGAATGGCACGGAACAGAATTGGGAGGCAGTTAAAAATCACCTCCAAGGGGCCTTTGATAAAACTTTACAACAGAATATAGTCACTTCACACTCAATTAAAAGATCAACTCAGCACTTTACAAACTCTGGAGGAACAGAAGGTGTTGACATATCTGAAAAATTATCTTTCTTGGATACATCTGAAAAACTGGTTTTCTGGGATAAATTTACGAGTTTGGGTTTTTATTGGACTGGGTGGTCTGGCAATGATATCCTTTTTAATATTCTGTCTTGACCTTTTTAACATAATCAGAGCTGTTAAAAGCATGCAAAAACAAGTCATGGTTATCTTAATCTATGACCCAAATAAAAATGAAAGGGAGGACATGTGGAGGTACAGGAAGCCTGGCGCTGCAGAAAAACTCTGGGAAGCACAGAAGAAAGCAGATTACACAAAATCTTAAAAATGTCCTAGGGTGACGTTATGATGCTTGTATCCCCATTCGTGTGTTCTGTTTATGCTGGATATTATGTTCTGTGCCTTCAAGACTGGCTCTGAAGAGTGAAGCTTTGTTTTGTTTTGTTATCAGTCTGCTCACTCCCCCAAAAGTCAGCAGTACACAGATGGGGCAGTACATAGTGCGGCTTTTGTGTTTTGCTCTTTTTCCTGCTTTGCTCTTGCTTCTGCTTGTTAGTTAGCTTAGCTAGGCAGTCCGAATTTTCCCTGGACTGTTTTTCTTTCCCTTTTGAGACAGAGTAGAAATTCTCCAGAGTAGAAATCCATTTTGATTTAGGTGAAATGTACATCTTTGAGTTAAGTCTGTAGTTTGAAGCCTGTAGTCTGTAGCCTGACTGCAAGGCCTAGGCTCGGGTATTCAATGAAGGACAGAGATAAGGGGGGGAAACAGAGGGTGATAAAGAGAGACAGAGAGACTGCTGTGAAAGCAAATCAACCTGACCTAGGAATTCTTTCTGATAAAGAAGAACTAGCGACAAATGTCACGCGAAATTTGTAAAAATGAATATGTATGAACCTATTGTGAAACTGTATGCATATGTATCTGAGAGGGGGATAAAAAGGGACCTGAAGTTCCCAGAGGTACGCATGTCTTTTAAGGAGAGTAATATCTGCATGCGTCCTGCGCTGTAATAATAAACATAATGGCTTTACAACTTTCACAAAGTTGTGGAGTTTTTGGCTATCTCCGCAAAACACTTTCTTGGAACCACTCAAACCTGCTCCAGACTGGGACCTGGGAAACACTGAGTTTGCACCTTGTGGCCTGCAGCAGCTATTCCCAGCGCCAGAGGGACTGATAACAGAGCGACCACTCCCAGGAGAGACTTTCTGAATTTGTCATCTTTTTCAGAGAGGTAAAAGAATTTTGTCATCCGGTATTGTTCCTTTTGTGTGCTGGGGGGTGCTTTGCCTATTAAATAAACAGGTTCTTTCCATTTCTCTCCGAGGAATCCTTCCTGAACCGGTTGGGGGGAGGGGCTGTGTGGATTTGCTTTCTGGAGGGGCCCCCTTTGGAGGTTTTCTCCCAAATTTGCCCTAAACCAGGACAAACAGGAAAGGCATCTTGTTTCTTCAAAGCCTGCAAACCTTGAGAAAAAATAACAAACTGTCAGGCCAATGGATTTATTATAGGCCTGCAACTGGGTTGTGTGCAAAGAACTGAACAGAGATTCTCACACTAAGAGTATATGTACTGTCTTACCTCTGCAATAAACAGATTCATTTGCTCTCAGCTTTTGAGTCTCGCATTGATACACTCCAAGAGAAGTAAAATTCTTTTTCACTACATTTTCAGGGGTCATGCAGGAAATGTACATAGGATTAACAGCTGTGATGCAATATGATTGATTACAAGGCTCAACTGTCATGTTTGTTGTTAATAAGAATGCATAATGATGTGTTGTGTGGATCATGGTATCAAGAGTTTTGATATGTGGCATTCATCCAGTATGTAGATGACACACAAGAATAACACAAAGCCCATATTCATGGAGACAGGAAGGGGAGCATTAATTCCCAATGAACTGTATGAGGGAGGAATTCACCATTGGCATCACAGATCTGTGTGACAGACCCTGAGAATCCTCCATTTCTCCAGCCAAAGCTTCCTGAGCAGGAGCTATTCACATCAAGTCTGGCATTGTTACATAAAAAATGACCTTTTGGGCCCCGTTCTGATACTGATATATTAAGGGAGTGTATCTGATGTTGTTCAGGTTTTTCCATCCTGCATGGAGACCATGAAATATGCACTGAGGATGAGACAACTTTAGGATGACATATGGGAATATTATTCAGAGCTATGGTGGTGTTTATAGGATTATGTGATGCATTAACCCCTGCAATTTCAATTGCTTGTAAGGTAGTCTTTTTGCCAGTGTAATTTTTTATCAAATTCATGTGTAATGTGAAAGGGGTGCAAGTGCTGTCACTGTGAGGAGTTAAGCATAGGGGATAAGAGTCTGCTACGAAAGTTTGATTTCCTTCAACTAATAGCCAATCTGTCCTGTTAGTTAATGACCCAGATGGAGGGAGCCATGCCCCTCCTAGCATTTTAGAGTTGTTATTAGAAATGGGAATTTCCACGTCCAACCAGGTTACTGGATGAAATACCAGAAGGTCATAAACATGAGTCCAGTAAATTTGTGTGTTGACCCCCATAACTCAAGAGCTAAACAGCAAAACATAAAGCAAAGGTCTTACTGTCTTACTTTCTAGTTAGCCATTACAATGGCCAGATAGGCCAAGAAGGTATTTGCAGCATTGGGTTCTGCCCCCGCATGATGCATCATTCTAGACGTCTCAGCATCTCACCTTGAGATCACCCCATGTTATGTTTTCACTTCTATTCCTCTTCTTCCCTGTTGAGGAGTTGGTCAGCTTCAATTTGATCATCTCCTGTACAGGATTCTCTTGGGTGTCCTTCCAGCTCATGGTACAGTTTGACAGCTTTAGTCGGTACCCACAATGGACCTGTAGGGGATAGAACTCAAGCATGTTCCAGGCCCCATGTTAATAGATTAGTGGGTCTGTGCCAGATGGTTGTATCAGGAAGCCATTTATATAATACCTTAGGATGCTGCAGCCTATCTTTGGGGCTTTTAAAGTGACGTTCTGCAGCTGTAAGGGCAAAAGGGTCAATAGAAGGATTTAAAAAATTTAAAGTAAAAGAAGCAAAATCCAGTTCATCCTGCAGTGCCAGTCCAGAGTTCTCCCTTTTCTGTTTGACAAGGAGATTTTTGAGTGTGCAATTCATCCATTCCACAACCCACTGAGAAGAGGAGTTGCAGGCAATTCCAAAGGAGTGGTGAATACCCCAGGCCTGTAAAAACATAGCAACAGAATTGGATTGATAAGCAGGGCCATCATTGTTGCCTTTTTCCCAACCTGGAAATGAAACTCGAGATAATTTTAGTAAGGAGATAATATAAGAGCGGATCTTTATTTGAAGGCCTTCAATGGCACTTATGGAAAGATGACTACAAAAGCCCACTCCCCTAGGGGTGAGTACATTTTTATAGGTTTTAGGAAATTAGCATAATTGATAAAAAGCAACAGTTAGGAGGACAAGTGGTGATGCAATTTCCCCCCAGGTCAAGCCCCTTCTCTGGAGTCCCTCCTCTTCACCACTAGCTGTACTTTGTCCATGAAAATGTATCTCGAAGAGTTGTTCTCAACCTTGGTTCCCAGGAAGAACCAAGATAGCATAGGGGGCTTGTACCCCCCAGGGCTTGGAGCTCTAGAATTTGTGTTTCTGCCTAGGGAAAGGCCATGGAAAAGTACTGGGAAAACTAGCCACTAATACAATAGGCTGCAGAGCTACAAATATATGTGTGAAGAATACAGGGAACATATAAAAGAAAAAAGGCAAAAACCAAACGACATCATTATTAGTGTGAATTTCCTGTGGCCAGCCCATTGCTGCAAATGCACATAGAAGGTGGTGACAAACATCATTTGCAGATTCACTTGTATGTGTGGTAGCAACTAAAAAGCCTGAAAATAAGTCAATAGAACAATGAACACATTTCTGCTGACCAAAAGACAGAATGTGTGTAGCATCAGTTTGCCATAACTAGTAGGCTGCAAGCCCTGTATGTACTACTCCATTTGGCACATTAGGAGAAGAAAAACACTGGCAGTCAGGACAAGCCTTAACAATTGTGTGTGCCTGGGACATTGAAATACTATAATCTTTAGATAAAGCAGTAGTGTTTTGATTAAAAAAGGCATGAGATTCTGAATCAGCTATAAATGTCTGATTAGATGTGACTGTCATCATGAAACAGTCAGCATGAGTGTTCCCCTCTGTTAGGGCACCTGGTAAGTTAGTATGAGAGCGAATACACATGATAAATGGTGTACAACAAGAATGAATGAGAGGTATTAAATCAACAAGTAATAGGGTTATATCAGCAGTATTTATAAAGTGCAGAGAAACATCAGGCATTCGCAAAAGTATTCCAGTAATATATGCACTATCTGCTATGAGATTAAAAGGTGAATTAGGAAAAAGACGGAACACCTCCACTGCAGCTCTGAGCTTGACTACTTGTGCAGAGCCAGTCTGTGTAACACGATCCTTCCACTCGACTCCATCATGCCAAGTCACTGCAGCTTTGTGAGTTTTTCCTGATCCATCTATAAACACAGTTATGGTATTAGGGATTGGGGCTGAGGTGACAAAGGAGTTAATGATTAATGGAAGAGAGTTTAGAGACTGAAGGAGTTTGTGAGATGGTAAATTAAATTAAATTTTCCCTAGGAAATCAACAAAAGAGACAACACAAGCTACTGAGTCTCAGTAAAGAATCAAATTTGTGCCTCTGTAAAGGAATGACAATGATATCAGGATCTCGCCCTAATATTTGACTGGCGCATTGTCTGCCTCTGGTAACAGCATCAAGGCACATTTCTAAACAAGTGGTTATTATTTGCTTAGAAGTATGGGGGAGGAATACCCCTTCTAAAAACAAATATATTTGCTGCCTGTGACTATCTGACCAAGAATGGCAAAATGCTGAAAATTGTTATTAATTACAAAAAGAGTCACAGGTAAATCCTCAACATAATGAGCCCCATTATAGGAGCTGATTTTGTCAGCAATTATCTTAAGGGCAAGATGTGCCTCCTTTGTAAGTGTTCATGCAGACAACAAATCAGCATCACCTTTCATCAATTTGAACAGAGGGCTCATTTCTTCATTTGTGATGCTGAGCATAGGCCTAACCCAATTTATTGTGCCCAAAAACTTTTGCAAATCATGTAATGTTTTACAGAAGGCACCAATTTCAGGGATTATGGGCAAATAGATTTCTCACCTATATACCATGCAAGGTATTTCCAAGGTGCCATTTTTTGTACTTTTTCAGGAGCTATTTGTAAGTCCCAAGATTCCAGCCTCAGAATCATATGTGAAAGGATGGTGTCAAGCTCAGGTTGATGTTGTGAAGCAATTAAAATATCATCCATATAGTGATATATCAAAGCATTACGAAACTTCAGTCTGATCAGTTCCAAGGTATTGGCTACAAAAAGCTGGGAAATTATCAGACTATTTTTCATACCTTGTGGCAAAACAACCCAATTATACCTTTTCATAGGTGTCTCACAGTTTACGCTGGGTAAAGAGAATGCAAAGCGATAACAATCCTCTGAATGCAATGCAATCGCATACAAAAGCAATCCTTAAGATCAATTACAACAATTGACCAATCCCAGGCAATCATTGAAGGGGTGGGTAACCCTGGTTGCAAGGCACCCATAGGTTCTATCACTCGATTTATTGCTCTGACATCTTAAAGCAGTCCAGTTGCCTGATTTTTTCAGTATCACAAATATGGAGTTGCTCCACGGAGATGCGGACTGTACAATGTGTCCTAATTTTGATTGTTCACCAACAAACTTTTCAGCTTCTGTCAATTTTTCCCCTTTCAATGGCCACTGGTCGACCCAACTGGGAATGTCTGTCTTCCACCTCAATTTGAGCAGGGGATTTACATCAGTGACCGATTTGCTAAATTTGCCACATTCACCGCAAGAGTAATATTCCATTGAGAAAGTAAATCACGGCCCCACAGCATAAATTGAGAAGGCAAAACAAATGGCTGTAAAGTTGCTTGGCATCCATTCAGCCCTGTGACTGTAAGAATAAGTGCACTTTGTTTAGGGGCTTTATGGCCTCCAACAAATGGCTGTAAAGTTGCTTGGCATCCATTCAGCCCTGTGACTGTAAGAATAAGTGCACTTTGTTTAGGGGCTTTATGGCCTCCAATGCCTTTCACTAAGGTATCTGCTGTTTTAAGAGGCCACTGTGGGGGCCATGAAGATGCCAAAATGATGGAAACATTTGCACTGGTGTCGAGTAAGTCTGTAAAAGATATGTCATTTAATTGTAAAGTTAGTGAGGGCTTTTCACTTGTAATTTGCTGGATCCAGTGAACATGGACGACATTGATGCTACTGAACCCACCGGCCCCTCGGACTACCAGAACAAAAAATGGAAGTAATAGCAACAGTGCAATTTTTAAAGTTTTTGAGATAAAACAAGGTGGGGTGTTAGTTAAAACCATCACTTTAATTTCCCCTAAATAGTCTGAATCAATTACACCAACATGTATTGTGAGACTGCTCTTTGCGGTGGAGGATCTACCAATTAAAGTCCAAATAATCCTTCTGGTAAAGGTCCATAAACCCCTGCATTTAGCACATGAATAGTTGAATCTGTAATTAGGGCATCGTCTGAGAGGGGTAAGTCCAAACCTCTACTCCAGTGGTAACCTTTTTTGCATCACAGGCACACAGGGGGGAATGGGGGGGAGGGCAGGGCAGAAGCCCTCCTTTCCCTTCCCTCAAGTGGAACAACTCTGTAAATGGCCTTCTTGGTGGCAATTCAAACAGCAGGGGCCCGTTTTCTTATGTGAATTAGAGGCTCGCTGTAAGTGCGCAGATAAAACATGCTCTGTGCTCCTCTGTCCCCACATTTTGACAGGCTTTGATGTAGGCAAGTATGGCAGTGGGGTTTTGAAGTTTATTTGTTCAAGAAATTGTTTAAAATGTTGTAATGGTTTGTTCCTATTCACTCCTGTTCAGCTTTCCTAATGGTCTCTCCCTAAAGTTGTTTACCACCTGTCTTCCCGCCTTTTCTTCATGGCAGTTATGATATTTCCAGATCCTTCCCTGTCAATCCTCCAAAATCCTGCCCCTGCAGCTTGTCCGTCATAATTTGCTACACCCATTTATCTAGAAGCTTCATTGTCAGTTATGATATTTCCCTTCACTCATTGGTATGCACCCTTCCCTTCCTCTTCTCTATTGGTTTTATGTTTACATTTATCCCCCCCATACCCCTCCTATTTAGCCCTTTATTCGTTGTTAGTCAGTCTCCCCCCAGGAGGCAGCCCTCTCCTTAAAAGCTGCCGTTTTTCTTTGTTTGACGCTCTTTTGCCTCTGCCCCCCCTTCGAGCTGCGGCACTGTGGCACCATGGCACCTGCACCACTCCCGTCATGGGAAAGAATAAAGACAGCTCAGAGACACAAGCAAGGAGTCTCTCCTTCATTCCTTTACCCTGATCCTTCGACGTGGGTCCACACTTATTGGCCACTTCTGTCGGTCTGGGACCCCAGCTTGTGGCCGAACCTTGACCTCCTGCCTGCTGGTGGCTGAGGCAGGGTGCGGCCACTCCTGACGTGCGCCGAGGGAAAGGAGATCAGAGCACATGGGCGACTGGCGCCACCCCCTCCTCCCGTGATCAGAACGCGATCAGAACGCAGCGTCAGGCAAGTGAATTAGCACGGGTGAATTAGCATGCTCATTCCTTACTGAGAGCAGTGCTTTCTGATAATCCACATTAGCATTTTCAAAGACTAGTTGTAATAACAATATAGTGGCTGCTTCTTCGTTTTTTATTTGCCTACTAATGGCTGTCTGCAACCTATTAATGAATGTTACATATGATTCTTGAGGGCCTTGCCAAATGGATGCAAATGAAGAGTCCTTTTGTCCCATCTCTGGGACTCTTTTAGGAGCCTTTATGGCTAGCTCAGAACTCTGCTGTATTATTGCGCAAGACAAATTATCTTGGGCTGCAGGGTCACCATATGCGCCTTGTCTCGGCAGTTCATCAAGACCACCTGCTTCTAAATATGCACTATTATCCATAATTTGTACAGTATGAAGATCTTTCCATTCTGCCAGCCAAACCGTATATTGTGCTGATGTAAGTATAAAATGCATTCGCCAATCGTTAGGAGCCATAGTGTTCCCTTGGTTAATAGAGTCAATCAATCCCATAGTATATTGCATTTGCAGTCCATAATCTCAGACAGCTTTACAAACTTCTTTTAATAATTCAAACAGAGGTTGTACATACTGAGCAGATTTCTTAGGCTGATAAGTGAGACACATGGCTAGGAACATGGAAATACCTCCTGTTTTTTAGGTCTTCTTCCCTGCATTTTTCCGTAAATGTCAGGGTGAATGAGATTGCAGCGGTAAACCAGGTATGGGGGTAGTGGAGGAGTGGGATAAGAATTAGCTAACACTTGAGCTGTAGCAGGAAGCACAGCAGCCGAATTTTTTACAGGAGTTAAAGGATGATAAAGATCAGGCTTTTTCTCAGTATTAATAGGGCCAGGATCAAAAGGATCGTCATGCCTATGAGAATACTCATCTCCCAATTCAGCAGGCACTTCTGCATGAACATTGCTAACACTCGAAGCAGTCTCCAAATTTAAAATATCTGTGACAGGGTGCTCACAAACTTGCTCAGCAGGCTGCAAAGTTTTTAGACGAGTATATGCAGTCTTCCGTGTAACTAACATATCGTTAGTGATCAGTTGCCCTTGTTTTTTCTGTGTCTCTAACTCAGCTCCCACCTTTTCCCACACTTTAGCATTGTAGGAACCATGGCGATGGGGAATACATTAGAATTGCTATTCAGCCATATTAATAAAGCAGCTAACTTAACTGCTGGGGGTTTAAATCCCTGTTCTTTTAAAATTCTATGCAAAATTTCTAAATAACGCTTCTGCTCGTGAGACATAGACTATCCCATAGTTCCTTGTTCGCAGTCTTGCCTGTCCAGTGGGTAGACACAAGGGTCGGGGATCCCCTGCCACACAGCTCAGTTTGAATACGGCATTGCTCCTGGAGAGTCACTCTAAGTCCCTTCACTGTTTGTGTCTCTTCATTACTTGAGTCCCTTGTGTGTGGTATTCACACACCCTATGAACAGAAAGAAGCAGAGAAAAGAATGATCAAAACAATTCTTATCTCATTTGCTGCTCCTGTGTTTTTGAACATGTGGAATGTGTTGGAAGATTATTTACCTGAAGGTGATTGCTTGATTGGATTCTGGTGGACATTGTTTATGTTAATTAGCCTATCAGGTCCAAGCTGTGTCGACTGTCTGGTCAGCAGACAGTCACAAGTTCTTCAGTTTAGTATAGTTCTTGTTTGTGTAATACAGTGTAAAATATTTATAGTAAAATATAGTATAATGAAGTAATTAATTAGCCTTCTGATATCATGGAGTTCTGCGCATCATTCTTCCTGCTCAGGGTCGCCTTGTAAATCCGATACTTGTGAGGGTGCCATTTTGTAGCAATTGAGGATAACAGACCACCACTTTGTCATCTAGCAGAATCCTCTTTATTAAGCACACATGAGTATTTATAGCACACATGAGTATTTATATGTTTCTTCTGTGTACAAGTTTTAGGATCAACTATACAGCCAGCCAGTAGGAGAGAGACCAATCACACAAAAACAAGAAGAGTAGAGCCGATGTTTCCAGCTCTTATAATTCATTCCACACACATTCACAGCCCACTTTTCTGGGTTGTATGTCAAAGCACAGGTATTTATGGCTGGACTTGATCCTTTGGTATGCACCTTCCCATGAGAGAAGAGCTGTTAAAAATGGTCAGGATGGCCTGAGCAGGCTGCTGCTTCTACAGTGAAGGGTCTGGCAGGGAAGCCTTATGAGGAGTGGCTGAGGTCACTTAGTCTGTTCAGCCTGGAGATGAGGAGACTGAGGTCAGACCTCATTGCAGTCTTCAACATCCTCACAAGGGGAAGCAGAGAGGCAGGTACCAATCTCTTCACTCTTGTGACCAGTGACAGGACTGGAGGAAACAGCATGAAGCTGAGTCAGGGGAGGTTCAGGTTAGATGTCAGGAAAAGGCTTTTCATCCAGAGGGTGGTTGAGTGCTGGAACAGGCTCCCCAGGGAAGTGGTCACAGCACCAAGTCTGTCTGAGTTCAAGAAGCATTTGGACAATGCTCTCAGACACATGGTGTGGTTTTTGGAGTGTCCTGTGCAGGGCCAGGAGTTGGACTTCAGTGATACTGATGGGTCCCTTCCAACTCAGTATATTCTATGATTTATCCATTTTTTCTCTTTTTCACTACTTGGGCAATTACTGTAGCTATGGTTTGAATCCCTATCTCAGCCATAGTGTCCTCAAATGCAGTTTGGGTCCCTGCCTCAGCCACAGTCCTTTGAGAGTACTGAACTGTGGCTTGATAGGCACAGACCAGGCCTCAGTACAAGGTGAGAAGCTTCTGGTTTTCATTGTGGTAGGCAAGGCAGCCTTCTATCAGGTGATCCATCAGTTTGTCAGGGTTGATTACCTGTTCAGGTGTAAAGTCTCAGGCTATGGGAGGTGATAACTGCCCTAGAAACCTGCCCAATCCTTCTACACACCCTGCCACCCAGGAACTGGACACCTCAGGGCATATTTCAATATCTCCTCACCTAAAGTTTGTTTTCTCTTACACCACAATGAGACCAGATTACACAAATCCCATAGTGTGCCAACAATATTAGTTAATATTATTAACAGTATTAAAAAAACTTGCAAAAGTGTTGTGGGTAACCCAAAAGGTTATTGTATTCCATATATATCTGTGCCAAAAATTGTTACTGTGTCTTTAAGACCATGCAGCAAGGTAACTGGGGGTAGGATGGTACCACGGGCGCTTTTAAAGTTGACTCAGGAAAGTAGCTCATGCTTTTTTGTAGCGTGGATTTTGCCTCGCCAGCTTCTTGGTTTCTTTGCTGTTGAGGAATGGTACGTGACCAAAGTCACACAGACTTGGTCCAGGTGTCTGAAGTTTGAGAGGGTAACGAGCTCAGCTAACAAGCTAAGACTGTAACAAGGCCGTTGTGTCCTTCAGAAGAGATATGAGACTAAAAACAGCCTGAGAAAAGGAAGGTTTAATTTCTAAGGAATGTAAGCACGGAGTGGACCTGACATGTACGAAATAACCAATAGCTGGATTAAGTTACAGAATATGCATTAGCTTATTAATTACTGTATAAGTGTCTGATGCTCGGATCAATAAACGAAGCTTGATGATCTTCTCATATTGAGAGCCGCGTCCTTCCCTCGCCGAGACAACAAATGGCACCCGAACAGGGACTCTATAGAGCACCAGGACCCTATAGAGGGCAGAACCCCACAGGGGGTGATTAGTTGGAGCCACGGTCTGGTGTAGTATTGAAGTCAGCTCCGATGCAGCACAGATAGCGAAAGAGCTGGTTCCACCCCAAGCGACCCTACAGAGGGGTCTCGGTGGTTTCGAGCGACCCTACACAGGAGACTCAGCTAGTTCCGCACCCCGGCGAGCCTACAGAGGTGTCCGGCTGACGACGCTGCCGAAGTCTTGTAAGAGCTGCAACAGCGCGCTGACGTAATTAGGTATGGAGAGACAAGCAGCGTATTATCTTATTAAATGCTTTTTATAAAAGCGAGGATTAAAGAGTAGTGACCTGGGAAAAGAACTTCCAAGATTGTTAGCATATGAGGTAGCAAAAAGGTGTTTTGCAGACCCTAATCAGGTCTTTGAGGAGGCAGAATAGCGTAGATTTGGAGATAAGTTGTGAGAAGCTGTGTTAGATAATTGTAAAACTGCTCCACATGGTTTAGGAATGCCTGTTATGCCTGTTTCCAGCGGGGAGGTGGAGCAGCCCCCTACATGTAGTTCTTCCTATCCTCTTTCTTCAGCTACTAACATGGTATTTTGCTGGCAAGTTCTAACTCAGCGACGACTGCTTAGTGTTCTCCCCCCCGCCGCAGCTCTGCTCGCGGTGCGGCTTCCCCGCATTGACTCCGTGCTCGTCCGCCCCCCCGCTTCCCCTGCCGCGGCTCCGCTTGCTCCCCCCATGGTTTCGTCCGTGCTTTCGCAGGTCCTCCGCTGCCTCCGCTCGCCCCCCCCCGCGGCTTCGCTGCTTCCCTCGGAGCCTCCGCTGTAGTGGGGGATGCCCCTCCCCTTCAGCTTCGGCTTACAGAGATAGAGAGGGAAAGGACACCGGCAATGTTTATTGACAGAGTGGCGAGTGCTATTTAAACAGCAGGGGTCCCTGAATATATGCATGAAACACTGTTAAAACAATGTGCCCTGCAGAATCGTTATTCCACTACTAGAAGTATCCTTGTTACACTCCCTGGTACATAAACTGTTGAAAAAAGCGTTAGAACAAATAGCATAGATACCAGTAAGGCCATAGGTGATGTTAGTACAGGCGGAGAAAGAGTTAGAGAATAGTTTAAAAGAACAGCGCAAGCAGCGCAGAGTCAGATGTCAGCAGCCTCTTGCTCCCTTACAAACGTCATTAAATAAGCCACAAAAATAAAGACTTTCACGACTCCGTTGTCACCGCTGTGAAATCGCTAAGCATATGCAGAAGGACTGTACAAAGAGAGCCGTGTGGTGCCGACGCTGCAAGTCTGACACACACAGCAATTCAGCCTGACAGCGCTTCTCAAGAAACGGGAGAGTGACCACGCCGCAGAATCCCCGCGCTCCGACACAAGTGGCAGACCAAAAACTGAGTGTCTTCTCAGCACAAACGTCTCCTCGCTCCACTCTACAACCAGCGAGAGCCTCAGCTTAGACCTGGCAACCTCAATAGACTGTGCTCTGATAGACTGTAAGCCAGCGTATCCTTACGGGAATCAAAGGACCTATTATGTCAGGTAGACAACCTGTGAGAGCCTTATTAATAAGACGTTCAGTATCAAGACTCGTTTAAGCAGCTCATTTACAGCCAGAACAGCAAAGTGCAAGACCTAGACCCTCTGAAAAACCTGCAGGCAGCCCTGGCCGTGCCTGCACTTGGTGTACGTCACCTCCAGAGTGTGAGGCAGCCCTGGTCCCGCTGGCAAACCGTGCTGCACTGAGGCCAGCTGCCCCTGCACCTTCCTGAAAGTGCCCTGGAGCCTGGAACGGGCACCGCCCGTGCCGAAGGAAGAGAGCTGCCTTCTTTGCTGCTGCTGCTGCTGCCACAAGACCCTAATCACCATTCACCACAGTACAGAAAAGATGCATAGCACAGAAGTTATCTTGGAAAGAGTGATGAAAATTAGAGAACATCACTAGTAAGACATTTGGTTTGAGTGGTCATCAACTGCAACAGAAATTCTAGACACAATGTTGCACTTTATTATAATTTTTGTGATTTATGTTGTATCATTCTTATTGTTGAATATAGTTCCATATGTTAGAGTGTGTATACTAGCTAGACATGTACAGCTGTGGCACAGACCTCCTCACCTATAATATTGTTTTATCATGTTCAAAACAATCTTTAAAAAATACATTATTTCGATAACCTGATCAAGAATTTCCATCAACTTAAAATTGGAGCATGTTACATTTTTGTTTATAGGCACAGAGGCAAGAGGTGACCAGACTGCCAATCTGTCAGTTCCCAGGAACTGCTGCTGTCTAATGAGCTCCAGCTTTTTAACCAACAGCCTTGGAAACTTATTTTTCTTGCCTGGAAAAAAAAAACAAACAAAACCAAACAAGTGGGACAACATTTTTATTATTGAGCTTTCAAAGAAAGTTACTGGCCTGAATTAAAGTCAGGATAGAAAACTACTATGACTAAAGCCCCCTTTCTTGTGACATTATAAACTGTGGTCCAAAGTGATACTATTTGAGCTCATCTCAGGGGCTGCACCACAGGGGCTGTGATCAGCACCTCCCTCTGAGTGGAGCCTCTCAGAGCCAGAGAACACTCAAGCTTGACAAATTTAGAAGACAAGCTCCAAACAACAGTGATGATTTCTGAGCTCACACACCACTCCTCAAGGTTCAACCTTGAGCCCACTGAAAAGATGCAAAGGCATGCAAAGTGACTACTGCACTGAATTCAAAGGGATTTTTTCACAGGTATACCTTGAACAAACTCCTTATGTTTGTGTGCACGCAAATGTGAAAATGCTGGAGCAAATACACAAGGAAAGTTGTTCTAGCTTAGTATTTTAGAGTTAGGCTTGTAAGTAAGTTATAGTAAATTTTATATTCTGTTCTATTTCTATAGTAAATTCTATCCATTGTTAAGTAGTTAAATTCTCTATTAAGTGCCATTAAATGTTAAATACTGTTAAAGTTAAGTGTTGTTATGTCCTGTTAAGTTTAACTGCAGTTAAATTAATTTCTGTTAAGTTTAAGTGTTATTAAGTTTAAGTGATAAGTTCTACTAAGTTTAAATTATATTAGGTTTAAGTTATGTAGAATTTAAAGTCAGTAGAGTTCAGTTAAAATTAAGTTTTGTTAAAGTTAAGGTCTGTTAAACTTAAGTTCTGCTAAAGTTAAGTTCTGTTAAGTTTAAGTGATGCTAAAGTTAGGTTCTGTTAAAGTTAAGTAATGTTACATATAAGTTCTGTTGATTTGAAGCTCTGTTAGAGCCAGCATTATAGTAGACATTGTAGTTTTGTTAATGGTATTAATTCTGCCTTGTTTTTACATGTGCTTACAGAATGTGATGCAAAAGATGATGTCTGCTACATTTAGTCAAATATTGCTTGTGCCAAAAGAAAAACAGGGGAATTGTTGAGGAATGGTACGTGACCAAAGTCACACAGACTTGGTGCAGGTGTCTGAAGTTTGAGAGGGTAACGAGCTCAGCTAACAAGCTAAGATTGTAACAAGGCCGTTGTGTCCTTCAGAAGAGATATGAGACTAAAAACAGCCTGAGAAAAGGAAGGTTTATTTTCTAAGGAATGTAAGCACGGAGTGGACCTGACATGTATGAAATAACCAATAGATGGATTAAGTTACAGAATATGCATTAGCTTATTAATTACTGTATAAGTGTCTGATGCTCGGATCAATAAACAAAGCTTGATGATCTTCTCATATTGAGAGCTGCGTCCTTCCCTCGCCGAGACAGCACTTTGCCTTCGGCAGAGGTTCTTCCTGTTATAAATAACTATGCAGTTGTTGGTTTTTGCTATTATGTATTGGCTTTTGAAAATAATTATTAATCAGAACGATTTTGATATAGTACAGTTTATAATTACTTTTAACTGCTTTAATATAGTATAATTTGTCAGCTTTTGTGGCCAATGCCCTGTGTAGC
The DNA here is from genome assembly GCA_019023105.1 of Diglossa brunneiventris. Classification (NCBI taxonomy): domain Eukaryota; kingdom Metazoa; phylum Chordata; class Aves; order Passeriformes; family Thraupidae; genus Diglossa; species Diglossa brunneiventris. The sequence goes on along the minus strand of CM032364.1, from coordinate 17,391,057 downwards.
TTATATATATTAGTGGGCTAGACATATATTATAGTTTGGACTTTCGCAAAATATTAAAATAGAGACTATGTTTTGCGCATTGTAATGTTAACTTTTGCAGAAGTAGTTAATGCTATTATTTGTGTAACTAACTGACAATGGTGAGAATAACTCAGATATTTTTTCTTGAAATGGCTCATGTTGATTTAATGTACTTGTGGGGTATCTTTCTGTATGATAAGATAACATTGAAAAGAACCAAGTAATTAGACATCAAAAGAAAGAATGCAAGGAAGAATTTACGACTGATCCTTCAGTTATCAAGAACAGTCAAACCACAAAACAGGGGAAATAAAAGATATAAATTTCATTTGCAGTATGGCATGTACTTTAAGAAGATGGGTCAAGGGTTGAACCAAGCAAAAGAATTCCCAGAACATGTAAACTCAAAGGAATGTTTGAATATGTATAATCCTCATGAATATGCATTTGACCAATGTTGTAGGTACAAAGGTTAATTCATGCTATAGAGAATGAGGAATAAGTGGATAAAATATTAGAAGAAATCAAAACCTGTGTTTGTAACTGTTCCGGCTGAGAAATGCCTGAACAGCTCTCGGAAAAGATAACATCAAACCGGTTACTGTGTGAAGCCTGCAGTCTTCAGTCTTCCCCGACCTATCGGGGCCAGCTATACATATGATAACTCCTTCCCGGACTGAATAGGACGAGTCCGGACCATTAGAAGGGACTTCCTGCATCCCAGCTATGCATAACCCCTTCCCGGACAGCATGAAGGACAGCATGAATGGGACAAAGGGCCTGGCTCGAGCTATCAGAGAGGACTTCTTGCATTTTAATGCAGGAGAAGATATAATCAAGACATTCCGGAATGGACAGTCCTGAGGAAGCTCACAAGACCCCACACCTGGGACCGATTTCCTCACAGCACTCAGGACCTATTCCATGTGAATGCATCCCCTGCCAGGGTGCTCAGACATTCGTCTGGGTTCAGACTTCATCTTTGTCTGTTTCTACACATGTATAGGTTCAACTTTATATGTAAAGGGACACAAAGGAATATGTGGTCATCTCTGCCTCAGGCAGAATAAACTGTATAAAGACTAGCTACTGTGAGCATTGGGGTGAACCACTGGGGAGACGCTGACACTTTGTCGGTTGGATCTAGGTTCACCCAGCGCCGATCCCGGGTTCGACGTTGCCCGAGGCTGTGGTGCTTTTTTTGAAATTATATTTTGTTAACGATCTAATAAATCATTGTTAAATTTTCTTATAAATTTGGCTACCGATTTGGTCATTTATAACAACCAATGTAATGAAAAAGTACATAAGAAAGTTCTTTTAAGCTAAACGACATGCCTCTGGCAGTTGCCAAGCACCCAGCACACTGTTTACTGTCCCTTTTATCCCTTATTAAACTTTTTAAAATTTTAAAGAGTGAGCCTTGTTTCTCACATTCCTTTTTGGATTCTCTTTTCAGTTTTTTTTCTCATCTTGGGGAGACTGCACTTAGTTGTTTTGAGCTGCCTGGAGATGAATTCCACAGGCATCACCCAACTCACCAATGGCCCTTGCTTCAGCAAACCTGTTCCAGCAAGCCAATCTAGCTCACTAAGGTGCCCGCCTGAGAAGACTAGTCACCTCAGCCCAGCTGCCTTGCCTTGACTGCCCCTGTTGTCTCCTGATGAGAGAAGGGTGAAGTCCCTCCCTAGGTTCTGGCCCTGACTGAGGTGCCAGCTGTCTTTTCTCAGCAGAACTTTGCTACCAGAGAGATAAGCAGGATGGTGGGGGGAAGACTAACACTGCCTTTCCCTTTGTCTTTCTAACCACATGCTCGGCTGCAGAGCACCATCTTGGTGGGAGGGGTGTCTCCAGCATTTTTAGGTGTCTCTTTGTTCAGGGGAGTCGTGAGATATAGTCCTTTTTAAATCGGGTAGTTATTCACTGTTATTTCTTGGCTGTTGCTGTTCTGCTTGTTAACAAACTGGGATTTTTTCACTTAAATCTACTCGTATTCGTTCCTTATTGGTTGAAAGGGATTGGTTGAACCTGAATCCTAAGTGCTATGTAACAAAGGTTAACCACAAGTACTATTGTAACAAGATGTGCAGGTAAAGCAAGCAAGATAGCAAAGAAAGCAAGATAGCAAAGCCAGTGAGATAACAAATGCCATCAAGAGCAAGATAGCAAGTTTTAATGGAACTTGTAAACTGCAAAATTAGCTGAAACAGATTAGACTGAAAAACAAGAAGCGCCCGGCATGCGCTGAAGATAGAGGTAAAAAGTTCAAATGTGAGGAAGACTACAGAAGCCTTCATCAAAAGACCACCACAGAAGGAACTGATGCGTGTGTGAAAGCAACAAACTTGTAAAACCATGACACAGCTTTATGCAAATATGAGTATGCTAATGATATGTTGTAATTGTGATGTTGTACGGAAGGACTTTTAAAATGCAACTGAAGGCTAAAGAAGATTGAGTGTGTGGCAGAGAGATCCCCCTCACTCCCAGTGCTGAATAAACCAATACCTGCTCTGTAGCCGTCTGACTATAAAGTTTTATTTTCTTGTCCAGTTTTGGGCTTCAAACCTATAAAGGGAGGCACCTCATTTCAGAGTGTTCTCCTTTAAATTGTCTTAAACCAAGACAATAAGGATGAGAAATGACCATGGAAGCCTGCATTATAAAAGCATTCACATCAATCTCAGGCAGGCAGAGGGAGGTGTATTCCCTCATCGTTCACAGAGGATAATTCCCCCAGCATGACAAGGCCATAAGCGTAATGGCAAAGCACAGACCTATTGTTTGTACTAACACGTTTCCAAACTCAGCAAAAGATAAGCAGTGCAGCTTACACACTCCATGTCCTACACAGGAGCTTGTACTCAGTAACTACTGTTTACTATAGCATGCAATATATATATGTATAAAACTACCTTTGTCTTTTCCCACATTGGGCATCAAAAATGATAGGGAAGATGTGTTCTATGTCTTTACAAACAATTCTATGAGTGAGGGTATGGGTGTTTGTGGTATGGGGGAAAAAGAGCCTGGGAGCCCGGCTGATCCCACAGTCCCCGCCGCCACAGGTGTCAGGGGCCGACCGAGCGGCCGCTGAGCCTCGGCCCAGATGCGAGGGCGAGTGAGGCTTCGGTCGGCTAGGTGCCCCCTGCCCGTCTCGGGAGCAGGATGCGGCACCTCGCGGGTTGATCCCGATCCAGCAGCTAATCCGTCCCAAAAGAGTACGCGAGGCAGCAGCTAGTCGCAGCAGGGGAGGGTTTATTGAAGGGAAGACGGGCACAGGTACCAGAGGAGGCTGCAGCTAACTGCCACTGGGCGTGGCATGGCTAGCAACTTATATAGATAACAGAAAAGGAGATGTCTGAACTAGATAACCAATAATATAACGAGGACAAATGAAGAGCATGAGACATAAACCAATAAGAGGACATAATGAGGGTGGCTTCCCCACCTGCTCCAATCACCCTCTGCCCCTGGCTGAAGCTTCTAGATCTTAGGAGTGGGCAAAGGATGATAGACAGGTGGGTCACCTAGACAACAGGGGGAGGAAAAATCGAGATAATGAGAAAAACAAGGAGGGGCGAACAGAACTGATACAAAAAGGCGGGAAAAACCATGGCAACAGAAGACTGACAGGTAACTGCAGCAGGGTGGGGGAGGGGACCTGAGGCAAATCCATTAAACTTATCTTAATTTTTTCAACTGTTCAACTTAACAAACAGAACATGGAAAACACACCGCAACAGGTGTTAACATCTTTGAAATGGGTCTTAATGTCTCTATTAACTTCAAGCAGCAGGTTTGTTACAGAACCCAGACAGCTTGGCTCCTGAAACAGACAAGTGGGTCTACGCAAGCTTGAGTGTCTGAACTTTGGTGTAAAATGCCAGGTTCAAAGGGGGACGTGGTAGGCGGTTCAGGAATGCTATACCTTCCTAGTACCTCAGCCAATGGGGAAAGGGAGAGTGCAACATGCGGCCAGAAGTTTAGGATAAAAGCAGGCTGTGTCCTCCAAAACCTCGAGAGAGAAAACCCTGTGGGCATGTGCCCCAGTGGACTCCCTTCATGTGAATAAAGTTGCAGGACTCCTCTGTCTCCTTTATGGACACTGGCTTTTCATAGTGTGATTTTCCCTATGAAAAGAACTGTGGTGGGTTGACCTTGGCTAGATGCCAAGCACTCACTAAGCCGCTCTATCACTCCCCTTTCCATCAGGATGGGAGAGAAATTAAATTGAAAACAACTCAGAGGTTGAGATAAGGCATTTTACTGAAGCAAAAGGTGGCACACACACAAGCAAAGTGTGAAAAACACCAATCACTTGTTTTAAAATTTTAAAAGTTTAATAGTAATAAAATACTTATAAAATTAGTAATAAAAATTAGACCAATAAGAATTTGGACAATCAGAGTTAGGACAATAAAGAACAATAAAAACAAAGAATTAAGTCCCAAAAAGCATGGCTCGCTAACAAAGGATTTCCCCTTAAAAGCAATAGCCTGTTGCATATTCATACATCTCGTACATGATTCAAAAATTCTTTTCAAACATAGGATGTTTTCTGCTTAACTTCAGCTTCCCCTCTCATCTTGTAAATCAATCTTCTCTGGTTCCTCGGAGTCTGGGCCTTCCTGACAAGGAAGCAATAATTCTTTTCTTGGAATCCTGTTGTATCTCCATCCAGAGAGGATATTGAGAAGAATTTCTTGGTTATCTTTTCCATTCCTTGAGTCAGTTACAAAAAGTATCTTACATCACATAGTTTCTATTTTAATATTATGCTATAGCCTGAAAACTATATTTATCACACTACTTAAAAAGATTAATACAGCACTACTAAAATTAATACAGCATAACTTTCCAACATAACACATATAGTATTCATTTTAATATTTGTGAAGAGCCAATCATATAATATGCATTTTTCACACAAAGAGAAAAGACAATAATTTTATTCGCTACTTCCCATCAGCAAGCAATATCTGGCCACTTCCTTGAAAGCAGGGCTTCAGCATGTGTAATAGTTACTCGGGAAGGCAAATGTAAATAACAAATGTTCCCCTTCCTCCCCTCTCCCTTAGCTTTTATATCTGAGTTGATATCATATGATATGGACTAACCCTTTGGTCAGTTTGGGTCAACTGGCTTAGTTATGACCGCTCCCAGGATCTTTCCTACTTCCAGCCCCTTAATGGAGGGGGGGGGGGGAGGAGGGGGTGTCATGATCTGATTTCTAAAGGACCATATGCCAGTGAAAATAGTATGGGTTTTATTTGTTAGTAAATATGAGAGAGAGAAAGAAAGAAATAGTAAATAGGTGGGGGGGACAGAAAGAGAGTAACAGGGACAGAATAAGGAAAATATCACCACTCTGTGGATCCCCATGATGCTCTGTTGATCCTCTCCAGCTGGTCTTTGTGGTGAAGGTCCTCCCAAAAAGCTTAGAATCCGATGGGTTAATATATGCTGAGGCCAGATATGAAAATCCAGGCACCTCTGGGGGGGGTAGGGAGTTTCCATTGTGTCTTAGAACAGACTCTGGGTTTTGTTGCATCACATGCAGTCCTGTGGTGCAAGGCTTCAGGAATGACTCGGCGGGGGGCCACTTCAGAGGGTCTTTGATGGATTATGATATCCCCTCAGCTGTCTCTCACATGAATGTCCCGTGGATGTGGCCTGTGGGATTGGGGGTTCCACAGCTGGGCCAGTTTGTGTAAGGGAGAATGGGTGTTCACTGCCTCTGACCAGAGGTTACACCTTTAACCTCCTCCCCCCCAACCTCATTTCCAGAGGGGGGGAGTCTGTGTAAACCTGGCTTCTGTGGGTTGTGGTCTCCCCCACCCTAGGCTCAGCCAGGGAAGAATCTCTGTTGTGTTTGACTTTCTTGTGGATACATTTGAGGCATAGTAAAAACCCCCAGAGTAAAAAAGGGTGAAAAGTGCCTTTCTGTGTAAAGCCAAGGCCAAAGAGAAAAGCTGCTTCAGTAAAAGACAAGAAGATAAAGAAGAAGACAGCGAGAAGAAAAACAGAGACACTGCAGAACAGAACAAGGACACAAGAAATTCCTTCTGATAAAGAAGAATCTAACAGCAAAAGTCACTGCGAAACTTGTAAAATGAATATGTATGAACCTATTGTGAAATTGTATGCATATGCATTTGTAAGGGGGATAAAAAGAAGTCTGGAGTTCACAGAGGTACGCATGTCATTTTAGGGGAATGATTCCCACATGCGTCCAGCGCTGTAATAATAAACATACCGGCTTTACAACTCTGACAGGAGTTGTGGAGTTTTTCTTCTATCTCCGCAAAACATTTTGGCGAGCCAGGTAGGAGTTCTCTGTCCCCGCAGGGGCAGAAGGGATAAACAGACCTCCAAGGCGCGCCCCAGGATTTTCCTGGAGGGGCTCCGCTCGTCTCGGCTTGCCACCTGCGAGGACAGACAAGGACCTGCTGGCCTGCGGAGGATACGGTATGTATTAAGAGGGGCCCCAGGGGGGAGGAAAAGGGTGAATTATAGGACGGCCGAGTAAGTCACTCAGAGACGTCTGAGTGTTGGGCCCGTGGTCGCAGCCGATAGCGAGGCAGAGGAGCGGCTAACGGGAGAAGGGGTTCCACTGCTGATAGGGCGGCCGTAGCGACCCAGAGTGGGTCGAGTGGACCCGTGTGTGGGAAATGTTCACTCCTGATAGAGCGGGAGTGTGTTTGTCTGCCGATGGGGCGGCTAAGAAAGCACTCCTGATAGAGCGGGAGTGTGTGTATGTGTAAGAAAGCACTCCTGATAGAGCGGGAGTGTGTGTGTCTGCCGATGGGGCGGCTAAGAAAGCACTCCTGATAGAGCGGGAGTGTGTGTATGCGTAAGAAAACACTCCTGATAGAGCGGGAGTGTGTGTGTCTGCCAATGGGGCGGCTAAGAAAGCACTCCTGATAGAGCGGGAGTGTGTGTATGTGTAAGAAAGCACTCCTGATAGAGCGGGAGTGTGTGTGTGTGTGTGTATGTGTAAGAAAGCACTCCTGATGGGGCGGGAGTGTGTGTGTGTGGTGTCCGGACACTGTATCATCGTATGGTTAATACGTTGTGTGATTAATGTTAATGTGTCTGTAATCGTGCGAGTGTGTGGCATGTGAAAGAGAGAGCGAACAAGTGAGCTCACCCATGGCGCGGGGGGGTGAGTTCTACCCGTGTCTGAAGCGGCCGAGTGAGGCTTGAGGCGCCGGCTGAGGCAGGCTGTGGGGGCAGGGAGCGCCCCGCGGAGAAGTGGAACAAGCGAAGAGACCTTGGACAGTAGTGAAGATATTTATTGTGTTTAAATGTGGTGATTTGTGTAAATTTGGCACATTTTAACTGTGAGTACGAGCTCAGGGAATTTCTCTGCCCTGGAGTTTGGGCTTAGTCTCTGGAATTTTACTGCGTGCTGTTATTTTGATTGTGTCCAGAGAAAGCTGATGTGAGTAAATGCTGAATTATTGTATGCTTTGTTGTTTTGGGAAAAGTGGGCACTTCGAGAGGAGATATGCTCTTTCCCAGTGATTTTGTGTGGTTCTTCCCCCGTATAGTGGTGTTTGCGTTTGCAGGGATTTTAAGATCTTGTTTGCAACAAGAGTGGCATTTTACACAGAAGAACTATGGTACGGTGATTTATGTTTAACTGTGGTAAAGCAAATTAAAGGAATTCCAAGAATTCCCCCCACAGCGATCCAAGCCCTGGCTCTAGTGAACTTGAGATAAGAGGGGATGTGTGTGTATGTGTTCCTGTTTGCGGGCATATCAAAGTTTTTGCTGTAACAAGCACAGCCTTTTGCAGGGCAGTAGAGATTTGGAGTTCCCCATGGAACTCAAAATAGAATAGCCTGCCTCTACAAGGATTTCTGAGAGCTTCTGATGCATCAAGAAGTTGGCACCCTGCAGTACAGAGCCTGTGAGGGACGCTGGCCGTGCTGTTCTAATGAACGTCAGGGCACATGCCCCGAGTATAAATTAAAGTTTTCTGCTCAAGCTGATTCAGAACCTAAAAATTTAAAAAGCTTGTGTGAGTAATCACATCTGATATCTGCCACCTGGAGATCTGTGTGTGAGGGAAAAACTGAGAAGAGACACTGTAGGGCTTGGGGAGAAACAAGGTAGCATAAGGAGAAGGAAATAAGAACTGACCAGAGCAAAGAGGTTCCTGAACTAGCCCCTTTTGGGAGAGGGCCCACTGGAACAAAGCTGCCAGTAGGGGCAGCTCAGAAAATAAAAAGTTTTATAATAACTCATTGCAGTTAATGCTGTTTTAAAATGGGAAGGTAAATGAGATGAGGTTTTGTATGCTAATATGTTTTTTTGTTTTAAGAAATCACCCAGAATGGCAAAGGGACTGTGGGATCTTGGCCCTTGAAAAGGAAAACAAGGTAAAAGAGGAGGCAAATCAAATGTCATGTTCAGCATGCAGCATAAGATAGCAATGTATGAAGTTAGACAAAGATTATCATGCTGAAATACAAAGTGATTATAGTTCATAAAATGAGTACACATGATCTGTTAAAAAACTCCTCCTAAGGTGAGGAAGGAAGGGTAAGGAGACCTCTCCCCAAAAGGAGAGAGGACTCAGGCTCCAAAGGTATATCCATTCACATCCACCCCCCCTTAGCAATCCAAAGAAGCAAGCCCCTACTACGAGAGGCAGGAGGACCAGAAAGAGAGAAATTAATGCTTAAAGTTCTATTTACCACTCTTGATTTAGAGGCATGAGAAAAGATTGCTAAGATATCAGCAGATTATCAAGACTAGATAGCAACGAGAGTGGGAAGAACCATTCCAAAAAATCATAAATTGGTCTGCCTTATATTTCCCCAAGCAGGGGCCTTCTGAGATTTCATCTGAATTCCTAGAGCGCTTAAGGGATGTGATGCATCATTGGATCTGGGGTAATTAACAAATAGCTGCACACAACTGAAGAAGCTGGGGTGGGGGGAGAAGAAAAAGGGTGGAATTTTAGTTGATACAGGGGCCATATATTCAGTTTTAAATAAAGCTTTAGTGCCTGTAGAGAATGTTTATGTTGTAGTGTGGGGAACAGCTGGCCAGTCTGAGAAGGCATACCTTTGTGAAATCTTTAAAGTAACATGTATACTTAGAAGCTTTTGTATATGTTCACTGAACATTCTCAAATGAGGAGGTTACTCTGGAGGCAAATGATATAAACATGTTAGGCTTAACATTAACAGCCATTGAAATTAGGAAGGACATTAATAGAGAGATATTAGAATAAGTAAGTAAGTATTTTTGGAGGTATGGGCTTCTGCCATACTAAGGAGGGTGAAAATGCCACCCCATAGCAATCAAGTTTAAAGAAAAGAACACAACCAGTGGGAATCGAGCAGCACTCCCTCAAAAGGAAGACAGGGAAGGAATCAGCCCAATAATTGACAGTACTGGATTGAGGGCTGTCAATAAGATAACAAAGAATTTATACCCTGTGGTAGTAAATCCATGTACTTTACTGACTTGTTTAACACCTAAGCTAACCTGGTTCACTGTTTTAGACTTGAGAGATGCCTTCTTTTGCCTCCCTATCCACAAAGCCAGCCAGAAAATTTTTGCATCCAAATGACACAGCTCACATGGTCCATGTGCCTGAAGGCTTCAGAAATTCCGCCACCCCAATTGAGGAACAACTTGCAGAAACCCAGAGTCCCAGGGAGCTCCACAAGAAGAATAGAAGATGTTGCAGTATGTAGAAGATCTTCTAGTAGCCACTTGAGAAGCATGTGTGGCCTAGACGGTAAGCCTTTCAAATTTCCTAGGACTCCAAGGATACAGAGTATCAAAAGAAAGGACACAGGTAGTGAAACAGAAAGTAATCTACCTGGGGTACAAAGTAAGTGCTGGGCAACGGACTTTAGGGCGGGGAAGCTGTATGCCAACCCCAAAACCCCAGACAATGAAAGAACTCTGAACCTTAAGCATGGCAAGGTAGTGCCAGCTGTGAGTTTATAATTATGGACTGCTCGTCAAACCCCTCTATACTCTTATTGCCAATGAAAGCAGAGATCTCCAGTGGACAGAAGAAAGCACACGGGCCTTTCACCAGCTAAAGAGTACCCTCATGTCAGCTCCAGCTTTGAAACTTCCAGATGTGAGTAAACCATTCTTTCTATTTTCCCATGAAAAACAAGGAATTGCCCTGGGAATACTGGGTCAGGACTTGGGTCCATACCAGAGGGCAGTTGCTTACTTCTCTAAGCAACTAGATGCAACAGCCAAAAGATGGCCAGGTTGCCTCAGAGCTGTAGCAGCAATCATGCTGAATATTCAAGGGGCACCCAAGCTTACCCCGGACAAGAATGACTGTGCTGGTGTCCCACACAGTGTCCGCAGTACTGACAGTAAAGGGCAGCCACTGGCTCTCACCACAGAGGTTCCTGAAATACCAGGCCATCATAGTAGAGCAATATGATGTAGAGATAGTAGTGACTAATACTGTCAACCCAGCTTCTTTTCTCAGTGGAATCAAGGAGAAGCAGTACACCACGATTGCCTGGAGACCATTGAAGCTACCTACTCCAGATGCCCAGACTTGAAAGACACTCCTCTGGACGATGCAGAGACCTGGTTCACTGACAGGAGCAGCTACACGCTAAGTATACAGTGACTACCTGCAGATAGGCAATAGAATCTGGACCCTTGCCAACAGTGCATTCAGAGTCATACACGCACACGGAGCCATCTGGAAGAAGAGTGGACCGCTAACCTCACAAGGAGAAACTGCTGGAAGCAGTTCAGCTGCCTGAAAAGGCATATTAAGGCACACCAGAGAGTGAGCTCAGAATTAGAGGAAAGAAATGAGCTGGCGGATGGAGAGGCAAAGAAAGCAGCAAAGGGTGAGGTAATTACAGATCTCCCTCGAAGGTAAGCCAGAATATAATACTGATCAAAAGAGATATACAACCACAAGGGGTGGGCTACCATTGAAAGAGAGCTAGTAATCCCTTCCCATTTTTGTGGTCACTAGTGAAGGAGCACTAGAAAACACACCGGGGTCTAACTACTTAAAAGCTTTTATAAAGTGCAGCTCCTTTCCCAAGATGACCAAGGCTGCCAGTGATACAGAGTACATTGAAATAAAGTGTTGGCTTGGCAATAGTAGTTTCCACAGGCTTTCCAGAACACACATTGAAAGAATCGTTGTCAGGAATTTATATGCCACTATTACTCAGGTAAACCAACAGTGTGATCCTTGCCTCCAGACTAACCCCAGAATACCCCCAGGCCAAACAGATTGGGAGAGGCCATGGGCCTAGACAGCAGTGGCAAATTGACTTTTCAGAACTCCCAAGGAAAGGGGGGTATCGGTATTTACTGGTATTGACAGATATATTTTCAGGGTGGCCAGAAGCATTCCCCACCAGAACTGTCAAAGCTCAAGAGGTGATCAGGGTCTTATTATGAGAAAACAATACCACGCTTCAGAGTTCCAGCCACAATAACCTCAGATAGAGGATCACATTTCATTTCCAAAGTAGTGCAACAGATTCGTGGCCACCTGGGCATAGATTGGAGACTTCACACTCCATACTGCCCCAATCAAGCAACCAAGCAGAGAAAATGAATCATTTGATTAACCAGCAGATTGTAAGACTGGGGCAGGAAGTTAATCTACCCTGGCCCCAAGCTCTTCCACTGGCACTACTGCAAATTCGAACTAAACCTTAGGCTAAAGGAAAGCTGAATCCTTTTGAAATGCTTTATGGAAGACCATATGGAATACAAAAGAGAATGTCCACCCACATTGGGTAGGCAGCACTGGCCACCTACATGGTGGCTTTAAGCAAGCAGTTCAGAGAAACTAAGAAACACGTGGCTGGAGCTCGGAGCAGGGAGCTAGATAGACCAGTACATAAAATACAGTCTGGAGATTATGTATATGTTAAGCCTCTTGCAGAAGAGACTTTAGAACCACAGTGGGAGGGACCACTGGACCACTGCAAGTACTTCTCACCACCTTTACCGCAATCAAGATCAAGGAGCAGAACGCCTGGATCCATCACTCTCGAGTGAAGAAGACCCCGGAAGCCCCTTGGAGAGTGATACCAGGAGACAATGGACTGAGACTAAAACTTACCCGGGAAAATGGGTACATTGCGGTCGGGAGTAGTACATACTTTGATTTACAGAATTGTTTTGTATGTAATTATCATTGAAGTTTTAGAATTAGAGAGTACCTTTATCCATAGCAATGCTGAATGGCCTTGGTCCCAGGCTTTTCATCAGTATACTGGATCCATGGGAGAACTTTCTGAGATAAAAGATTTAAGCCTATCCATTATAGTAATCCATGGGAATCAGGTATATGAGAAGCAGGAATGGCAGGAACGGGAACTGTGGACACTTCAAGGGATCAGAGGAGAGGAAATCAAAGTGGGGTGCCGGGTCATTAATGGGACAGCTCATGAGAGACCAGATGAAATTAGCGTCTCAACCTCTCCTGGTGTATACGAACACCAGGAACTTTGTGATAGCCTAAATGAATCAGACCGTTGGTGTAATTTCACCTTGATACAGCCTGTAGAAGTAACTTGCATTTGGGCTCGGGATGCTGTCGGACTTTCATTTAAATTCCAAATAGACACTGCACTTTTTACAACAGCAGGACCTCATACCCACACTACGACTCACATAGTTCAGACTCAACCCAAACTTGAACCTGAGGTGTATGAAATAGGCCCCTACATAGTGAGGAATGTGGGCGAACAACAACTATTGTTCAATCCAGAATGGTCTCTGAAACGTGTCGAGTTACTAATGCAAATTAACATCTCAAAAATCCAGCCAGCCTGTTCCTCCTTCCTAAAAACATCTTTTGAGGGCTGGACAACATGGTTACAAAGACAGGTATACCTCAGGAGCAGGATAAAAAAGGACCTAACTGGAATATTAGGAACAGGATTAGGAGTTTTAAATGGAATTGATTCAGAAATACTGATGAATAAATTGGCAACTGCAGCAGGTGGCCTAACAAAATTGAAACAGCCCTTACAGTCATCTCTATTGGCATTAGGAACCAGCCAGTGGCAGATTTCAAAAGTACTGCCAAAGTGGGAAAAAGCCGGGGACCATGACCACAAGTTAATAGTAGAAGCACTTAGTGCAGTTCAGGATAATGTATCTTTAGCTTTCAGTTGTATACAAGCACAGTTATGAATGCAGGCAACAGCAGCTCTGATCATAGAGGGTAAAAGTAATTTTCCAGCTGAAATTCGGAAAATTGTCTGGGATAATGTGATTGATTTTGAAAAGAAGTTTCAATTCTGGTGGACTATGGTAAATTTCACCTATGATCCTGCTTCTAATGTGGCCACTGCCTTTGTGTTTACCATACGTAATGCCACTGTTTATGTTATCCATCCCATCCTTGCACTAGGATTAAACCATGAAAAAACAATACTCTACCCTTCAGAACATAGGGTGTGGGCACGAAAGATAAATGAAAAATGACAAACAGTAAACTTGGAATCCTGCATCACCAGAGAACAGCTGGGATTCATTTGTGAAAGCAATACTATTAACGCCCAGGATGTGTGCTTAGACACTGAACAGAGTATCTGCCACTTTGAAGTTCACCCAGTCACTGACCAGAAAACTGTGCTTGTATATACTGGAAGAGGATGGGTCTGCTTGAGAACTGCCTGTACTACTGTAAAAATTGATAGCAATGATGTTACTTTGTCTAGTAAGAAATCATTCTAATTTCTGTATTTGTAATTCTGCTAAGATTATCGGGTGTGATTTTTCGTACTTAGCCCCTGTGACATCTCACCAGTTGATTAAAACCAACTATACAATGTATCACAAGTTATCACCTACCCCTATTGGGATGAACCTTACATTAGTAAGACAATTAATTAAGCATCAGGACCTACTAACGATCTTGAAAGAGATCCAAGAAAGTGGAAGGAAGACCCTAATTACTGTCCAACATGATACAAAAGAAATAACCCGAATTCTACAGAGAATAAAGCAAAATGCAGATCATCACTGGTGAGATGTGATCTTTCAATGGTCACCAACTGCAGAGAGAATCCTTAATAAGTTATGTCATCCCATTGTAGTTTTGTTAATATTAGTTGGAATAAGTTTAGGATTATCTACTGTATTGCTAATTTGGAATTATAAGATACTACGGCAAGTGGCAGTGTTAACCTCCTTATCAAATGTACATGGTAAAGCATTGAGGGACACTTATTACCATAGGGGTTTGCATGAAGTAAAAGAATTTACTTATTTTCTAGGAAAGGGGGGAAATGAGGCATAGTAAAAACCCCCAGAGTAAAAAAGGGTGAAAAGTGCCTTTCTGTGTAAAGCCAAGGCCAAAGAGAAAAGCTGCTTCAGTAAAAGACAAGAAGATAAAGAAGAAGACAGCGAGAAGAAAAACAGAGACACTGCAGAACAGAACAAGGACACAAGAAATTCCTTCTGATAAAGAAGAATCTAACAGCAAAAGTCACTGCGAAACTTGTAAAATGAATATGTATGAACCTATTGTGAAATTGTATGCATATGCATTTGTAAGGGGGATAAAAAGAAGTCTGGAGTTCACAGAGGTACACATGTCATTTTAGGGGAATGATTCCCACATGCGTCCAGCGCTGTAATAATAAACATACCGGCTTTACAACTCTGACAGGAGTTGTGGAGTTTTTCTTCTATCTCCGCAAAACACATTCCTCTCCTTCAGCTTTGTTTGTTTTTTCCTAGGCCTGAGATGATTAAAGAATGGGTTTTCCCTGTATCTAAGCTTAGTGGTTTAACTTACAGTCCAAAGTCCCAGTCAGATATTTTCAGGAAGGCTTCTTTATTTGTAGCTTCTTTATACAGCTTTTGTTATAATAAGCAAAACTTTATATCAATGTTTGAGGCATGAACTATTTCAGTCTCTGACAGGGGATGTTGAGAGCCAAAACTGATGGTGTGCTAGTGCTGCTCAGCAGTAGCCAAAACACTGGTGTGTTAACACCTTTCTAGCTACTAATTGTTATGGATGAGTAATGAGATGATTGGCTCTCACAATTAAGGGGTGAACATTATGTGTATGTTAAGAGAAGTTTTGTAGATTGTGACAGTGGTCACTGGGGTTTTCAGGATGATGGGAGAGACGTAGATCTGACTCCATATTTAGAAGGCTTGATTTATTATTTTATCATATATATATATTACATTATACTAAAAAGAAAAAGAAAGAAAGGTTTCCTCAGAAGGCTAAGCTAAGCTAAGCTAAGCGAAGAATAGAAAGAATGATAACAAAGGCAGCTCTCTGACCGAGCGAGAGAGCCAGCTCTCCCATGACTGGTCACTGAACCAAAACATCCACACCAGACCAATCACGGATCCACCTGTTGCATTCCACAGCAGCAGATAATAATTGTTTACATTCTGTTTCTGAGGCCGCAGCTTCTCAGAAGGAAAAATCCTAAAGAAAGGATTTTTAATTAAAAAGATGTCTGTGACAGTAGATGTATAGTTATGTTACTGTAATATGTCCTCCCACTTGCATTGTTATCACAGGATGGCCTTGGTAGTTGAGGCATTTGGGGAGGGTTGGCTTGTTACTATGTGTGAAAAATGCGTATTATATGATTGGCTTTTTGCAAATATTAAAATGAATATTATATGTGTTATGTTAGAAAGTTATGCTGTATGAATCCTTTTAAGTAGTGTGTTAAATATAGTTTTAAGCTACAACATAATATTAAAATAGAAATTATGCTATGTAAGATACTTTTCTAACTAGCTCAAGGAATAGATAAGATAATCAAGAAATTCTTCGCACAGAGATAACAGCAACAAGACACTAAAATCCCAAAGAGAAGAATTATTGCCTCCTTATCAGGAAGAACCAGACTTTTTCTACTTCCTTTCAGACTCCATGGACCCAAACCATGATTTACAAGATGAAGGGGGAGAAGTTGACAATAAACAGAAAAATCCCTAGTTTGAAAGGAATGTTTGCATCATGTATGAGATAAATGAATATGCAACAGGCTATTGCTTTTAAGGGTTAATCCTTTGTTAGCGGACATGCTTTTTTGAGGAAAGCATCCAAACGTTTGTAATTCTTTGGTTTTTATTGTTCTTTATTGTCCTAACTCTGATTGTCCAAATTCTTATTGCTCTAATTTGCATTACTATCTTTATAACCATTTTATTACTATTAATATTTTAAAATTTTAGAACAAAGGATTGGCATTTTTCACACTATGGTAGCCCCTGACCTCCAATCAAGATGTAAGAAAATGATCTCCACGTCTGGACGACAAGGAAGGAGTTGACTGTCAAGACTTTGGGAAGGGCTAGAGATCTAAAAGGCGGAGATTTTGTAGATGAGCACATGGTGCTTTAATCCTTGCTCCCAGCGCTGTAATTTTTCCTTATTTAGTCCTTTTGTTGTATTTTTTGTTAAAGTTTAATAAACCTTTGAAATTTTAAAAGTGAGCAGTCGTTTCTCACATGATGGAAAGCACAGCACAGTGAGGGCTGCTAAGGGAAAATTAACTCTATCTCAACCAGACCCAATACACATGGCCTACTGTTACCAAAATCAGTGGAAGAACCTTTGGAATGGGGAATATTAACTTTAGATTACAATCTAACAATTCATGCAATGATAGAAAATTAAAAAGGAGTTGTGATAAACACATAGTTTTGGCTTTTGCAAATATTCAAGTGGATGCTATGTGTTATGCATTATAATATAATGTTAACTTTTGCAGAAGTAGCTATAGTTGTGAAATAATAACTAATGCTTTTATTTTTGTAACTAACTGGCAATAATGAAAATAACTCAGATATATTTGTGGAGTAGCTGATGGTTTAGAGTACTTGTGGTTAACTTGCAATGACTGAAATAGCGAAACCATCTGCATGGTCAGATAACATTTGAGGAATGGGTGTGATGAGGACCCCTGCTACTGACACTTTGACTATTACTGTCACCTGCTGAAACCACGGAACAGTGGGCTGTTGTGGGGGGGGGACACACAACCCTCAAAACCACATCCAAGGTTACTGCACATGCTCTAAAAAGGCAGATCAGTGGAGGA
Organism: Diglossa brunneiventris; assembly: GCA_019023105.1. Lineage (NCBI taxonomy): Eukaryota > Metazoa > Chordata > Aves > Passeriformes > Thraupidae > Diglossa > Diglossa brunneiventris. Next base: position 17,373,958 of record CM032364.1, on the reverse strand, counting down.
ACCATGCTAAAAAGTTCCTGGAGCATGTAAACGAGTTCAAAGAAATGATTGAATATGTATAGTCATTTATGAATGTGTATTTGACCGATGCAATAGAAAGGGTATATAAGAAGAGTTGCTATGGTTAGCTGGTGTGCCTCTGGCTACAGCTGCACACCCAGGGCTATTACTTTTGCTTTACTGATTTTGTCCCCTATTGTCCTTTATTAAATTTTTAAAAATTCAGCTGAGGAGTGGGTTCCATTTCGCACAGTTTTGCATCTGCATTTGAATGATACTGAAATCAGCCCAATAGAAATTCTCTAACACAATTTTGAGTATTAGAAAGCAGGCATGCTTTATTGCAGCACTGGGCACTCAGAGGATCCTTCCTCCAATTGAGTTCCCCCAGCACTGGGTGAACAGTTTTTAGAATACATATTGATTACATATTCATTAGCTATCCCCACTTTCTTGATTTTATTTTACATAGTCACACCCCTTATCAAAAGTTGTTATATGGTTCTTTGGGGGCCTGTCTTCAATGTCTGGTGTCCTTTTTTGGGGGCTGTTCCTTTGATGCCTTAAGTTTTAGCTTTCATATTTTTCAGATTCTATACTGCCTTACCGTGTAACTCTGAACTTCATATTTAGTGTTAGTAAGTTCTCTTCACAGCTTAGTTAGACAAAACAATCCCTTTCCAGCCTGAGAACCAAGGACGCCATTGCAGCTTCAGGCCGAAAAGGTGTAAACAACAGCAAATTGAGGAGAGAAAACTGGGAGGATGGGACTTCATAATCTGAAGCTGTAATTGGACAATTAACCCCAATATGTAAATGCACCAAAACGTATAAAAGTGTGAAGACTCATGATCGGTCGTCCATCTTGCATCCATCTTGGGTCCATCTTGGGTGTATAGCCACGGCTGGGCTCTTGTACTGCCCAAGGTGTATCCTTTGAAGGCCTTTTAATGAATACTTACTTTATTCCTTTAACATTGTCTAGCATCTCTTCCAGGTCAGCCTCTTTAGGCATCCGTTCTGGAGATCACGAAAGGACAGCAAGGCATCTGGAAAACCCCTGGACCAGAGGAACACCTAGCTCCTGCTGGCACTCTGAGGGAGCCCCCAGCTGCGGTCCAGAAGGTATCAGAGCCCAAGAATCCTTGGATCTGGCACAGAGGCACGTGAATAACTGAATAAAGGTAGTATCTTGTTTGTTTTAGCAGTTTTAGCACCTGAGTTAAGTGTTAAGAGATCTCTGGTGGTTTCGTTTAGTGTGGAAGGACCCTAGGGGTCCAGGTGGAGTTGCTTTACATTCGCTCTCCATCTTGTCAGCTAGTAGTACAAGGGGATGGTCTCTGAAAAAGAGGGGTTTTAACATTGCAGTAGTATAAATTGACCTGAGGCCACTGGTGGCACAGTGGGTTAGCTTTAGTGCTGTGGTTCTCAAAGTCATGAGTTCTAATATTGCCTCTTGCTTGTTTGTGCTCTCTCTCTCCCTGGTTACTTAGTCATGTGAAAAACAGTTCACTCCTTAGCATTTTTTAAATTTTAAAATTAGGATAAAAGAAGGACAGTATTTCCAGTGCTGAAGTGCTTTTGGTGAATGGCCAAAGAGCACCAAAAAAGCTTAAAATCATGTTCTCTATATACGGTTACATTGCTGGGGTTACACACATATTCATTAGGTTACACATTATTCAAACATTCCCGAGAGCTTTTGATGTTGCTGGGACCTATTGTGTTTAGGTTTCCCATCCTGACTTACCTGTATGACATCCTGAGATCAAGTCAATAAATTTTACTCCTTCCCGTGGTTTCATCCCCATTGTTTCACACTTTTCTGATAAGAGGAGTTAGTGAGCTCTTCCCCAGTCTCCTGCAGTGCTCTGTCTTGTGTCACTGTTATCACTTGGAGAGGTCAGTTCATAGATATCTTTACACTGTTTTCTTAGTTACACAAAAGTCTTTTGACATCTTATGTTCTGCTAAGGTCTCTATAAGTGATACATTGATATATTCATTACACTACTATTTCTATGAGCTATACAGTGCATACTTAAACTGATTGATTATGTTATATTAACAAGCAGCTAAAAAGAGCTATAATTTGTGCCATATCTAAATACTTATGATCAATAACAACATGCAAAAGCTAAGACATAAATGCAAAAGTCAATATTATCTGGTCATTTTTACCACTCATAAGTGTTAAGATATGAGGTGTGTATTTGCCTGTGATTGTAATAGCAATATTCCCAGAGAAATCCCTTTTAGGGTTAGCATTGAAAAACTGGGGGAACCTAGCTGGTGGAGAGCCATTGCTTTTTAAACCTAGACTTATCAGACTCTCAGAAAAAAGATGGCCAACATATGAGTTAGATAGCAATGAGATGTGGCCTGAATTCAGTAGCTTAGATAAGAAATTAATATCAAGCTTGATATCTCGTATACATGAAGATAAATACTTTGAAGAGTTAGAGTATGCAAGGCTTTTTATGGTTTTATCATGTCAGCAAACCCAATCAGCAAATAAAAAAGAAGAAGATATATTGATTTTATGGAAAAAAAGAGGAGAAAAGTAAAAAAGGAAGAGCCAATATTGAACAGCAAATGTAAAAACAAGGAGGAGGCAGAATTAGATCTAGTCGCCCCTGCCTTGAGGGCAGGGCCGGTTGCGCTCATGGCAGGCCCAGGCCAGGGTCCGGGGGCAGCCCCTCAATACCCGCCAGTCATGCCAGCCCCCCTGCTGCCGTCACTGCTTCTGCCACCTCCGCCGTCACAGCAAGAGGGGGGCAAGGGGGAGCATGGCTCTGGCAGGGTCCCAACCAGTGAAGGATGAGAAAGGTGAGCTTTGGCAACCATGGATGCCGCCGCTGCTGTCTGAGCAAGGGGGAAGGGGGGGGGTTAGGGGACAGCCAGCGTGTGCAGCCAACAGCACCGCCCCTAGAGGAGGAACCAGGGGTCAGAGCCTTCTACTAAGAGGGTGGAGAGGGGCCCTCCCATGGAGGGAATGTTGCCTCTTGAGCTCTCAGGCCTACAAGTTTCCATAGGAATGGCGGGTGCTGGGGAACTGCCTCAGGTGATGACATCATTGAAGTGTGCAGGCCCCCAGCTCGGCTCCTGCAGCATTGTAAGTCGTGTTTAGCAATTTCTAGAATCGGGACTTGTGGAAGTAGATTTACTACAGCAGACTCAACAGAGTCAGACAGCTCTTGCTTAGATAGCTCTTCTGACGAGGAAGATGAGATAACCGCTGCCCTGAGCAGGCAAAGGAAGGGAAAGATAGCTAGAAGAGCCATCAAAGAATGCAGCCCCATAGCCAAACGTCCCATTGCGGCAGGCAGTTGGCAACCAGGGGCCCCAATATATGTAAAGGTTCCATACTGCCTTATTGAGTTATGAAATAAACACGGGCAGGAGACCTTTCTCCTTTTTAATGTCTTTATTAATAGTGATCAGCTTGGATCGGAGGAGGAGGAAGAGTGCAGTTTTGTCCACTGGTCTGTGGGCAGAGCTGGGAGTTCCATCCTCACGAGAACATCAGGAAATTCCCTTGCATTTTGGTTCAACATTTGAGGTCCTCTGTCTAGCCAACATCTTTTAGGTTAGGGTGAGGGGTAAAGAGGTCTTGGTGGCTACTAGATTCTGTTCTTCACGTCTAGACATTGCTTTGATTCATCAATTTTGTGTTGGCTCGTTGTTTTAGGGGTTTTTGGCTAGGTTTGGTGAGGGGTCCCTCCCGTTGCATGCTGGATCCGATGTCATTTGCATGCCGACTCGATGTCTCTTCCCCTTCACCGTCTGGGTGCCATCCTCCAGGAAGCAGCAGGGCGACGCCCGGCTAAGGGAGCCGGCCAGCAGCTGCCCCCGCGGGACACGGCGACCCGGGCCGGTCCCCGCGGAGCACCCCCGGCACGGCCGGGACCCGCGCCGAGGGAAAGGGCTCCCCGCCGGTCCCGGGTCACCCCCGGCATGGGCAGACCCACGCCGAAAGGCGGGGGTGGGACCCTGCCGGGGCAGCGGTGGGCCGGCTCGAGGCACTATTGAGAGCAGGTAATTAAAAAGGAAACTGTTAACAGGAGATTACAACATGAAATTATTAACAATAAATAGTTAGAACTCCAACTTGGCAGCAATTGGTTTAACTTGTGAACTCTGCAACCTTTAAAAAAATGGGCAGCTTTTTCTACTCAGAACAAGTTAGAGCAGTGGAAGAGTAGTGTGGGGAAATATAAAGAGAATCCAGTTAAGGTGGCAACATTAGTAGAATTGGCAATTACCTCACAAAACCCTGACTGGGCTGATTTGAACTCTATGTTAGACACATTACTTGATCCCATTGAGACACAAATGGTTAATAAAGTGATTACAACATCAATAGAGGCAAGCATAGCTAATGGATTGATCCAAGGCACAGTTTCAGAAATATTCCCATTAGAAAATCCTGACTGGGATGTGAACATTCCAAAACATATGGTGAGGTTAAAACTATATCAAAGTCTTGTGGTATATAGGTTAAAACATGGTGTCCCTAAAGCTATAAATTGGTCAAAGCTTTACAAAGGAAGGCAAAATTATGATGAATCATCGGCTGATTTTTTAAATAGGTTAAGAGAATCTGCCATCAAATATACAGATCTAGATCCGGAGTCCTCTGATGGGAAAGCACATCTAGTTCTCTTGTTTATGGGTCCAGCCACAAATGATATAAGAAGAAAGCTACAAAAGACAAAGGGAGTTCGAGACATATATAAATTGCTAGAAGTGGCCTGGAAGGCATTCCGGGACAGGGGCCCAAATGAAAGAGTTAGACCCCAACCTAGTAAGAAGGCAACTCGGGAAAAGTCATCCAAGAAAACTTCCCCTACAGAGAAGGATCAGTGTGCCTAATGTAAAAAATGGGGACATTGGAAGAATGACTGTCCAGCACTGAAACAAAAATCCCCAGTTCCTCAACTCACAGTAGTGCAAAGCTCAAGCAGCTGAAGCTCTGAATGATGGGGACCAAAGGTTTCTTACCCAAAAGAACCTTCTGTTATAGGTAAGCTGGGGAAAGATGATATCGAATTTTTGGTAGATACTGGAGCGGCATATTTTGTGTTAAATACCTTAGAAGGGAAACTGAATCACGATACTGTACATGTTGTTGGGGTGACCGGGGTAAGCAAAACACGGCCTTTCTTTAAACCTTTAAAATTTAAACTGGGGAAGCACTGGGTAACTCATCAATTCCTCTATATGCCTAACTCCCCTAAACCCTTGCTGGGGAGGGATTTGCTAGAAAAAGTGGAAGGAGAAATTAAATTTAAAAGGGGAAGGGTGTACGAGTTGCAATTCCTGAATCTAAATTTGTTGAAGTTGCTGCACTTTTTATACAGGAAAAATGTGGTGAAATTCCCATTGAAGCTGAAAATGCAGTCAATCCAATAGTGTGGGCCAGTGATATCCCAGGAAGATCTAAAGGAGCAGAATCACTGAGTATTGCACTCAAACCAGGAGCTACATTGGTAAGGCAAAAACAATACCCTTTGAAATTAGAGAACTGTAAGAAATTGGTATCTGTAATTGAAAAATTTCTCCAACCTGGTTTATTAGTGCAATATGAGTCCAAATTCCACACTCCCATTTTAGCTGTTAAGAAAGCAAATAATAACAATGATCGATTAGAACCAGATTTAAGAGCAATTAACAAAATTTGGACATACACCCAGTAGTAGCCAATCCCTACACCCTTTTGACCACAATCACAGATGAATTAGGGTGGTTTACTGTTGTAGACCTGAAGGATGCCTTTTTCTGCATTCCTGTGCACAAAAACAGCCAAGAGCTTTTTGTTTTCGGGTGGGAAAATCCTGAAACGGAAGAAAAGTCAACTCACTTGGATAGTTTTACCCCAAGCTTTCAAGAACAGCCCAACAATATTTGGAAACCAGCTAGCAAAGGAATTAGAAGACTGGAAAAGACAGGAGCCAGAAGGAGTTATTCTTCAAATGTGGATGACATCCTGATTGCAGCTAAAACCAGAGATGACTGCATACGATTTACTGTAAGTATATTAAACTTCTTTGGACTGAGTGGGTACAGAGTTTCCTGTGACAAAGCCCAGATTGCTAAAGAAGCAGTAGTTTACTTGGGGCTTGAGATCTTTCATGGACACCAACAGCTCAGCAAATAATGGAAAGAAGCCATATGTCGACTCCCAGAGCCCCATACCATGAGAGAAATGCAAGCTTTCCTGGGAATGGTAGGTTGGTGTCATTTGTGGATAGCAAATTATGGACTGGTGGTAAAACCCCTATATGGAGCATTAAAAGAAGCTGAAAAAAAGAATTATCATATAGACTAAAAAAAAAACAGAGTAGCTGTTAAACAAGTAAAACTCTCTCCGATGTCAGCTCCAGCACTGGGACTGCCAGACTTAACTAAGCCTTTTGAACTTTTTACATATGAGAGACTGACTGTGGCTTTGGGGGGTACTAGCACAGCACCTCAGGAACTAATGGAGGGCTGTGGCCTACTTTTCCAAACAGCTAGAGAGTGTTTCCCAAGGCTGGCCAGGGTGCCTGAAGGCTGTGGCAGCCACTATCATCTTGATCCAGGAGGCCCAAAAACTCACCCTTGGGCGACACATTGTAGTGTATGTACCCCATGCTGTAGCGGCTGTACTCGAACAAAAGGGAGGACATCGGTTGTCCGGCAACTGGATGCTTAAATACTAACCACTGTTATTAGAACAGCATGATGTTACTGTGGTGGGTCTAGCGCTGGCCAAACACCAGTGCACCCACTAAAATATACTTACTCGTTTCCTTATGTGAGATAGAATTAGGAGGAAGGCAAAGCAGGCTCAAAACTTTAAGAGGGTATAAAAAAAGACTTTATTATCAGTAACTAAAAGAAAGAATAATAAAAATCAGAATGAAATCTTCAGAACACTTCTCCTCCCCCCTGCAATCTTGTCTTTTTCACTAACACCATAGAGAAACAATTCAGTCAGTTTATCATTTCTAGAGCAGTTTTTCTTCAGTTCACTTAGGGAGAGGAGTCTCTCTTGTCATTTTATGGAGACATCTCCACAAGAAAACAGTTCTCTTGTGGTTTTAATTTCCATGAATAGCAGCTGCCCAGGAATCTGCAATCATGAAGTGCCCCCATCTTTTTGCAGCCTTCCCACAGCTGCGTTTATGGGCCATGTCAACTTATGGGGTACTATTTTAAGGATGAGCTGTTCATGAGCAAAGGTTCTCTTTATCTATCTCTGAGATCATCTTCATATCTGGGAACAGAGGTCTTCTTCTTTCCCTGGAGGCAAAGGGTCTTCATCACTCCTCTCTCTCTCTCTGTTCAAACTTCTCATGGGATCACAGCTACTTCAACATCTGCTTTCTTTAGCATAGATGCCTTTGCTCATATCTACAATTTGAACACTTCATCCTGTCGCAGACATCCTTTTTATGAAAAATCCTTTCTTAGGATTTTTCCTGCTGAAGCTGAGAAGTTTCAGCAACGAGATGTAAACAATGGTTATCTGCTGCTGTGGAATGCAACAGGTCCATCTGGATTGGCCCATCTTGGATGTTTATAGTTAATGGCCAATCAAGGACCAAGCTATCTCGGACAGAGTCCGAGAGAGCTGCTTTGTTATCAATCTTTTCTTGTCTATTCTTAGCTTAGCTTAGTCCTCTGAGGAAACCTTTCCTTCTTTTTCTTTTTAGTTAGTATAATGTAATATATATATAATAAAATAATAAATCAAGCCTTCTGAACACGGAGTCAGATCTACGTCTCTCCCTTCATCCTGAAAACCCCAGTGACCACTGTCACATCATCCCCCATGCTTTTCAATGAGTTACAGGGAAAAAGAGTCTGATGTATCAATTATATTCTTCTCCATAGCTTTACAAGAGGATTTCAGCCCAAAACTAAAGGTATCTCCTCATTCTCCTTCCCATCTGGAATTTGACTTTTTCTTTACTGACCTCAGTGTCTCATGTTGTCTTCTACGTGTCTTCTCTCTCTTTCTTTTCTTTCACTTGAGAGAGGATTAATGCTTTGCAAGTTTTAGCTGTGCAATGAGAGTTAAATCTCACCCAGGCCCACAGGTCATCATGTGATCTCTCAGGCCATGCTGAAGGCTGTGTCAGGATCAGCCGCATGGCCAGTTTCCAGCCCCTGCTGCGTTCAATTGTAGCTGCAAGGCCACTCTCTGCACTGGCTGCAGGATCACCTCTGGCCTCAGCCACATGATCTTCTGCAGCACTGGGACAGCCCCTTGGCCAGACAACACGGCATGTTGCAGCTGGAGTTGTTTACGGTAGAGGGTTTTTTCTGGCATCTGCGCTGGGGGGGCAGCAGCCAGGATCTCAGTGGCTGATAACCTCCCCTCCCCCTGCCTGGCAGCCACTGAGGGCCCGGCTGGGCTGGGATGGGGGCCAAGCGGGCTCCCTGAAAAGGGGTCCGGCCTGGCTGAGACAGGGGCCAGGCCGGCCTTGTTACCTGTTCCCAGGCCAGAAGGAAAAGACAGAATTCCTGGAGTTTGTTCATTTTTATATGTGAATTCACAGAGGCGGATTTAACTCTTTAAGTGGTCTAAGTGGGTGTCAGTCTTCAAAACTAGTCACTATTTGGTGTTGTTAGGCACAGAGGAAGCTCTCAGCAGCTCCACTCAGAAAAAATCACTTCTGAGGGTGGCTCCAATGCAAAACCAGCACAGTTAACTTGAAAACAACTTCTGTTGTTAATCCTGCCATGTTTCTGTCCTCCACCTTAATTGATGATGTGCCTGAGCATGACTGTTTACAGACAATTGAAGAGATCTATTCCAGCTGACCTGACCTGAAGGACGTGCCCCTGGAAAATCCAAACTGGGAGCTTTTTACAGATGGGAGCAGCTTAATGAAAAATGGCAAAAGAATGACAGGCTATGGAGTTACCACACAGTACAAGGTGATTGAGGCAAAGGCCCTGCCAGCAGATATGGCATCACAGAAAGCTGAACTGATTGTACTAATGAGAGCCCTAGACCTGAGCAATGGAAATAATGTAAATATATGGACTGACTCTAAATATGCATTTAGTGTTGTCCACGCCCATGGATTCATCTGGAAGGAGAGAAGACTTCTGAAGGCTCAAGGTAATAAAATCAAACATGCTGAACAAATACTTGCCCTCTTAGAGAGCATTAAAAAACCCACAGAAGTAACTATCATGCATTGTAGAGGTCACCAAAAAGGGAAAACCACTCCAGAACTGGGAAATGGTATTGCTGATAAAGCAGCAAGAGGAATTGCAGAAAAAAAGGTATTCTTGCAGTAATTCCACAAAAAGAGATTGATTTGTCAGGGTTCATGCAAAAATACTACCAAGCAGATCACAAACTAAGTTTCTTAAAGCTGAGATCACAGAAAGTGGATGAGCTGTTACACCAGCAAATCAGGTTGTAGTCCCATCCCTGATCCTTCAGGACCTAGCTCAGTGAACATGAAAACACACATTTCATGGTTGAAAATCTTTTTAAACATCTAAGAAAGGTAGTAATAGGAAAAGGCATGACTGATATTGTACCATCAGTAGTGAGCAAATGTGAAATCTGCTGTAAAAACAACCCTGACATGAGGAAAAGAGTTATGTTGGGAGTAACAAAAGCAGGGGATCTTCCTGGAGATTATTGGCAAATAGATTTTGCAGAATTACCATGCAAAGAGGAATACTGGTACATACTGGTATTAGTGGACACCTTCAGTGGATGGCCAGAAGCTTACCCCTGGCGCACTAACACGGCCAAGGAAGTGGTGAAAGTTTTGCTCAACCATATAATTCCAAGGTTTGGGGTTCCCTTGGGAATGCCATCAGATAGGGGACCACACTTTGTTGCAACAGTGGTTAAAGAAGTTAGCTGGATTTTGGGGATTACTTGGGACCCGCATACACCTTACAGACCCCAAGCGAGTGGTAAAGTTGAATCTATGAATGGGACTCTCAAAACACAAATTAGCAGAATTTGTCAGGAAACGTCCATGACATGCATTCAGGCCTTGCCTATACCTTTACTGTGAAGCTGCATACAACCAAGGCAGAGGGATAACATCAGTCCCTATGAAATACTGTATGGCAGACCATATTAGATTCCTCATATTCCAAGTGAAATACACATGAAGTTGATATTTGATTTTCAGAGATATCTAATGGCTTTAGGTTCCACTTTGAAGAAGCTCCAGGATTACATTGTGTGTTCCAGACCAATAGGACTGGACACAGCTGCACATCCCTTCCAACCTGGAGACTGGGTCTATGTTAAGCAGTGGGACAGTGATCCTCTACAAGCTAAGTGGAGAGGACCATTCCAAGTCCTGCTGACCACCCTCACCACAGTCAAAGTCACTGGCAAAGGACCCTGGATTAACTGCTCCAGAGTTAAGAAGGCTTCTGTAGAGGAGAGGCGGTGGGTAGGACGGTCGGGACAGATGGAGACGAGAGATCTCTGAAGCCAGGTCTTGGAACTTGCGGTTTATTGCAAAGGGCGTCAGTGCAGGGGCCCTGCTTGGAGCTGCCAGCTGCAGTTCAGAGCAGGCCTGAAAGAGAGAGAGAGAGAGAGCAAGAGAGAGCAAGAGGAAAAGAGAGGACAAAAAAGAGGACAAACGAGTAAGAGAGCAGAGTTCCCGTTACAATACAATAAATCTTCTGTGCTGAATATTCTAGTTTTCACTAACCAATCTAGTACAAGATACAAATCCTATAGCATTTACAGACAGCCTATAAGAATCATCACATTACCATACTGTGTTACATTTTAAACCCTAAAAACTACTCTTTAGACCCCTTCTGCCAAGCTAGTAGGGTCTGCTCTGACCCTTGGACCTGTCTGCAAGCAGAGGTTATTGTCTAATCAAAAGGGGATTACCTTCAGCCAGCCATACCATTGCTTTCCAGTTGTTCAGTGACTAAGGATTGGTATCTCAAAGCTTGCTTTCATTTCAATCTCGCTTATAGTTTATATATTCTCAAAATCTTTTGCCAGGCAATCATATTTATAAGGCTTTCCTGTTTCATCTTCCCCAACACTTCTGTTCCAGAAACAATAGTAAAAACAGAGACTGATGCTGATGAAAACACGTTTAAATTATTCCTCTTCTGTGCCTAAAGAATTCCCCATAATAATCATTATTCTTCTTTGCATGATGGCCAACTGTGCAAGACATTACTACTGTTAGATATTTATTGTAGCAGGCACAGGGCCTGCAAGGTCTCCCTGGCAGTCAGTTGTCTAAGATAAGAAATGCCTAGTCATGACGACTGGACCTAAGAAACCCCTCTTCCGCCTTCGGACCCTTGTTATCTCTCTGTAAGATGATAGGTCACTTTCGCCTCGACCCTTACTATTGGACTGTTTCCTAAAACTCCTATACAAACCCCTACTTTTGCCCAGTTTGGCAGAAGAGCTGTCACTGAGACCCTTTGCAGAAGATACCAATAAAGACATCTCTGTGGAACCTCATACAGCACTTCTCCTCTCTCTCCCTGTGTCTGCTGCTGCAGCATTTAGCAAGCAAGGAGCTGAAATCACTAAAGAGCTGAAAATCACCAAAGAGCTGATCTCTCTTAAGAGCTGAGCTTGCTAAGATTGCCTGAGGCCCTAGAGCCTGCCTGAGGGGCCCAGACAGGTTGTGCTTAACCGCACTTCTCTGTCGGGGACACCCACCGCAGCTGTTTTCAGGGAGACCCTGAAAACCCCGGAGCTGCCTCAATTTATTACTGTTTATTATTATTATTGATAGGTATTTATCTATTATCAGATATTTACTGTTATTAGATATTTATATATTGTTAGATATTTAGTGTTGATATACATTTATTATTGTTAGTTATTTACTACTGTTAGATACTTATCTGTTTTTAAATACCTATTATTAGTAGATATTTAGAATAGAGACTTGACAAGGTAAAGGCCTTGTCAAGACTCTAAAGGGGGGAAATAATGCCTTAAGTTTTAGCTTTCATATTTTTCAGATTCTGTACTGCCTTACTGTGTAACTCTGAACTTCATATTTAGTGTTAGTAAGTTCTCTTCACAGCTTAGTTAGACAAAACAATCCCTTTCCAGCCTGAGAACCAAGGACGCCGTTGCAGCTTCAGGCCCAAAAGCTGTAAACAACAGCAAATTGAGGAGAGAAAACTGGGAGGATGGGACTTCATAATCTGAAGCTGCAATTGGACAATTAACCCCAATATGTAAATGCACCAAAACTTATAAAAGTGTGAAGACTTATGATCGGTCATCCGTCTTGCATCCATCTTGAGTCCATCTTGGGTGTATAGCCACGGCTGGGCTCTTGTACTGCCCAAGGTGTTTCCTTTGAAAGCCTTTTAATGAATACCTACTTTATTCCTTTAACATTGTCTAGCGTCTGTTCCAGGTCAGCCTCTTTAGGCATCACCTTGATCCCTGCTTTTAAGTAAGTGCAATAAGTTTTGCATAACTTCTACTTTGTCAGCCTTGCAGAGCTGAGCTGTCATCCTGATTGCATTTTGCATGATTTCTCTTTGCCTAAGTTACATCCTTTATCTATTGCTACAAGGTTGTGCTGTTCTGTTCTGCTGTCCTTATCAGAATTACAGCAGTCCACAGGCTTAGGCTGCTTAATAAAGAAAAGAACTTGGTCTTTCAAGCATTGCATAAGATTACATCACACAAATAAATATTCATTAGGTAGGTAGAGAATATGTATTAAATAGATGGGTTCATGTAAATCTTACTGTATAAAATATGTAACTTTACCCCTCAGTGTGCTTGATTTGTGGTAACCTCTACCTCACACCCTGTGCAGAATAAACGTCTCCTTTCTTAACTAGACTCTGTGCCTGTATTTAGAGAACCCCTAAAATCAGCAACAAAGTTATTTCAGCATTAGTTACCTCAGTTAGGAAGCAATAAGAACTACTCAACCATGGAGAAATGAGGTTGAGAAATGGGAGTCTTGGTGGGACATCTCTAGAAAGGAACATGTGGGAAGGGAACAGCAGAGGCTCCTTCAGCTACAGAGTGGCCTAGTGGTACAACCCCTTGCCTGAGCTTCTAGGGGACAATCACCACCACTGCTGCCTCTCCTCTGCGGCACTTGTGGTTCCCCAAAGACAATGGGAGGGAACTAGCTCATCAGTGGAGCAGATCCATGAGCAGCCCCAAGCCATGCTCCCATATCAAAGTCGATTGTGAGAGCACTTTGGTGCATAAGGATTCTAGACTGACTTCCCTCGCCCAGCTCTTGGCAGGAGAAGCAGAGCTCCTCCCTCCCTGCTCCCATCTCTTCCCCAGCCCCAGGCCAAAAGTTTTCCCCTAGCTCCAGACTGAAGAATAAGTTTTTAAGATCCATCCCCATGCATACAATGGCAGCATCTGTAGGCATATGACTAAGCATCCTCTGCAGAAGGAATATATAGAAAATCTACCTTCCTCTCAGGACTTTAGCTGGTCAGAGTGAGACAGAGTAAAATACCCCCAGAGTAGAAATCCATTTTTGATTTAGGTGAAATGTACATCTTTAAGTCTGTGTAGCCTGACTGCAAGGCCTAGGCTCAAGGGAAACTGCTTCAGTGAAGGACAGAGATAAGTGGGGGGGAGACAGGGGGAGACAGATAAAGAGAGACAAACTGCTGTGGGAGCAGGTCAGCTTGACCTAGGAATTCTTTCTGATAAAGAAGAACTAGCGGCAAATGTCACTGCGAAGTTCGTAAAAATGAATATGTATGAGCCTATTGTGAAATTGTATGCATATGCATTTGTAAGGGGGATAAAAGGAGGTCTGGAGTTCCCAGAGGTACGCATGTCATTTTAGGGGAATGATTCCCACATGCGTCCAGCGCTGTAATAAACATACCGGCTTTACAACTTTCACAAAGTTGTGGAGTTTTTGGCTCTATCTCCACAAAACAAGAGTGACCCCAAGATACGTTAGAAAGTCTCTTTTCCCAGCCTGGCGGTCGAAGAAGGAGTCAGAACTCTTCAGTTCTCGGTCTCAAGGTTGTTTATTGTTTTTTATCTATAAAATTCTTTCTCCTGGCCTGCCGAGGTCCGCTCAGCAGGACAGACAAAAGTACTCTGCCTGCCCCTGGGGCGGTGTTATCTTTTTATACTAAAAACTACGTGTACAATATTTACAATTACTTTCCAATACCTATCACCTATGTTAGACAGTGAGCTTGTACTCTAAACTAATCTAAAAGTGCCAACATCACAGCAGAAGATGGAGGCCAAGAAGAAGAAGGAGAAAGGCTGGACATGCCCAGATTCCTCCATCTTGTCCCCTGAACCCCCATTCTAAAAACCTTAAAAATTTATTTTTCACCCCGTGACAAACTAATTACTATTCTACTTATACTTTCGTGGCTTGCAGATCTTCATATAAGGTTGGTAACTTGCTCCATGGGTCATAATCAAAACCACAGGCGTCTTGGTCTCTATGCGAGGGTCTCTGAGCCCCCTGGCAGGGGTCCTGGCAATCTAGGACAGCCAGAGGGATGTCCTGAATTCCAACACTTTCCAAGTAACATTTAAACAACGCCCATTTTCCAAGGTGTGCTGTGGGCTGCCAAGCTCCAGAAGTCATAAATGTACTGCTGAAACCCAGCCAAGCCATCCCCTTGCTGCTCTCCCACTCCATCATAAAGTCACCTGGGTTCCTCTGCAACTGCAAACGCCAAACAGGAACCACAAGAAAGAACGTTGAGGAGCTCATCTACCCCCAAGCTACAGATCATATATCCTGGGGAAAGAAGAGAGATAAAACCTTTCCTTGCTGCTGGATTTTATCAGCCAATATAATCTAATTAAGCACAGCTGCTTAATTAGACACTTAAGCAATTGGAACTGGATGATCCTTGTGAGTCCCTCCCTGTTGCTGTTCATTTCTGGTCCCCGGGGAGTCCCTGGGGGGCCTCCCTAAGCTGCATATTCGCTGGTAGCAGCAGGCAGGCAAAGAGACTCCACACGGCTTCTGAGGGTGCTAATTAGATGAGGGTTTATTGGGGGTCCCACCCCCGGGAGCAGCATGGTTTCTGAGGCAGAAGGGGGGAAGGGGGAGGGAGGGGGAGAGAGGGAGAGCCTAAGGAGGAAAGAGCTAAGAGAGGGGCTGGTCTCCCTTGCACAGCTTAACAGGGAGATTCAAAGTAGGTGCAGAATAAGACTTGGGCCAATGGGATTACAGATACGTGATACTTCAGGGGAGGATCACAGGCTTGGAATAAACCATACATTTTCGAGGGGTGAGACAGAGCATACCATTTAACTAAAATGTAACACCACAATTCACCCTTTTTTTGTTAGAAAGGAAAGATAAAGAGAAATATGACAATTAAAAAGTTATTAAATGAAGCAGTAATTACACGGTTTTGCAGCATAAAAATAAATACAATTGCAGTGAAGATTATGTTTTAAACAGTCCATTTGACTTGATGTTTGCCTTTGGTGGTAGGTATTGTTCAGTTCTGAAAGGGTGCTAAATACTTTGCAGCTGGTGGGGAGTAATCTTTTTTATTTTTCTGGAAAAAGGCAAGGTACAGTTATTTTAACACAGCACAAAGGTAAAATTAGCATTTAGTTGTAATAAACGGGTTATGTGGGTCCATATTACAGATTTAAAACAAATTTAAAGCATGGGCGAGTGCTTAAAGGGCTTCAGCCTTTGGCACTAAGCTCATATGAGAGTTTTGGGATTGGCCTTTTCAGTGTGACTGGCCCAATGCTGTCTAACTTTTTCCAACTGGCTTTTCAGGCCACCACAGCCCCCAGTTTTAGGCTATGGTGCCGACTTCTGCTCCCCCTCTCAGGGACAGGGAATCACCTGGAGCCCCCCGGACTCCAGGCAGGTTTGTGGCCTCGGATTCTCACCCTTGGATCTGAGCTTTACCGCTGCTTTCACCTTCCAACCGGTTTAACCCAGAAGACCCCGGTTTTAGGTCATTAAAAGAAAAACAAAAAGAAAAAAAGGAAATTTGTCTTCAGCTACTACCTATCATCAGGGAGCATTCACCACAAAAACCATCAAAATACTTTCCCAGACACCATTTTAGGTTATCAGTCAACCTCAGAACCTACTGAGGACAGCATAAACCCAACAGCGATTTTGATTCAGCAGTCTAATACTATCGGAACACTCGCTATTAAAGAAACAATCGAAAACTGCTTCTTGTTGGATCTACCATTGTGACCTGACAGGCCCCTGCTTTCTAAAACTGAAAACAGGACAATCTGCAATATGAACACACATTTAAACTAGAAAAGCATAACTGTAAAAACTACTTGATGGGGACGGGAGGGAAATGAAGAGTAGACAGGTATTGGATAAGAATGATAAAAAGGTTAGAGGGTTTTGGGATAAAAGTTCTAGCTGACAAGCTCTTTTCAGCTAGAACAAGTGGATAGGGATTGGGAATTGGGGAGGTTATGGGGAGCCAGGGACTGTTAAAGAAAAACCTTTTCGGGATACCCTGCGCCTTCGAGCGGTTTGCTCCTGGTGAACTACCCAAAATAAGGAAAAAAGGGGCATGGATTGCAGAGAAGGATATTATCCTGCTCTTGGAATAACAAGGGAAGGAGATCATAAAGTAGAATTTTCAATTCAACGAAATATACAAGGCTGTTAAAACTGGTATTACAAAATTACTTTAGCTTTGGGATTTAGTGTGAAAAACGCCAATCACTTGTTTTTAAAATTTTAAAAGTTTAATAGTAATAAAATGGTTATAAAAATAGTAATACAATTGGAGTAATAATAATTTGGACAATTTGAATTAGGACAATATGAGACAATAAAGACAAAGAGTTACAGATGTCTGGGTACCTTTTTCTGGGCAGCACAAGCCCGAAAAAGGACACCCGTTAACAAAGGATTAACCCTTAAAACCAGTAGCCTGTTGCATATTCATACACTTCATACATGATGCATAAATTCCATTCAAATACAGGATTCTGTCTGGTCATCGTCAACTTCTTCCTCTGAATCCTAACAGCGCCTTTGAGGCGGGAAGAAGTTAGTTTCTTCTGATAAGAGGGCAATAAATTATTTTTCTCTGAAAGATTTAGGCGTCCTGTGGCTGCTATCTCAGTGCGAGTCCTTTCTTTAAAAAAAGTATCCTACATAGCATAGTTTCTATTTTAACAATTTTTATAACCTAAAACTATATTTAACACAGTACTTAAGAGAATTAATACAGCATTACTTTCTAACACAACACATATAACATTCATTTTAATATTTGCGAAAAGCCAATCATAAAATACATGCATTTTTCACAATCCCCACTCTTATTCTTTGTAAATCATTTGGCTTGAGCGATATTTCTTATCTACTTGCATCTTCTGGACTACGCTGGCAAAATAAAACAGGGGATTACACAAGGAAGAAATTTATAAACAGTTGTAACACAAAATGAAAGATCTTAATTTCTTCTAATACATTACCCCACCAGCTAGGTTTTAACATTGTTTTCAAATTTTTTTTTTTTGACTGGCACCTGGGTTATTATATGCATATATATATTTTTCTTCTTTGACTTCTTTTGCTTTTTCTAGAATTTTTCTGTGGTCATCAATTTTCAACAATCTGATATATTAAACTTTCCACAAACACCCCTTTCTTTGGCCAATAAATAGTCTAAAGCCAACTTATTCTGATACCCTACAGTTTTTGTTTGGCTTAGCTGACTTGATATTAAATCTAATGCCTGGGCAGCCTTATTTGCTATCATTTCTATAACTGCTTGGAGTCTTGTAATACGAATCAACAGATAATTTGGGGTCAATACAGAGTTAGATTGCTATGCTGGTTTTACCTTTTCGTTTATTATTTGTTTTTTTACCAAATCTTGAACCGTATCTTCAAGATTAAATTTAAAACAAATCAATCTCTCTCCTTTTGGACATTCAATTCCAACTCTATTACCACTTTTTCCTAAGTTTCTTGTAATCCAATAATTTTCTCCATTTTGCATACAGGTTCTTAATTTGGAGGGGTTATAACAGTGGCTGTTGACATAGGTGTGTGTAATAAAAGAGGAACTTTGGTTTTTTTCCATGTGATGCTTTCTGTAGCATTTGTGACACAATCTTGCCGGTATCCCGAAAGGGAAAAGACAACAAATGAGTGCCAGAAACAGGAATAACAGAGGTCCAGTATGGCTTATACTCCCACCTCCCATGCCTGTGAGGTTGCAACCCACAGCAGGTGTATTTGATCTTCTCGGTGGCGAAATACAGAGGCCAATCTGGTCTTGCCCTCTATTTCCTTGTCACTTTCTCTTAACTAATTTCCAGGCAAATTGTTTTTGACACCCTTTTACTGTGGTCTCTTACCGTTCTTCAGGTATCTCTCATTCAACAGGCACTAATAATTCCCATCCACAAAACAAAGTTATTACTTTAACACTTTTTGCAATAAGAGCATAAATTTTGTGAACTACAGTACTAATTATTCTCACAATTCAAGCATTTACTTATAACCCAGCTAGTATGTCCAGTATTGGAATGAATCAAATAAAGTTTACTAATGGAAATGATAATTCCCCTTCTCCCCTGTACAATTCTCAGGCTAAGGTCAGAATACAAAAACAGTCTTGATCTTTCTATCTGAAGTATTCCTCCTCGAAGGAGATGTTTTATTCAGGCAGTGCTCGAAACCAGTGGTATAAGCGTTGTCTTACTTCTTAATTCAGTGTTATTCTTTGTACATATCTTGGATCATTTGGGTTTTCTCAAACTATTTTCACTCAGTCCCCATTGGAAAGTCAGTTCGGTATCACCCGGTTTAAATGTGATAGTCCATTCCTCAGGTTTCTTCACAAGTCCTTTGATTCTGCTGGCATGAATTCACCCTCTTTCCGTGATTCTGATTGTTGCTTCAGTAGTACCTGGAAAGGACTTCTTAATAGCATAGTAATAAAAGAAAGATAATACTGCATTAACTTTTACCATTCGCTTTTCTTCTAAACTTTCTAGGTTTAGCTAAAAGCTTTCTCCACAGCAGCCTCTTCTTCTATCCAGCTGTGCTAATAGCTGCAGAGGCAAATTCTTCTTTCTGTGAGTTACAGTTAGTTAAATAAGAAAAGCTAGACCAATTTTAACACGAGATGTATCATACCTATTGCCTTTTACTTTTTGGGCAGCATTTAATTGTTTTAGCCTTACAAACCCATTCTTCAGGAAAAAACTTCTTTTTAACAGCAAACAAAACACGCAAAATAAAAAAACCAAAAAACTTCTTACTTAAGAAAAACAAACCACTTTGTGAGGTTTGGAGAGTCAGCAATCTCTGCTTTGATTTTATCTTTTAGTGCTAGCCCCCTCCCCCTCTTTTCACAGCCTTGCTGTCAATGCCGTTCTTCGCCCTTCCCCCCGGTGCTGCCACTTCGCTGCAGGGCTGGAGCAGGGGAGAACAGCCACGGACATGGGGACCCTGGGGGTATGCCTTGGGTCCCTTTTGCCCTCTCTCTCTCTTCTTCTCTCTCTTTCTCTTTCCTTCTCTCTCTCGGCCCACTTACCGGGCCGACGCTGTCATCCTGGACTCGGGACCCTGACAGTCTGGGAGCCACCCCGGCAGTTCCGCCACGGAGCCAGCCCGCTCCTGGCCGGCAAACCTGTGTCATCTGCTGCCAGCACCGCCGCCGGGTCACCTCCATGGATCGGTCCCTGCCGCAGCCCCCGAGACCCTGCCGCTCGTAGGGAGCGGTCAGACACCTCCCAGCCTTGGCAACCCCAAACTTGGCGTCCCCAGGTGCTCCTGGCATTCTTTTTCTTTCTCTAGTCAACTTATCCTCTTTTCTCTTCAAGGAGGGAACGTTCTGCTAAACCCTTTCTGGACCTCAGTTCGGCATTGAATAACCTCCTAACAACCATGTGTTAAGACACTTCCCTGCCTTTCATGCAAAAAAAACACCCCGCATTCACACTTCTGCTCTCTTCTAGCACCAAGATGTCATCACTTCACATTTTTAACATCTCAGAGTTTGCTAACCACCTCCCTACTTCAGCTTCTCTCTTTCTTCTCTTCTTACCTGTTTTGTTTTCTTTTTTGATTCAACACACCTCAGACAGTATGAGGTGAACCTAACTAATTTACTTCCAAAAGTAAGCTTACAACTTTCTTTTACTAGGATTGCAGTAGCTGTTATAACTTAAATACATACTGGCTAGCTGTGGCTTACTGAGTCTAACATCTTTGATATATAAGCTACTAGATATTTTTTACTCTTCCTTACTCCTGAATTAAAATTTTATGAGCTACTCCATTTTCTGTATTTATTAATAAATGATAAAGGATTTTTCTAACAAAGGTAAGCTTAAAGCTGGTACTTAGGCTAGTTTTAACTTAACTCTTTTAATTTAACAATATCTTCTTTGGTCTGTTTTATATCATCTCCTTCTGTCCATTTTTTTCATACACAAATTTTGCTGCCTGTGTGTACCCCTCAATCTATAATCTATAATATTTCAATAATCTAGGTAATTTTCTGATCTCCCTCTTTGAAGAGGGAGGGAGAAGGAATAAAATTCTTGCCATTTTCTCATGGTTGGGTTTCCAGTTACTTTTATTTATTGTCTAAGATATTTTACCACTGGGTAGTGAGTCTGAGTTCTTTTATTAACCTCCCTTAAATCTTGTACTAGTCTATAACTCTCATTGGACTTCTTTACTGGGGGAATAGGGGTATTATGAGGAGACATACAAGGTTCTAATGCCCCATCCTTTATTAGTCCTTCTATTACTGGCTTCAAACCTTCCCGTCCTTCTAAAGATACAGGATACTGACGTACACATATGGGACAATCTTCTCTCTCAACTGTAACCCTTATGGGGTCGATATTTAATCCTCCCCTATTTCCTTCTCCAGCCCAAACTTCTTTGTTGATTTTTTTTCCCATTCTCTTGGCCTAATTTTAAAACTCTAGCTGTCATTTTCCCATTTTCTGGTATAACTCCTATTCTTAATTGCACTTGTAAGACTTTCCCCAATAAATTTCTACCTGCCCCTGGGACCAATAAGACATCTCCCATCCAAATTTTAGTTTCTTCCCTCAATTACCACATCTTTAATGACTAGAAATGTAAAACTTTCTCTTTTTGCCCCTGTTACTTTCACTATATGTTTGCTCACACTATAACCTTTTGGAATATTTAACAGGCGGGTTCTCTCTGCCCCTGTGTCTATTACAAATTCCAATTCTTCTTGGGGACCCACTTTTAAAATTATCACAGGCTCTAGATGGTATTTGTCCTCCAAAAAAAATTAGAGCTTATGACCTCCCTATTCCTCTTCTGTGCCCATCTCTTTAAAGATTTTCAGATCTTCCGCTTACTTGGACCATTTTCCTATTTCTCTTAAGTTTGTTTATCTTCTATAGCCTTTCTCCCGTATTTTTAGGAAGAATCAGGAGAGGGCTTTCTTTTAACTGAACTTTTAGTGTTTCGATAAGGTGATTCCTTTAGAGAGTTTCCTTGAGCAGCCGGAGCTGTGGCTACCAAGGGAACGGAGCTCAGGGCAGGACAGGGAGACTCGGCATGACTCCGAGTCTCGGTCCTCCAAAGGCGGGGTCTGCAGCCGGAACCGCCCGAGGGGGTGTTCCGGTGCAGACCGAGCTGGAGCGTGGATAGCCTCCACATGGCTCATGGTGGCTGATCCAGCAGAGACAAAGCAGGCGACTGACCCCGGCTGCAGCGGCGGTAGCCGACTGACTTTCTTTACTTTGTTTGCAGCTGGTGTATGGTAGGGGATATGGTATACTTACTCAATGTTATGTTTTTTAGCTTAGGTGTTGATAAGGCTGTTTTTGAAATGAGTCTCGTTGTCTAACTTAATTTTTTTAGGGGTATTATGTTTCTATAGAATTTGTTTTTTTAGGTTTAGGATGGTGTTACGGGTAGTGGTATGAGGTATAGGGTAGGTTTCTAACTATTTAGTGGTGGTTTCTACTATGGTCAGTACGTAGCGTTTGCTCTGGCGTGTCTGAGGTAGTGTGATGTAGTCAATCTGCTAGGCTTTTCTATAGTTATACTTGGACTACTGTTTACTATACTACAGGGGCTTCATTTGCTTGGTCTGTTTGATGGTAGTATACGTCTCACAGTCATGGATAACTTGAGAAACACTGTCTATGGTTAAATCTACTCCTCGGTCTCGTGTTTATTTATAGGTGGTATTTCTGTTTTGGTGGTTTGAGGCATCATGGGCTTATCGAGTTAGGAATAATTCTCTTTTATGTTGCTAATCTAAGTCTATTTTTGACACTTTTATTTTTGTAGTCTGGTTTATTTGTTTATTGTTTCGGTGTTTTTCATTAGTTCTACTCTTGGGAACATGGGTATCTACATGGTGGACTTTTACAGGTAGTTTTTTTACTCTGGTAGTAATGTCTTTCTACTTATCAGTAGCTCAAATTGGTTTTTTTCTATGCTGCTAGTTGGTTTTTTTCTACTTTTCTAGCCATCTCTACAGAGTATTGGCTACTATCTATGAATTAGTGTAGAGGTAGAGCTTTGGCTACTTCTTTTTTTTAGTAATGTCTAGGGTCAGTTGAACAGTTTTGAGTTCAGCAAGTTGACTCGATTTACTTTTTCTTTCGGTAGTTTGTGCGACTTGTCGTGTGGGGCTTTATACGGTTGTTTTTTACTTCTGGTTTATTTTTACAATGCGGCAAGAACTATCAGTAAAAAGAGCGTATCGTGTATTTTCTGCTGGTAGTTGGTTGTATGGTGGAGTTTTTTCAGTTCGTGTCACTTCTTGTTCACTTTCATCAGCGAGACTAAAGTTTTCACTTTCTGGCTAGTTTGTAATTATTTCTAGAATCTCAGGGTGATTCAACTTTTTAATACGGGCGTGCTGTGTGATAACAGCAATCTATTTGTTTTATGTAGTACTGGTGGTATGGTGTGTAGAGGGAACTTTTGTTTTGAATATCTACTTTAGTACTGGTAGTCGGGGTGCCAGGAGGAGTTGTGTTTCAGTGTCAATCACTTTTGAGGTAGTTTGGACTCTTTTATAGGTAATTAAGATTTCTTTTTTTGTTGGAGTGTAGTTGGTTTCAGACTTTTTGTAGTTTCGACTTTAAAATTTTAGCGGTCGGCTTCGAGTTTCTCTAGGTACTTTTTGCTAACGGTTCTAGGACAAGTTATGGTTTTCGGTTGTAGAGTAGAGTACGTTTTTTACTTCTGGTCTCGTCTTGACTGGGCTAAGGGTTACTGTATGGGTAATTTTTTGTTTGATTTGTGTAAAGGTTTGTTGCTGTTCAGGGTCTCAGTGGAAAGGGTTTTTTTTACGGGTGATTAGGTAGAGAGGGTTCACGATTTGACTGTACTCAGGAATGTGCATCTTCTAAAAACTTATGGCGCTTAGGAATGTTTGTGTTTCTTTCTTGCTGGATGGTGGAGACATTGTTGTGATCTTGTTGATGACATTGGTGGGGATCTGACGCCGGCTGTCTTGCTACTTTACTCTCAGAAACTGGATCTTTTGAGCAGGTTTCTTGACTTTGCTCTTCTTGATGGCGAAGCCAGCTTTTAGGAGAATCTGGATGATTTTCTCTCTTTTCTCGAACACTTCTGCTGTTGTCTTTTCTCACACAATGATGTCATTAATATATTGTAGATGTTCTGGAGTTTCACTCTTTTCTAGTGTAGTTTGGATCAGTTTATGGCAGATAGTGGGGTTGTGTTTCTATTTTTGGGGCAGTCGATTCTAGGTGTACTGCACGTTTCTCTAGATGAAGGCAAACTGAGGTTTGTATTTTGTTGCCAGAGGAATGGAGAAAAATGTATTGGTAATGTCTATAATGGTATATTACTTTGCTGTCTTGGACTCTAGCTCGTACTGGAGTTCTAGTATGTCTGGTACAGCAGCGTCCAGTGGTGGAGTCACTTTATTTAATGCACGGTAGTCTACAGTCAATTTCTATTTTTTTTCAGATTTACGTGCAGGCCAAATGGGGTTGTTGAAGGGTGAGTGGGTTTTGTTGACTACCCTTTGGTTTTCTAGTTCACGGATCATTTTGTGGATGGGGATTACAGTATTTCGATTCGTTCGGTACTGTCGGTGGTGTATTGTTGAGGTAGTAATCGGTACTCGTTGTTCTTTTATTTTCAGGAGTCTTACTGTAGATGGGTTTTCTGACAGTTTAGGCAAGGTGTTCAACTGTTTGACATTTTCTGTTTCTACAGCAGCTATTTTAAATGTTCATTTGAGTTTCTTTGGGTCTTTGAAATACTTACTTTTGAGAAAGTCTATGTTTAAAATGTATGGGGCCTCTGGGCTAGTTACAATAGGGTGTTTTTTCTACTCGTTTCTAGTCAGGCTCACTTCAGCTTCTACTAAAGTGAAATCTTGTGATCTCTCTGTTACACTAGCAATAGAAACAGACTCTGTCTCTACATGTCTCGACGGAATTAATGTACATTGAGCACTAGTATCAACTAAAGCTTTATATTTTTGTGGTTCTGATGTGTCAGGTTAAGGAATCCACACAGACTAGAAAACACGATTTTTTTTAGTTTCTATTTGGCTAGAGGCAAGGCTTTTCTAAGCTTGGTTATCTTTCTTTCTCTGGGCATATGTCTTGGATGTTTTTTTAAGGGGATTGGACATGTCATTATCTTCATACTTGACAGTTTGGTTACGGGTAACTGGAACTGTTTTCTTTTTGGTGGAACTCTCTCAGCTCTGTCTTTTTTTAATTCACGCACTCGTCGTGTTAGAACAGCGGTAGGTTGTCTATCTCACTTCTTCATGTTTTCTCTACAATCACGCAGGTAGAATTACAGCTCAGTTCGTGGGGTGTACTTTCGTTATCTGGGAAACGTCTGTCTTGCATACTAGAACTTTTGATTTGTACTGCTGAGATTTGGAGAAGATTTTCTTTAATCTCTTTTTTGAGTTTCTTGTGGTTCTCTTCTATCTTGTTCTCTAATTTCTGCAGACGTGTTTCTACTGCTGCGATTCTGGCATGTGTTGGGTTATGCACAGCATCTGTATATGCTCGGAGTTTCTTTGCTATATTTAGCACAGTTTCATCTCTCTCATTTCTCTTTATTATGGTTAAGGCAGAAGCATATTCATGTGGCTCGAGTCGTACAAGTTTTCGCCACATCACAGACGTGCATGGTATTAAGTCTGGGTTCTTAGTTGTTATATCATTTGAGAAGATAATCTCTGCTACTGTCATTTTTCTTAGGCGTTGGATTTCTTGTTCTATGGTCTTCTACTGTGTCTGTTGCATATAAAGATTATCTGTATACAGGTATCTTTGTGCAACACTTTCTAAGACTCGTGACTAGAGGCTGTGCGGATTAGTCTCTCTTATTATTTTTTGGTTAATGACAGGATCTTGTGACAGGGATTTTAAATGTTTTGTTTCAGTGTTGTCTAGAATTGTGGCTTCACTTGCAGCATCTCAGAGACGGACTAGTTAACTAATTATGGATTCATCATGTTGTCGGGTGTAATCTTTCTGTAGTCTACGAAGGTCTTTCAGGGAAAAGGACTCAATGTTTGTATCGGATCTTGTACCTGCTGCTTTGACTCCTGATTTTATGTCAGGAGGCATTGAGGTTCTTTCTCTTGTATTATTATCTTCATCATTTTTTGGTCGGTTGGTTTTGTCTGTGCATTTTTCACTTCTAGTACTGGTAGCAACAGCTATTGGTTTAGCTGCTGGCTTAGGTTCACTATCTGGTTTGGCTGCTGGCTTCGAGCCTGGGGTGCTGGCTGCAGCTTGAGTGACTGGGATAGCTGATTTATTTCTCTGCTTCTTTGCTTCTGTTTGCTGCTCTGCAGTATCTAACAGAGTGCGATAAGCATAGGCCAGGGTTCAGCTTATTGCAATGAGTTTTTTCTTGTTTGAATCGTTATGGCACTTCTTTTTTAGGTATTTCTCCACCTCAGCTGGGTTTTGAATTTGCTCTTGTGGAAAATCTTAGCTTACAGGATTAGAAAATTCTTTCAGGGTTTGGTTTATATTTTCTCATTCTCTACACTACTCAGGATTTTTCACGCTTGTATCTGTTTCTGGGTCAGGGGTCTCACTAACTCCTCTGGATATCTCAGCTTTCATTCTAGAGAAGCTGTGGACTATATAGAGGAAGTCTACCAGATTGAATACCAGAAAGATGGTCTCTTTAACAGTCAGGGGAAACTGAACATTCTCAAACAGTGACATAACAGTTTCAAAGGAGAAGAAGGAAAAGAAAGGCTGGAAAGCCTTATTCTCGGCTCTTCTTCTAACAAACTGGGTGCAATTACTAATAAATTTCTAAAACATACTACCGGAACTGGGATGCAGGGTAGGACGAAACATATCGTAAACAGACGCCAGCATCTTTATAAATGCTCTATAAATCATTATCACTAAGGCTAGCACAAGAGCTATTCTAATCCGCGCCCCTCTACTGTAAAAATTACGTATTATGGACAATAATCTTAGAGACTAGAAAGGTATTGAAATCTCAAAAAGGTCTATAGACTAGAACTACATGAAGGTTTCTACTCTAAGAGATGTTATGAATTCCAGTAGCATGGCTACTGACTGCTTTAACTTACTAGCTAGTGAGCACAACTAACACACACAATAAGTTTTTTTCTACTTTCTCGAGCCCTACGTTGGGCGCCAAGATTTGTATATGTCTTGGTTTAGAGCAAAATTTGGGAGAGAGTCTTTAAAGGGGCTCTGGGAGGAAGATAAATTCAATTGGCTTCTCTCCTTCCCAACTGGTCCGGGAGAAAATACCTCTTTGGAGAAAAGTGGAAAAAAACTGTTTATTAAACAATAGAACTTAAACAATATTAAACAATAAAACTTCTTGTCGCTCTAAAAGAGATGACAAACTGAGAAACCCCCTGTCCCCGGGTTGCAGCTCAGCTCACTCAGTCTCTGATCACCTCTCCTGGTGCTGGAATTTGTCGCAGGCCAGGCCCGGCCCGGCCCGGTGGCCACAGGTGCAGCTGCCGGTGCTCCCCTGGGTGTTTAGTCTAGAGCAGGTTTTAAGAGGTCTAAAGAGAAGGAAAAAAGAAAACTACAGTCTAGGGACTCTTCTTTGCTTCAGCTAGCTAAAACTAACTAAAAGCAAAAGGAGAGCTCTCTGTCTTGCTGTCTGTTCATCAACAGACAAACACAGTCCAGGAGGAATGCGGGGGAGTAAGTGCAGTGTCTGAGAGAAAGAAAAAAACTGTGCCCTTCTTCTCTCTCCCTCTTCACTCTCTGCAACAAGTCTTAAAGGTGCAAAACTTATTATTATTTAGCATAAACAAATGAGACGATTTGGGGATAAAAGCATCATATAGTCAACCCAGGACACCGACCAGAGTCAGGGCAGCCGGGGATGGGACAGACGGGACCCCCCCTTGGTGCGGTCAGCGCGGTAACCACGGTCCACACGACAGGACAGACCCCCACCCCCGGCACGGCCAGCGGAGCGGCCGCGGGCCAGGCGGCCGGGACTGAGGCAGACGGACTGGGCCGGAGCCGGCACAGGGGCTGGGGGGGTGATGCAGCTGCGAACGAGTGGGGGAACAAAAGGGAATGGATGAGGTAATATTTTGTTCCCAGCCTTTTTCTTTCACCGTTTTTCTTTTATCGCCTTTCAAAAATGTTATTTTCTTACGATCTCCCCCCTCCCCCAGCATGTGGTATACTCTTTTTCTTCTGGATTAAATGGCTTTTACAAATAAATCCAGAGTTTAACAAATCCAAACTTCTGCTTGGATACTTTGAAATGGTCGACGAGCTAACTCACGACCTTCTCATGTTGTTTTTCTCATCACCCTTTTATTTATCCTTTGGCAAATTATACATCTTTCAGTTACTTGTTTTTCTACTCCAAAAATTTCAATGCACCCATAGTTCTTTAAAAAAAAACCGATCACACAAAGCCTGAGTATCCCACTGGGCTTTTTGATACATGTCCTCTGCTATTCCCTAGTAAGCATTTTATTATCTAATTGTCTTCCATCGAGATGTTTCTATTTCCCTGATTTATCTTGTTTGCCACCTACCTTGTTTTAATTCCCATTTTTTGCTTCCCTAAACTTTGGAATTTCCAATTTTCCTCATTTGGAGTTAATATTAACTCTTTGAGCTCCATTTTCTGCTGCATCTTTAGCTTCTTGATCCGCCAAATTATTTCCCCTTATTTCTGGGGTCTTTACCTTTTGGTGTCCCTTAATATGTACTATAGCTATCTCCCTTAGGTAATTTTAATGCCTCTAAAACCTCTAAGATATGTTTCTCATGTACTAATCCTTTTCCTCTTGAATTAAGTAATCTCCCTTTTAAAATTTTTCTTAAGGTATGTGCTACTCTAAAGGCAAACCTTGAACCAATATATAACTCCTTTCTTTTGTGTTAAATAGTCTAATGCTCTTTTTAAAGTATGTAATTCACAAGTTTGCATGGGGGTTTTTTTGTTTGTTTGTTTTTGTTTTTTTTTTTCTCATCAACTTCTGCATACCCTGTATTTTGCAAGGAGTTGTATTTCTGTTTGCTAACATAACTCCCAAAGTGCTATCTTGGGGGTATTTCTGTTGGTAATTTTTTTCCCGCTTTTCTTTCCTGTATCCACCTTACTGAATTTCTGTCTCATTTTTCAATATTCTATCTATTCATCCCCTGCTTCTGTTTTTCACTTTTTACCAACAACTTAAATACCACTTTCTCTCAACTACTTACCCCAAACACCCTTTTTCCCACACTACTTTTCAATACAATACACCTCCCTCCAAGGAGATGTGGTGAAGCTTAAGATGCACAATCCATATTACTCATACTTTCATTCATTTACATTCACTCACTTTTATTTCTCATTCACTTTCACACATTCTTTCACACCCTCAAGACACAAAGTGGATCTTTATTGCCAGAAAATCACAGGTCCCTGTGGCCCCCCCCTTTCACCTTGGGGTTGACCTCCAGGTCTCAGTGTCACCAGGCTCCCTAGAAGGGCCCTGGCTCTGGTTGCCTCCAGTGCCCATTCACCTGTGAGGCTGTCTGTGTGTCTTTCACACTCTTCAGCTACAGCCCCCTCACACGCCCGGGGAACACTAGCTTGGTTTGCAGGTCACACACTCTCTTCGGCCCAAAAGTCCCCACCTACCCGGGAATAATAGCCTGGTGTGCAGGTAACTCACTCTCTTCGGCCCAAAAGTCCCCACCTACCTGGGAACAATAGCCTGGTGTGCGGGTCACTCACTCCTCTTTCCACTGCCTCCCCCTTCCCACCCGCCCGGGAAGTTGAGGCTGACTTTGAGTGTGACTCACTGTCACACACACAACAAAACAACAATAAGGTACCTTTTACTTTCACATCACCTATTACAAGTTTAGGTGTTACTGGCCAGTCCTGGTGCTACTGGATATCCCTCAACCCAGCTGTGTTGTCCAACCCCAAATGCTCTTGGGCAATTTTTCCCTCAATCCTGCCGTGTTGTCCAACCC
Source organism: Diglossa brunneiventris (assembly GCA_019023105.1). Lineage (NCBI taxonomy): Eukaryota > Metazoa > Chordata > Aves > Passeriformes > Thraupidae > Diglossa > Diglossa brunneiventris. The sequence continues at coordinate 17,344,509 of CM032364.1, read as the reverse complement.
CAGATGCTCTTGGGTATTTTTCCCTCAATCCAGCTGTGTTGTTCAACCCCAGATGCTCTTGGGCATTTTCTGTCCCTCAACCCAGTGGTGTGGTACAACTACAGATGCTCTTGGGCATTTAATTTGTTTTGCTGTGTTGTCCAACCCTGGATGTTCTTGGGCATTTTTTTATCCCTCAATCTGGCTGTGTTGTTCAACCCTGGATCCTGTTGGGCAAAAATTTTTCCCTCAATCTAGCTGTGTTGTCCAATCCCGGATGCTGTTGGGCAAAATTTTCATCCCTCAATCTAGCTGTGTTGTCCCACCCTGAGTGTTCTCGGGCATATCCTCACTCCGACAGAATTCTGCTCAACCCTGCTCTTGGATGCTCTTGGAATATAAATCCCTCAACCCAGCAGGTTTTTTTACGGGCCCCTCCTGTCCCGTTTCCTAGTGGATTGGGCTAGGAAACCTTGCTCCCTACCTCCGAGGGGTCCAACCCCTCCCTGAGACTCAGTCCCAGTTACCCCGGGGGATTCTTTCACTCTCTTATCACTCACTTCGTCTCTTTACTGGCCGTTTTTCTCGTGAAAAGATGGAAACGCAGCATGGGAGACCCCGCACTCACTTGGCAGGTCTGGGACAACCAGCCCGCCTCTCATTCACACACATTCATCCCCCTGTACTTGCCCCCCCCGAGAAATACTTACCAATCCTTTTTCCTTCCCAGGTTCTTCGTGGGTACTACTACTCTTAGGGGGGCCAGTTACCACGGTTGTAGGGAGCCTTTTCCCCTTCTCTTTGTTTTATTGCCTCCTTTTGTCCACAGATACCTGCGTCTGTCAGTCACCCCAGGGGAGACAGAGCGAGGCTGCCAAAGAGGGCAGGGCGCGCCTTCCTCACCCTGACTCTCCTAAAGCACCGACAGCGAGGTGTTAACCATCCTCTGCTACCAAATTGTGAAAAACGCCAGTCACTTGTTTTTAAAATTTTAAAAGTTTAATAGTAATAAAATGGTTATAAAAATAGTAATACAATTAGAGTAATAATAATTTGGACAATTTGAATTAGGACAATATGAGACAATAAAGTCAAAGAGTTACGGACATCTGGGTACCTTTTTCTGGGCAGCATGAGCCCGAAAAAGGACACCCGTTAACAAAGGATTAACCCTTAAAACCAATAGCCTGTTGAATATTCATGTTGTCTTATAAGTCCCAACAGTTCTATTATCATTATGCTGCAAGGACCCCCATAGCTTCAGCATTTCATACCTTCTTAATGTTCCTTGAGAGCAGCTCCTCTGTGCACTGACTCTTCTCGGTCCTTGCAGCAGCCATCTGACTCCTTCAGCTAATCTTACTCTTTTCTGCGACTTGCTCTTGTTAGTTACAGGTGTTCCTAATCTTTAGTAATTGGCCCCGGCTGCAACTCATTGGGGGATAGGATTACATTCTGCACTGCCTTCATCTATCCTACATATTCATACACTTCATACATGATGCATAAATTCCATTCAAATACAGGATTCTGTCTGGTCATCGTCAACTTCTTCCTCTGAATCCTAACAGCGCCTTCGAGGCAGGAAGAAGTTAGTTTCTTCTGATAAGAGGGCAATAAATTATTTTTCTCTGAAAGATTTAGGTGTCCTGTGGCTGCTATCTCGGTGTGAGTCCTTTCTTTAAAAAAAAGTATCCTACATAGCATCGTTTCTATTTTAACAATTTTTATAACCTAAAACTATATTTAACACAGTACTTAAGAGAATTAATACAGCATTACTTTCTAACACAACACATATAACATTCATTTTAATATTTGCGAAAAGCCAATCATAAAATACATGCATTTTTCACATTAGTTTCTTAACTTCTCTAATTCCAGCTCCTACCTTGAGGGATTTGGAAGGCAGAAGGTAGGAACTAGGAGTTGGAGGGGGCGTTGGTTCATGAGAGACAGGGAAGGGGCGAAGCATGGGGGAGAAAAAGCGGGAAGAAAGAGATTTTTGGGGAGGAGAAGTAGAAGATGGTGCCGTGCCATGTGGCTGAAGCAATCTTGGCTGACACATGGTCGCGGCTATGTTGGATCTCTAGGCCATGTGGCCACAGCACACATGGCGGTAGCCATGTTGAGGCTTAGCCATGTGGCTACTGTGCCGGGCTTAGCAGGACGGAGTGGAGTCCCAGGGGTTTGTTTAGGGGAAGGTGGGCTAGGGATAGAGTTAGGGAGAAGGAGCAGCGAAGAGGGGAGTGAGTAAGACCGAGGAAGGAGGTCACAGAACTGACAAAAGCAGTTTTGGTGGGTGCGGGGCTCGGGCAAAGCTGAAAACTGCTTCTTGCTCATCTGGTGGCTCTCTCGCGGAAACTGGTGGGCTTTGGCCCCCCCCCCCCCCCTTCCCCCCCGCAGCTGCCGAGCAGATGACGGTGACAGTGCTGTGAGCGGCAGGCCAGGTGCACTCCATGTGCATGCGGTGGGTCCGGGCTGCACCGAGGCCACGCTGCACTGAGGCCACGGCTGCGGTCTGGTGCGGCCACCCCGCAGTGCCAAAGGCAGCACTGAAGCAGAGTTCTGGGGGGTTCCCCACTGTGCTGGCAGGGTGATGAAGGTCCATTTTCGTCTTAGGGTTGTCGGTGCTTGAGCCGCAAGTTGGGAGCCATATGTTGCTGTATTTGTTGTGGTGGTTCATTTGTGGTCCCCAGGGAGTCCCCGGGGAGCCCTCTAAGCTGCATGTTCGCTGGTAGCAGTGGCTTCTGAGGGTGCTAATTAGATGAGGGTTTATTGGGGATTCCACCCCCGGGAGCAGCATGGTTTCTGAGGCAGAAGGGGAGAAAGGGGAGGGAGGGGGAGAGAGGGAGAGCCTAGGGAGAAAAGGGCCAAGAGAAGGGCTGGTCTCCCTCACACAGCTTAACAGGGAGATTCAAAGTGGGCACAGAATAAGACCTGGGCCAATGGGATTACAGATACATGATACTTCAGGGGAGGATCACAGTCTTGGAATAAACCGTACATTTTCAAGAGGTGAGACAGAGCATACCATCTAACTAAAATGTAACACCACAATTCCTCCCAACTCAGAATATTCTGAGAAATTATAGCTAATTAAGCACAGCTGCATTTATTAGATTAAGTAATAGTTTTGGAGATGTTAGCTGTGTTTTGGTTGGTTTTTGTTACCAGATATTATATGGGTTCAGGAAGGATGGTGTAATGCTGAATGACTTCAAGGTAGATGGAGGCAGTGCTGTATCCTCCCAATGTAGGTGGTACTCAGCAAAGAGAGAAGGAATCATGTCTTACTTTAAACACGTTTACTGGTAAAGCCTCTGTTTACTTGCTTGTGGGTTTATTTTGCAAAAGAAACACTAAAAATGGCATTAGTTTGATTGATCCCAGTGCTTTTGGTGTCAATTTTTGGCACCCTAGGTGGGACTCTGATGCTGATGCTCCATGAATTCACGGAATTAAGAGGGGGTCTAGCATGCAGTGAAGGTTTTTTGTGGAGATGCTTTGATCCCCCAATCCAGTGAGTTCAGGGCAAGGCCCCTGGGATTTTATTAAGGCATTACCAAGGGCATAAAAAGTATACCTAACCATAAGCTGCGGCAGAAAATCACCACATAAACTGAGCTCTGTAATATAATTGGGTGTCTTGGTTTGAAAAGACGTGTCTGCTAAGGAAGGCAGGAGCCTCCCCTGAAATGGAAAATGTAAATCCCCTCCCTCCAAATTATTATAATTTTGAAATTAAAAGGCTCTCAAGCAATGATATGGGAATAGGAATAACAGTTCTTTATAGGAAAACAAAACAAAAAAAAACACTGATAGAGTCAGAATATGACCTGACACCCTGTGGGTCAGGGTGGTGGTAGCAATCTGTCCTGGATTGCCAAGCAAATTGTGTTCTATTTCCAATCTGTATGACAGTTATCTTTTGTTAAGTGAGCATTTTTCCTTATCTCTTCCACACCCAATCCTTCCTCTGAGGGGACATCTGCTGACAATAGGCTATTGAATGTCACTGCATGACTGAGAAGAACTATAGCATCCCATTGTGAGATGCTCTGCCCAGAGGGAGGAGCCAAGCATTCCTACCCAGATATAATCATGAGTTTCTGGAAAACCAGCACAACTTTCTCCACTGGATTTTCCCAGAGCAACAGCTGCCTCTTCCACTGGATCTTCAGAGAAAAACTACACCTTTCTACATGATCACTGCTCCAACAGATCCACACCTGACACTCCAGGGGGACTGCAGCCACAATCCCAATTGGACTGCTACCAATACCCTGACCAACAGGGTGTCATATTGTGTTCTGACTCTCTCAGTGTTGTTTTAGTTTGCTGCATTGTTTATTTTATATTTTTATTTTCTTCCCTAATAAAGAACTGTTATTCCTGCTCCCAAATTTTTGCCTGAGAGCTCCCCCCCCCTTAATTATAAAATTATAAAATTCGGAGGGAGGGGGTTTACATTTTTTCCATTTCAGGGGAGGCTCCTGCCTTCCTTAGTAGACACCTGTCTTTCCAAACTAAGACACAGTCCTATTATATGGTGGCTGCAGTCCTCCTGGAGTGACAGGTGTGGTTCTGTTTAAGTAGTGATCCTGTGGAAGGGTGTAGTTTTCCTCTGAATGTCTAGTGGTGGTTTAGATGGGCCTAGTCTTCCTCTGGGAATCCAGTAGAGAAGAAAGCTGCTCCTCTGGGAATCCAGTGGGAAAAGACTGCTTCTGGTGTTCCAGATTCTCTGATTATATCCAGGTAGGAATGCTTGGCTCCTCCCTCTGGGCGGAGCTTCTCGCAATGGGATGATGTCATTTTTATCAGTCATGCAGTGAGACTCAATGGCCCATTAATAGACGATATCTCCCAGGAGGAAGGATTGGTTGTGGAAGAGATAAAGAAAACTGCCCAATTAACAGAAAATAACTGCCCCACCCCTAACAGATAGGAATAGAATACACACCCCTATTTCCAACCTAAGACATTGGGTTATAAAAGTGGTGACATAACTGTAAAAAAGGAGTGTGATATTTGGGTTATGAAAAGGGAATCACTAGTGATGATATAATTGGCTGGTTTCTATTTTAAAGTATTAAATATAATTGTAAAACTATATAAGTGAGTATCAAAGGGGTGTGGGAGGAAATCCCACTGCCTAGTCAGAAAACTATATAAGTGATTAACAGAAGTGCACACTGTGGGTTCAAGTCTCACTAGCCTATTTAGTAGTTGGACATAGTGTTTTGCTCACAAGACACCTTTTAGAGGGGTTTGTCAGATTTTTCCTGTGATTATTAAGCCATATATGTGATAAGTGTTAGCGCCTGAAATATAAAGTATTTTGTGTTTTATAGTATTATTGAGGCTGCCTATTTGATATACACTTGAGGATGCCTGTAGCATCAAACAATAACATTCACTTGCTGTGAAAGAGTGCTAAATTAATCTGTTTATTGTGTGAATTTTAAAGTATTTGGTGTGTATTAAATGTTTGTTTATTGTAAATGTTAGAACATAAATTGCCAAAGCCTCTCCTACGGTGGGATTGTGTGCTTAGAGTGCTCTCCAGTGTTGGCACAGTGAGAATTACTGTTATAGCATTAATTACTGAGTGTGTTAAATCTTCTGTTATCTTCTAGTAATTGCAAGGTCTGGATTTGCATTAATTGTGCATCTGACACTGAAGTGGTTGTCAGCAAATTAGAGATTCAGTATCATAATGGGATTCAGCTTGTCTTCACAAACCCAGGAAGGGGGAATACCAAGATGTTCATCTTTAGGTTCTATTTTACAGCACTGGAAGAAGTTTAAAGGCTACCTTTTAACTCAGAAATAGTTAATAGAATACTGTAATCATTGGTGGCCAGAGTATCCATTAGATGATCAAGAGAAGTGGCCTGTTAATGGTAGTGTGGATTATACTACAGTTTTGTGGTAATGTTATTTTGATGGAAAAAAAGAGAGGTGGAATGAAATGTCTTACTGTGAAAAGATGGCTGGGGGTAGAATTAGAGGAAACTGAGAAGTTATATTCACATCCTAAAAGAAGTTTTACCAGTACGGAAATTATACGGTAAAATCCAGTTGTTGCTCCCTGGATGGAATATGGTTGGCATGCTTGAAACCTATTCTATAGTGATTCCCCACATGTACAATTTGCAACCGTAGCACCTACTTAGGAGGATAGAACAGAGGGTGGAGCTGAGTGAAGACACCCTGTCCAAGCTTTGTAGAAATCCTTGTAGGGAGGGGAACTTGATGGTACTTTGCAGCTGAGAAACCACATAGTACCCGTCAACCAAGGGAGATTGGATAAAATGTCTTGTTGCTGAGCCAGGAACTGTGGCCAAATCACTCTCCTTGGATGAACTTGGTTCATTATAGCCTAATTGTAATATTAACACACACCTCCATCCCAAAGTTACCTGCCCATTACAGGCTGAACCTGTCTTCTCCTCCATAGGAATGCTTGCTGGGTAAGAACCATACTCTGTGCGTGGTGAATACTTTTACTGGGGATTAGAGCTTGTCTGTGTATTACTTTGAATACTTTTTTGCAGTCAGATACTATCACTGGCAATCCTCAAACCTTAACCTGTCACAATTTAATGTTAATAAAAAGTGTTATTCCATGAACTGCTAGTGTGAGTCCTTCATGGGCACTGGCAGTCACTGGCAGTGGGTAACATAGTCAAATAGTCAAATAAAGAGGAAGACCCACTGAGGGGTCATTAAGTGGGAAGACCTGCTTAGAGGTCTCCCTTATGCTGTTGGTGTTTCTCCCTGAATAAATCTGTCAAAGCACCCTCTAATCCAGCAGGACTGCTCAGTGAAGGGTCCCCATAATAGGATGCTGACAGACTGGTCAGGCACAAGGGTCTCGGCTTTCCTAGGGCACTGACAGACAAATCAAACACTGAGGGTCAAGGAAATCTCCCCCCCTTTTCACATGACACTTATGTAGATCTGTTCTTTGAATTGAGAAACAATCAGGATTTGAGAAAGAGGTGTGATTTGATAGTGAGGGAACCAAAGGATTCTATGGTGTTAGTTTTGGAGAAGGACAATAGGCGGACATCTCCTGAACATGGTTGTTTGTCATGTAATATTGGGAAGTGATGCATGAAGCATGGTTGTGCAGAGGAAGAAATTGAACTGTTGGTAGCCCCTGGAAAGAGGGAGAGAGGAGTTGAGGCTGCAGCTCTGCAGCTGAGGAGTTTCCTCCAGCTCCAGGTGAAGGAGGCTTAAGTGGTCAAGCTGACAAAAGAGTGGAAGAAAGGATTTCGGGTTTGGAAACCGATGAAGGGTTTAGTCCGATGGCAGGGAGAACATGCAAAGGAAGAGAGAGAAGGAATGAGGAAAAAGGGGTGATCCAAGCCCTTCTCCAGCAGACAGCAGAGACAGAAGGACCGATTACAGTTAAGGTACCTTTCTCAGTGACAGTTTCTAGATCTGGGAAAGAATTGGCAGAAACATATAGGGAAGATCCTGAGAAGGTGGCTAAAATCTTTGAAACCATCATCGGGACTCAGGATCTGGACAGGAATGACATACCCGTAGTTTTAGGTACACTGCTAACTCAGTGTGAAAGAATTATGGTAATAGAAAAAGTGAGGGAAGAGGCTGAGAGAGTGCATGCTCAGAATGTTCAGCAGGGAATGGTGGATCGGCATTTCCCTCTTGCAGATCCCTGGTGGGATTCTAAAAACCTGGGTCAAAGAGAATTATTGATTCAATATCAAAGATTAGTTATATTTGGGATGAAACATGCTATTCCAAAAGCTATAAATATGTCAGTCATATCAAGTGGTCTAAGGAAAAGATGAATCCCCTTCTGATTTTCACCAGTAACTCATGTATGTGGCCAGAAAGTACACTAACTTGGACCCAGAAAGGGAGGGAAATGCATTACAGTTAGCAGCATTATTAGTGGGACAATCATCTCCAGATATTAGAAAGAAACTTCAGAGACTGGAGTGGGATGATTCTAGGAACATAAACAGATTATTGGAAACCGCCTGGAAAGTATATAATAACTGAGAGAATGTCAAAGAAAGCGGGGATAGGAAATTCATAGCAGCTTTAATGAGCCTGAAGGCCCGGGGGAGGGGATGCAGAATAAGGGATCAAAGGAAGCCAGAGAGGGGTGGCTCTCATAGTTGGCCTCTAGATAGAAATCAGTGTGCAAGATGTAAAAAAGAAGGTAATTTGAAGTGTGACTACTCATGAAGAAATAGGCACACCCCTGATCAGGCTGCAAGGCTTTTAACATTAGATAAAGCTTGAAGAGACTGGGGGGAATCATCCCCAGCTGAACCCCTGGTTACCCTGATGCTGGCGAATAAACAGGTGGATTTTCTGGTGGATGCAGGGACAACTCGTTCTAAATATATGTAAAGGAGCTTTTAGCCAAGATACTGTAGATGTTGTTGGTACCATCGGGGAGAGTGAAAATCTGCCATTTTTCCAATCTTTAAAATTCAAGATAGGTAAGCAGTGGTTAACACATCAATTTCTATATATGCCTGAATGCCTAATGCTTTTCTTAGGGGGAGATATTTTAAGTAGATTAAATGCAACAACAATATTTGAAAATGGACAAATACAAGTATGTATTTCTGAAAGTAAAGCTCTGGAGACTCAGGTTTTTATGTTGTTGCAGCAACCAAATGCAACAGAGGGAATCCCAGAGAAGCTGGAAAACACTGTCACTCCATTGGTGTGAGATGCCAGAATTATGGGGAAATCAAAAGCAGCAGAACCAGTAAGAACACAGCTGAAGCCTAATGCCAGACTTGTAAGGCAGAAACAATATCCTTTGAAATTAGAAGCTAGAAAAGGGTTAGAAGAATTAATTGCTAAATTTGTGCAACATGGGTTACCAAGGAAATGTGAGTCAGAATATAATACTCCTATCCTACCGGTAAAGAAGCCACATACTAATGAATATAGGCCAGGGCAAGATCTCAGTGCTATTAATAAAATAGTGCAAGATATACACCCCATGGTAGCAAATCCTTATACACTTTTAACTACAATTAAGGAAACTGATGAGTGGTTCACTGTTTTGGATATTAAGGATACTTTTCTGCACACCCCTTGAAAGTGAGCTTCTTCTAGAGGAGTGTCCTGTAGGTCATCTAGACTGGAGTACACCTGTTCAATGGTCTGCAAACAATCATGGACCAGTTCCCCTTTTTCCCGGGTCTGCTGTTTAGAACACTGCTGGATTCAGAAGAGCAGTTACTTTTGACTCAACATCATCTTGTTCTAACAATATTGCCTGGTATATTAACATCATCTTGGTGATAAAGATGTCCTCCTTTTTGTTCCAACACCACTGTAACTGTATGGGGCACAGAAACAGTCAATTGCTTTCTCAGAGGTAATTTTCTTGCTTCCTGGATTAGGAGAACTGTTGCAACTACTGCCCTAAGGCAAAACAAACAGTTCAAAAGGTTTTAAAGTCCAGTAGTCCCAATGCAGGAGTGTTATAGATGGGTAATGTGATGGTTGGCTTTCGCAATTAAGGGATAAATATTATGTGTATTTTAAGAGAAGTTTTATTGATATATAATTATGTTATTGTGATTTGTTCTCCCCATAGTCCCCTTTCCCCTCCCCCTTGTATGGTTGCCACCAAATGGCCTTGGCAGTCAGGACATTTGGGAGAAGGGCAGGCTTGTTACTAGGAGGCGTGACATGACAACACCTGACCTCCAATCAAGTTGCAAGGAAGTAGCCTCCACCAACAGACAGCGAAGAAAAGTTGACTGGCAGACTTTGGGAGGGGTTAGGGTTACCTGATGGAACACCAGGGGGGTATAAAAGGCGGAGCAGCCATTTTGTGCGTGAGCGTGTGATGGTTTAGTTCCATGCTCCCAGCGCTGCTCTTTCTCCTTATTCAGTCCTGTGAAAAAAGCCAATCACTTGTTTTTAGAATTTTAAAAGTTTAATAGTAATAAAATGGTTATAAAAATAGTAATATAATTAGAGTAATAAAAATTTGAACAATTGGGATTAGGACAATATGAGACAATAAAAACAAAGAGTTACGGACAATCCGGGTACCTCTTTCTGGGAAAAATAAGCCTAAAAAAGGACACACGTTAACAGAGGATTAACCCTTTAAAGCAATAGCCTGTTGCATATTCATACATCTCAGACATGATGCATAACTTCCATTCAAACAAAGGATTCTGTCTGGTCAGTGTTGCCCTTCTGTTTGGAAGGCAAGGCGACCTGGTTTCAACGAGCAGCACGGCAACCCAAAACTCTCCTGGGTCACTCGGGCCAGTAACATACGCAAACACCAATGTGGTGGACGGTTAAAAGGCGTTTATTATTTCATCTCGAGGGGTTATATAGACAGGGGCTTCTCTACGTCAGAAAGGGGTCGTGCAATGTTTTCTAAGGTTAAATAAGGAGTGGAAAGTTACTGGCATCTCTATGTTAGAGGGGACTACATACTTGGCTACATTCTGAGGGTGATCGTTATCTCTGGGGAAGAGGGGGAGAGGGGTTTCTGTAACTTTCCGTGACATCCCGATATCTTGCGAACCGCCTGTCCCTGCCTGCTACATCTCCCCCCCTCTCTTTCACTAATGAATGAGGTAGTCATATACATAGGCACTGAAGTGAGGTAGAAGGTTGGGATTTGACAAGGGAAAAGGGTTTTGGGAAACCTGAGTTTTTGCCAGGCAAGTTTCTCGTGACCGACAGTGTTCCCTGTTGAATTCACAGCATTTGTTGCCATCCTACGAACAGGATGTTAGTCCGTTCTAGGCGGGCCCGAACGAATGAGACTAGCTTGTTCAGCAGGCATGGCCCGAAGGTAATAGCTAAAAGCAGCATTGCCAATAGACCTGCTAGGGTAGAAATTAGAGTGGTTAGCCAAGGTGATTGGTTGAACCAGGATTCGAACCAACCCTGTTGGGCTTCCCTGTCTCTCTGTCTCTGAGCCAGTCTGTTTCGGAGTTCTGCCATGGAGTCTCTAACGACTCCCGTGTGGTCTGCGTAGAAGCAGCATTCCTCTTTCAAGGCGGCACACAGGCCTCCTTGCTGCATGGGCAGGAGATCCAGTCCTCGCCTGTTCTGCAGGACCACTTCTGAGAGTGAGGAGACTGACTTCTCTAGGAAGGAAATGGATTTCTCGATCCTCTGCAGGTCCTCATCGATGGTCATCTGCAGCTGTGATAGTCCTTGGTGCTTAGTTGCTAGGGCCGAGACACCTGTTGCCGTTCTGGCTGCTCCTAGGCCAAGCAGCATTGCGATAGTCATACCCGTTAATATTTCTCTTTTGTGGAGCCGGCTGGGTTCTTCGAAAAGGTGGTACACCTCTTCGTCTGAGTGGTACAGGACCCTAGGAACGATCAGAACTTGGACACCAAAGTCGTTGTAGTTACTGAATTTGGCAAGGAACACACAGGGACTCACTCCAGATCTCTGGCAAACCCACATCCCCGATGCGGATGGGACTACCCACTTATTATTCTTCTTGTCGGGCTCGACTACTTCGGTACAGACATCGCCTTTTCGCTTGGCTAGGGTTGCGTTGCCAAAGCATCTGCCCCGACCTGTGACTTGACTCAGGGGTAATTCCTTTGTGGGGGGTGTCCCACCTGCACTGGTGGGGGGCATCGGCTGTGGAATAGCTGAAGGGGGTGTCTAAAGCGACTCCTTCGTAAAAAGGGGGGTTTGACATCGTAACAAAGCCAGCAGGAGTCGGTTAGGTTAGGGTTAGATTTGTTTAGGGATAGGAAGGTAGCTTCTAACATGCGAAGGATTGGGTCCGAGTCTGACCCGGCCGAGCGGCCCATCTGGAAGGCTTCCGCGTCACCGGTCGGGACGTCGGTGACCTCTTTGGGCAAGGCCTTGGGGTAGGTCATGTTTTTCCCTTTCTGCGTGCTTTTAATCACTTTGTTGGGTCCAACCGCTCGGGGTGCCGACGGTTGGAGCCTGGTAATTTGCACGTTCACCCACTGTTTCGACCCTTGAAGGACTGCTGTCCACGTTTTGCCCACGGCCCAGCTAGGGTGATTTGGCTGCAAGACTGTCATGTTGTAGTGAGTGCATTTCCGAAATTTGGGGATTCTATGGAGGTTTCGATAGAAACTTCCCTGAAGGAAGACGGGTGTTTTGCAACCTGCGGGTGCCCGGGCGAACTGTAGGAGTTTATTGGGCTCTTGTGGGTCCCACCCAGGCTCTGACGGTCTGGAGTCCGTAACTATTGTTTCGCAGCCCCAGTGCCCACAGTATCTCCACCCTGGGTGATTACAGTAACTTTTTCCTGGGTTTGAAGCTGGGGACCAGTAGGATAGGTACATGTGTGTGGCGTGTGAGGAATGAGGGTCTGTCTTTGGTTGTCCTGGAAACAGGTCGGTAACGTGAAGCACGAAGGATGGGGTGTTCGGCGTGGTGATGTCTCTGAGCATCTTACCATCAGTAAGATATCGCATGACCCACCTGAATGGCTGATGGGGGTAGTAGTCTGGGCTGGCTTGCCCCTCTGGCGACAAGCCCCAACAGCAAAATCACACAGAGACACCGTTGATGCTTGGGTCTCACCCGTGCGGGTCTCTCGGGCGCTGTCTGGCGGCTTGGTGGTCTGTCACTTTCTTCTGGAAGGGGAGTGTACCCATTCCGAGGACGACCCACAAGCATGTCCTGTAAACAGAAACTCACAATTCTCATCAGTCTCATCCTGCCCACTGCGAAGGTCGGGCTTGATTGACCTAAGTGGACACCACCTGATTTTGCTGTCCTTTTTGACAGCTGCATACCCCTCGCCCTGTGAGCATCAACCTCCAGCCCTGTTCCCATTCGCCTAGCTCATTTCTAATTACAACCTGCGGGCCCTCCTCTAGCGCTCGGGCGGCCCAGTGTTTTTGAATGGGACTGTTTGTTTCATCCCCCCTAGGGAATTGATTTAGTGCTAGCAGGGCGGTTGCTAGTATACGCACTTGATCTCCCAGGGGAATGGAATTGGCAAAGCCCTCTGCTTTTGCCAACACCTCTAGCCTGGTTTTCAGGGTCTGATTTGCTCGCTCAACTATGGCCTGCCCGGTACTGTTATACGGGATACCTTGCACTAATGTGATGCCCCATTTTGAGGCGAATTCTTGCACTGGTTTGGAGGTGAAATTGGAACCGTTGTCAGTTTTGATCTGCTTGGGGATACCAACCCACGCCATGGCTGTCAGCCAGTGCTGAATCGTGGCTCTAGAGTCAGTTTTGGGGTGCTGTGTGGCTACGATCGTTCCGCTGAGAGTGTCCACTGTCATTGCAAGCCATGCTCGGGGCTTCAGCAGCTGACACAAGGTGAAGTCCGACTGCCAGATCTCTGAGGGCTTGAGACCTCTCGGGTTGATCCCACTGGTCCACAGGGGTGACTTCTGGCAGTGGGGACGGGTAGCCACCACATGTCTTGCATCCGCTGTTGAGATCCCGCATCTCTTCGCCAGTGCTTTGGCTCCGATGTGGAGTGACTCGTGCAGCTGACGAGCTTCCTGCAACGTCCACACGCCTTTTGCTGCGGCGTCTGCTTTGTCGTTGCCAGTCTGCAAGTAACCTTTAACTGGGTCGTGGCTGTTGACGTGAATGACGGATACGGTGCCCTGTCGTGAGGAGAGCGCTTCTTCCAGCATCAGGGCTGCTGTAGATGTTGACACACCTGGTCCTGCCATGGCTAGGCAGAGCCTTGCCATGAATATAGAGTCCGTTACAACGTTGAGGTGTTCATCTTGGAAGAGTCCGCACGCCAAGACCACTGCTGCTGCTTCCAGTTGCTGCACTGACAGTGTGGGGTCACACGCTTTGACGCAATGCCATTGTTCTCCTGCCTGCCACACTGCTGCTGCGGTAGAAGTTGTGGAGGAAGCGTCCGTGAAGACCGTTGGTCCTGGCTGTGGTCGGTCCTTGACCTTTGGCGGTATGTCTATGTCGACGGGTCAGTGTCAACTTCTTCCTCTTAATCCTAATGGCATCTTCAGGGCTGAGTGAGGCAGGAAGAAGTTAGTTTCTTCTGATAAGGGAGCAATAAATTCTTTTTCTCTGAAAGATTTAGGTGTCCTGTGGCTGCTATCTCAGTGTGAGTACCTCATTCCTCTCTTTTAAAAAAAGTATCTTACACAGCATAGTTTCTATTTTAACATTATGTTATAACCTAAACTATATTTAACACACTACTTAAGAAAATTAATACAGCATCACTTTTTAACATAACACATATAATATTCATTTTAATATTTGCGAAAAGCCAATCATAAAATGCGCATTTTTCACATGTCCTTTGTTGTATTTGTTAAGGTTTAATAAACCTTTGAAATTTTAAAGTGAGTGGTCATTTCTCACAGGAGTAGTCATTAAAGCATTTTTCAATTCCTGAAAGGCTTTCCTGCATTTAGGCTCAGCTCTCTTTTAGAAAGCAGCTCGGGAGTTTGACAGATAGCCTCATCTTTCCTGGCCCAGACTCCTTTGTCCTTGTGAGGTAGTAAATCTCCTAAAGTGCAAATACCCTTCCAGTTCTGAGGTAAAGCCTTTCCACAGAACAGTTAATCTGAGCAGGCCCAGGCCTGTGTAATTGTCCTGGGGTGATATTATTCTATCTCCTATAGTCTGCTTTGTGCTCAGAAATGGGTCCTGTAGGCCTGGGGAAGGGGGAGGAAGCAGCGGAATTCTTTCGGCACCTGTGTTGAAAACACAGATAAGGCTCTTGGTTTTTTCCCAGCTCTCAGCTCTGTTCTCCGAGAGAGATTTGGCCCTTTTCTTTGCTTTTTAAGCTAGCTTCTTGTTTGTTAGCTAAGGCAAGAGGTTTTTCCTGGGACTGTAGCTTCTTCTCCTTCTTTTTCTGGAACTGTTCATCTTTGCTCCATGTGAAAAACGCCAATCACTTGTTTTTAAAATTTTAAAAGTTTAATAGTAATAAAATGGTTATAAAAATAGTAATACAATTGGAGTAATAATAATTTGGACAATTTGAATTAGGACAATATGAGACAATAGAGACAAAGAGTTACGGACGTCCGGGTACCTTTTCCTGGGCAGCACAAGCCCGAAAAAGGACACTCGTTAACAAAGGATTAACCCTTAAAAACAATAGCCTGGTGCATATTCATACATCTCATACATGATGCATAAATTCCATTCAGTCACAGGATTCTGTCTGGTCATCCTCAACTTCTTCCTCTGAATCCTAAGGCACCTTCAATCCTTGAGCAGGCAGGAAGAAGTCTGTTTCTTCTGATAAGAGGGCAATAAATTATTTTTCTCTGAAAGATTTAGGTTTCCTGTGGCTGATATCTCGCTGCGAGCCCTTTCTTTAAAAAAAGTATCCTACATAGCATAGTTTCTATTTTAACAATTTTTATAACCTAAAACTATATTTAACACACTACTTAAGAGAATTTAATACAGCATCACTTTCTAACACAACACATATAATATTCATTTTAATATTTGCGAAAAGCCAATCATAAAATATGCATTTTTCACATCCGGCCTGGAACACCATCGCCGGGGGCCCCCTCCCACACCATGGCCCAGAGGGGCCCATGCAACACCCCAGCTCCGGAGAGAACCGAGCCACACCTACAAAAAGGACTCTGAATCTCTTCAAAGCAGCAAGAGTTTTTATTATTTAACATTGCTCATTCTTTTTTTCATGCCTGTTAGCAAACCTGCTTGTTAAACAAACAGGTTTTTTCCACTTTCTCCAAGGGATTTTTTTCCAAACCCGTGGGGGAGGGGTTGCTAAAACCTACTCTTTGTTAGAGGAGACACCTTTTCAGGACGTTTCCTTCCAAATTTGTCTCAGACTGGGAGTGCTGCACCAATCCCTTGGCTGCAGGACAAACTAAGCCAGCTCATTGTATCAGAGGAGCCCACAGCCAGTGACTTAGTACTGGTGATTATGTGACTTGTATGAGTTTGCCTTTATCTAAAACTGCAGCACACAGTTCTTATGAGCCTGATTTCTGATACTTCTTTTTGTATTGTCCACTGTTGGAACCCAGGAAATTCCTCTGGCTACCCTGGAGGACTTGAGCCCCTGCCCAGGGGGCTCAGAGACCTTGGCACAGAGCCCAAGACCCCTGTGCCTTTGATTTAGCCCTTGGAAAAAACAATTACCAACCTTTATATGAAGAATTACAAGTCAAAAGAGTTTAAGTAGAATAATAGTTAGTTTGTCACAGGGTGAAAAATAGATTTTTGAGGTTTTTAGAATGGGGGTTCAGGAGGCAAGATGGAGGAATCTGGGCGTGTCCAGCCTTTCTCCTTCTTCTTGGCCTCCATCTTCTTGGCCTCCATCTTCTGCTGTGATGTTGGCATTTTTAGATTGGTTTAGAGTAGAAGCTCACTGCCTAACATAGGTGATAGGTATTGGGAAATTATGGTAAATAATGTACACATAGTTTTTTGTATAAAAAGACAACACTGCCTTTGAGGTGGGCAGTGTGCCTCAACCCGACCTGCCAGACAGACCTGCGGCGGGTCGGAGAAAGAATGTTATAGATAAGAAATAATAAACAACCTTGAGAATGAGAACAAAAGAATCCTGACTCCTTCTTCGACTGCCGGGCTGGGAAAAGACGCTTGTACGTATCTCAGAGTCACTCTAACCAACAGAGATTCTGAGAGTCCACAGAGCCCTGGCAGTTTGTGTTCAAGAAAAGTTTCTATTATGATTCCAGTCCTTTCCTAGTCTCCAATTCCAAAGGGTATTGTTTACATCTTATTGGTCTGGTGTTTGGTTTCAAAATGATCTTTACTGGTTCTGCATTCCAAGCTCATTCAGGAATTCCAGTTGCCCATATCAGCATTGGGCACTTCCTTCAATATTTCTGCTTCAGGTTCAGGATTCTGTAACAGAAAGACTTGGGCCTCCAAAGCCTTTTTTTCAGGAATGGGAACTTAAGTTGTTTTTTTTTTTTTTTTAATTATTATTTTTATTTTTCAAATGTAATTTGCACATTTAATTTACTCAATACATCTCTTCCTAATAATAGTATAGGACATTCAGGTATATAAAGAAATTGAAGGGCTAACATCTGTTTACCAATTCCAAATTTTAATGGTTGAAAGAAAGGCCAATTTTCCTTTTACCCTGTGGTACCAACAACATTGTTTCCTATGTAAGTTTTCTTTTAAATGTATTTAAAACTGAATGCACCACTCCAGTATCTACTGAGAAATCCATTTTCTCATTCCCCAGCATTTGTGTAACTAGAGGTATTAGAATATTATCCCAATATTACCGGATGGAACGTGCCTGGGCTCGTCTGACCCTTGCTGCTTGACCAAAAGGCGGCAGCTGTGGTGTTTCACCTCAGAGACACATTTGGCTAGCTGTATGTTGCAGCTAGGCACTTGGAACAAGTCCAGACATGCAGGAACTCAGTTTTTACCTCTGATGGAAAGGCTTTAGGCGAGGTGAAGAGGAAAAGGAGATGGATTCTGCCAGAGGGTTAATCCAGAGTTTTATTCCACGGTCACAGATCTCTGAATCTTGGTAACAGCTCCAACAGAATGGCAACCACATGGTCTCAGTGTCCTTTTAAGCTCGGGGGAGGGGGAGGAAAGGGGCAGGTATGGCACCAACCAGGTGGGAGGGGGGGGGAGTCTCAGGGGACAAGTGACACTTGGCTAGGCCAATGACCCCAGGGCTGAGAAGCATCTTTTGAACTTCACCAACCAGACAGACGCCCTTGCTGGAATGTTAAGATTGACGGACAGCACTTAGCAAGGGGGCAAGGGGGAGGGGAAAGGAGAGGTTGGCACACCTGAGGGACTGGGATAGGTGAAGCAGGATATTGCAACACACTGCAACATAGAGGGTCAGCTGGGAATGACTCCCCTGATTTCCATCCCACATCTTCTAACATTAGGAGCCTTACTGCCTGATTGGGAGCCCTAGGTGGAGTCCAGGGAATCCAGCAGCTCCTCTTTGTCCCTTTCTCCATGGACATTCCTGCTTCCAATGGCCCTTGTCATTACTGCCTGCAATTCCTTCTCTGTCTCTTCCCGCAGTCTCCCACTCTCCTTTTTTTTTTTTTTTTGTTCCACTTATGCAGCTTCAGACTTTCGTTGCACACTCTCCAGGCCACTTTCTAACAACTTTCTCAAATGCCTAGCGACAACGTATCCAAATACCACTGGCATATCATTCCAGACAGGGTATTTTCAATACCCTCACAACTTTCTCTGGGACTTCCCTATTAAGTCCCTGCTATCAGACTAAACCCTTCATCAGTTTCCAAACCCGAAATACTTTCTTCTATTCCTCTGTCAGCTCCTCTCTCCCTCGTTCCAGGGGCTGCCAACAATTTAACATTCTCTTTCTCAAATCCTGATGACTTCTTAATTCTAAGAACAAATCTGTGTACTTCATTTCTCTTATCTTTCCTCTGGCAAAATAACACAAATCCAGATTAACGCTAAAACAGTAACTCTTGCTGTGCTGATACTAGAAAGCTCTCTAAACACACAATCCCAATTTAGGAGCTGTTTCAATAAAACAAACGTAATACACAAAAAATACTTTAAAGTTCACACAATAAACAAAAAATTACATTTAACACATGGCAAATGATGGTTTTTTTTAATATATATTATGGGCATCCCCGAGTCAGACAGGATAATACTATAATACACTCACCGTAACACACACACTCGCAAAACACTATATTTTACAGCATTAATGCTTACAATAGGGTTTAATAAGCAAAGATTATCTGAGCAAACCCCTCCACAAAGTGGCTATACATGCATGCAGCAAATGAGTCCAACTAATATGTGGGAAGTGAGTGGGACTGGGACCCATTTATACAGTTTCCCAACTAGGCAGTGGGACTCAAACCCACAATCCCTTTGATACTCACATATATAATTTTACAATTATATTTTAATAGAACGTAGCAAATTGCACCATCACTAGTTATTACACGGAAAAGCCACGTGTTTTGTGGGGTCAGTGGTCGGAGACAGGGATGACACACACACCTCAAAGCTCCACGTGACAAACAGCATGTTTTATTGGTGAGAGCCTTCTTATACAGGGAGTTCAAAACTCCTGGGTCTCAACTGCTGATTGGTCTGATCCCCACACAGCCCAGCTCCTGACCAGTGAGATGTCTGCAGCCCAGGATGGAACGATAGGTGAAGTCCCTGTGTAGATTTAGATCCAACCTATCCTTGCCCTCCCAGGGACTCCCATGCCACAACTAGTGATTTCATAATCCAAATATCATACCCCTTTTACAGTTCTATCACCACTTTTATAACCCAATTGTATTATATTATAGAGCTCAATTTCTGTGGGTGATTTTCCACCACAGCTTATGGTTAGACATACCTTTTATGCCCTCAGTAAATCCTTAATAAAATCAAGGGGAACATGCCTTGAACTGACTGGATCCAGGGGATCGGAGGACCTCCCCACAAAACCTTCAGTATGTGCATTGAGGTTCTTCCTGATCCCACAAATCTGTGGAGCATCAAAAGCAGTTGTCCCATCTGAGTTGCCAAAAATTGTTTCTGAAATTGCCAGGAAGAAATGAAACCCTCCAACACTATATTTTAAATGTTGGTGAGCCAGACATTATTCTGGTCAGGGTATGTAGCAAATCATTCCAGCTACACACATCCCTTTCAAGACTTTTTGCTTATTTATATGTTTTTAGCAAACAAAGAATTTAATGTTCATTGGTTCTAAGTTACATAATTCTCTTCATCAATTAGTATTCTGTCCTCTATTGGTTATTGACCTCTCAGTCCTCATGGTAATGAGCCCACATTTTTTAGTCCTCTTATCTTCTTCTCAGACAGGGAATCTTCAACTCTTCAGACTGTAATCACCTCTGTATCTTCTGATTACTCCAACATGTCCTTGAAGGGCCATAAATTTAAGGTCCCAGATATCCAACCTTCAACTCCCTCAGGTTTTCTTTATTGAAGCTAATCAGGGTTAGTTTAGCAAATTTAAGGTTTCGGTGATTTAATGATCAAAGTAACAATAAGAGACTGTGAAAAAGAAACAACTAGTGCTGGCTAAAAGTGGGCACTGCTTATGATTAATTAATGCCTTAAGCTTTAGCTTTTATATTTTTCAGATCTTCTACTGCATTAGTGTATAACTGAACTTCATATAGAGTGTTAGTAAGCTCTCTTCACAGCTTAGTTAGACAAAACAATCCTTCCAGGCCTGAGAACCAAGGTCACCATCACAGCCTCAGGCCCTGAAAAGTATAAACAAAAGTAAATTGGGGAGGAGCAAACTGGGGGAATGTGACCTCATTACTTAAATCTATAATTGGACAATTAACCTCTGATATGCAAATAGACCAAACTTATATCTGCCCCAAAAAACTTGTGACTGTTGTCTATCTTGGGTGTAGCCTCTGCAAGGCTTTTGCACTGCCCGAGGTGTATCTGTTAAAGGCCTTTAATAAATACCTACTTTATTATTTTAACTCTGACTAGCCTCTGTTCTAAGTAGCCATTCTTGGCATCAGTTTTTGGCAGACTCCTCTGGGACTGGGGCATCTGGAAAACGTTCTGGACCAGAGTAACATCCAGCTCCTGCCCCTGTTGCTGGCACTGGGGGCCGCAGCTGCGATCCAGACGGTATCAGAGTGCAAGAATCCTCACAAAGGAACGTGAGTAACTGAATAAAGGTGGTATTTTGATTTGTTGTAGCACCTGAGTTGGGTGTTAAGAGATCTTTTATAGTTTTGTTTAGTGTGGAAGGATCCGAGTGGATCCGGGGGGGGGGTATTTGGTATTTAGGTTTTTTTTTCTTTTTTCCATTTGTTTGTTGTTTCCCACCCTGTCCACTAGTTGTAGGAGATGTCCTCCGAAAGAGAGGAGTTTTAGTTCTGCAGTGGTTAACATTGGCCTGGAGCCAGCAGTGCTGCAATGGATTAGGTCCCACACTGCTGGCCCCAGGGTCTTGAGTTCTAGTCCCATGTCTCCCTTGTTCTTGTTATCTCTCCTTTCCTGCTTATTTCTGCAAGCTTTCTTGTTCATAAGTATGAAGACATTGGATGTGTATTCTCATGTGAAAAATATAACTGAAATTCCAAGAGATAGTCCTTTGGGTCTAATATTGAAAAACTGACAACAGTTAACTGGCAACAAATTTTTGCTTTAAAACCCTGAACTTATCAGACTCTCAGGAACAATGTGGCCAACTTATGAATTAGATAACAATGAGATGTGTGTTGGAACTCAGTACATCCCTCCAGGTGTCCAGAGTTGCCGAGGACCCTGCCCTGGCATGCAGCCCAAAACACCTGGGGATTTGATTTTGACCCCTGGAGCAAGTTGCCAGCTTTGTATGAAGACCTGAAAGTCACAGAGGTTTGAATGGTGTAATAATAAAATTATCACAGGGTGAAAATGTGGATTTTGGGATTTTTGGTATGGAGGTTATGGGGACAAGATGGAGGAACTTGGGCGTGTCTAGCCTTTCTTCTTCTTCTTCTTGTTCTCCATTTTCTGCAGTGATGTTGGCACTTTGGGATTGGTTTAGAGTAGAAGTGCACTGTCTAACATAGGTGATAGGTACTGGGAATTAGGTGTAAATATGTTTTACGTAGTTTGTAGTATAAAAAGACAACACCACCTTGGGAGTGGTCAGAGTGCCTGTGGCTGCCCTGCTGAGCAGACCTCGGCTGGGCAGAAAGAAAATTTTATAGATAAGAATTAATAAACAACCTCAAGACCGAAAAGTGAAGAGTCCAGACTCATTCTTCAGTTGCGCGGGCCGAAGCAGAGACATCCTACGCATCTCGGGGCAGAGAACATCAACCAGCTACCCGAGAGATGTGGCCTGAATTTGGCAGTTTAGATAACAATTTCATATCAAATTTGATGTTTCATATATGCAAAGATGGGTATTTTGGAGAATTAGAGTATGCTAGGCTTTTCATGCTTTTATCATGTAAACAAAGCCTATTAGCACCTAAAAAAGAACAGCATGTACTGCTTTTAAGGAAAAAAAAAAGAGAAAAAGAATGAGAAGAGACAGCCCATATTAGACCTCGGGTGTGGGGGCAGGGAGGAGGTGGAGTCAGATCTAGTGGCTCCCGCTCTGAGACCTGGGCCATCCGCAAATCCGGCCAGGGCCCGGACCCCTCCCCCAGCATAGACGGCCGTGCCGCCGCCACTGGCCGCTCTTCCGCTGCCCGCGCCAGCTGCGGCCCCCTGCCCTGGCTCCTCCCCTACTGCCACAACAGCCACCGCAGCCATGGGCTGGGGCAGCTAGGCAGCAGGACACGGTTTCGGCAAAACCCCTGCCAGTAAAGGAGGAGGGGGGCTGGCCTTGCCAGCTGGGGATCGCGCAGGCGCCCTTGTCGACTTCCGGCTGGACGCCGTCTCTGCTTCCCCTTCCTCCGCCGGCCGTGGCTCCAGCCGCCGCGGCCCCTGCCCCGGCTTCTCTACCGCCACCGCTGCAGCCGTGGGCAGGGGCAGCTGCAAGGGGAAACCCGGCTCTGATGGGGGCCTTGCCAGTAAAGGAGATGGGGGGCTGGGCTTGGCAGCCGGGGATGGCACAGGCGTCTTTGTCGACTTGCGGCGGGACGCCCCCCCCCCGGCTGTGCTCCCCCTCCCATCCCCGCTCGCTCCTGGGCGGGCGGAGACAGGGGGAGGGCACAGCCAGCCTGTGCAGCCAACGGCACCACCCCTAGAGGTGGAGCCGGGGAACAGAGCTTTCTACCAAACGGCAGAGAGGGGACCTCCCACAGAAGGAGTGGCACCCGCCCACGCTCAGGCCTTTGAGTTTCCATAGCAACATCACGCGCAGAGGAGCTGGCTCAGGAGATTACGTCATTGAAGCGAGCAGAGCAAATCCTGGGTGGCGATTCCTAGTACCGGGACTGGCCGAGGTAGATCTAACACAGCAGGTTCAACAGAATCAGACAGCTCTCGCTCAAGTAGGTCTTCTGAAGAGGAAGATGAGACAACAGCTGCTTTAAACAGGCGAAATGAAAAGTAGCAAGAAGAGCCATAAGAGAACGTAGTCCTATAGCCAAACATACTAGGTCAAAAAGGGAAGAACCGGTTCTGCAAGCCCTGTTACGGCAAGCACTCCACAACCGGTGGCCAATATATATAAAGGCTCCGTACTCCCTTGTCGAGTTAGAACAGTGGAAAGCTACTGTAGGCAAATATAAAGAAAATCCAGACAAAGTAGCAAGTTTAGTAGAAAGGGCAATTAACACACAAAACCCTGCCTGGACTGATTTGAAATCTGTGATGAACACATTGCTTGATCCCACTGAGAGACAGATGGTTAATAAAGCTATTACAACTTTGGTAGAGGCAAATATAACAAGCAGGTTGATCCAGGGCACAGTTGCAGGGGTTTTTCCATCAGATAACCCTAGGTGGGACCTGAATGTGCCAGAACAGATGGCAAAATTAAAGCGATATCAAAATCTCATGGTATATGGGTGAAAACATGATTTCCATCAAGTTATATATTGGTCAAAGCTATACAAAGTAAAGCAAAATTATGATGAATCTCCCACTGATTTTTTATATAGCGTAAGGGAAGCTGCTATTAAATATACAAACCTAGATCCTGATTCAGCTGATGGAAAAGCCCATCTATTTTTCTTGTTCACCGATCAAGCTACAAATTATATAAGGAGAAAGCTACATAAGATAGATGGGGTTCGAGACATAGATAAATTTCTAGAAGTGGCCTGTAAGGTATATTGAGACAGGGGCCCAAGTGAGAGTTAGACACCGTCCTAGTAAGAAGGTGACTAAGGAGAAGTCATCCAATAGAACTTCCCCTACGGACAAAGATCAGTGCCCCTATTGTAAGAAATGGGGGCATCAGAAAAATGACTGTACAATGTTGAAACAAAAATCCCCAGTTCCCCAACTCACATAGGGACAAGACTCATGCTCAGAATGATGGGGATCAAAGGTTTCACCCCCAGCAGAGCCTTTGGTTATAGCTAAGCTGGGGAAAGACAATATAGTTTTTTTGGTAGAATATGGAGCAGCGTATTCTGTGTTAAATACTTTGGAAGGAAAACTGAGTCAAGATATTGTACATGATGTTGGGGTGACAGGAGTAAACAAAACATGGCCTTTCTTCCAACCATTAAAATTCAAATTGGGCAAGGACTGGGTAACTCATCAATTCCTTTATATGCCTAACTTCCCTAAACCATTGTTGGGGAGGGATTTACTGGAGAAATTGGAAGTGGAAATTTCTCATCCATTACTCACTCCTCAAACTGCTTTTCCAGCATCACCACAGCTAGTTCTTTCCTGATTGTAGTGGTTTTGGTTTGCTAATTTAAGATTCTTTAATGTTGAGATTTTTCTGGTTAATGCACTAAAGAATGTGGCGGGTTTGGTGTTGGCTAATCACTAATACACTCTTTGCTGTGAGATAGGATTAGGAGAAAGGTAAAGCAGGCTTAAAACTTTAAAAGGGTATAAAGAAAATTCTATTAAAAGTAACAAAGGAAAAAAAGTAGTAAGAATCAAAACAAACCTTCTAGAACACTTCTCTTTCCCTTAGAACCTTTTCTTTTTCACTGACAATGTAAAGAAACTATACTCAAGATTTTTAGTCAGTTTACTATTTCTAAAACAGTTTTTCTTTATTTTACTGAGGGAGAGAAGTCTCTCTTGTTAAGGTTATGGAGACTTCTCTACAAGAGGAAAAAACAGTTTTTTGTGGTTTTTTATTTTCTTACGAGTAGCAGCTGCCCGGGGAACTTTGCTATTGTGAAATCTTTCTCATTTCTACAAGCTTTCCCACAGCTTGTCGATGGGCTATGTTGACTTATGGGGTATTGCTTTAAAGATGAGTTGTTTAAAGGTAAAAGTTCTTATTATTTATTTTTTAAATTATAATCATTTCTGGGAATAGAGATCTTTTTTTCTTGGAAGTATAGGTCTACTGTCTTTTTTTGTTTAAACTTTTTATGGGGTAACAGCTATTTTAACATTTGCTTATTTTAGTATGGAGGCTTTTGCTTGATATTAATTTGAACACTTTCATCTCCCCATAGTTTTATGCATTATAAGGAAAAAGAATCTTTTCTCCATAGCTTACAAGAGGATTTCAGCTCTAAAAACAAGGCCTCTCCTTTCTCATCTGAGACTTTTTTTTTTAACTGACTGTGAAAAACGCCAATCACTTGTTTTTAAAATTTTAACAGTTTAAGAGTAATAAAATGGTTAAAATTAGAGTAATAAAAATTTGGACAATTAGGATTAGGACAATATGAGACAATAAAAACAACGAGTTACGGACAGTCCGGGTACCTCTTTCTGGGAAAAATAAGCCCAAAAAAGGACACACGTTAACAGAGGATTAACCCTTAAAAACAATAGCCTGTTGCATATTCATACATCTCAGACATAATGCATAACTTCAATTCAAACACAGGAGTCTGTCTGGTCAGTGTCAACTTCTTCCTCTTAATCCTGACAGCTTCTTCAGGGCTGAGCGAGGCAGGAAGAAGTTAGTTTCTTCTGATAAGGGAGCAATAAATTCTTTTTCTCTGAAAGATTTAGGTGTCCTGTGTCTGCTATCTCAGTGTGAGTACCTCATTCTTCTCTTTAAAAAAAAAAATCCCACATACATAGTTTCTATTTTAACTACAAAAGCTACATTTTAACTACAAAACTACATTTACCATACTATTAACATGTTAATACGGCACTACTAATCAATGCAACATAATACATATAGTAAATATCTGTGTAGAGACATATAATATGCAGTTTTCACATTGACTTTGATGTTTTAATGTTGTTTTTTTACATGTTTGCATCATGTTCTTTTCTCTCACTCGAGGGAGGATTGAAGTATTGAAAGGGTTAATATTATGTTTGAGGTTTATTTGATTTGTTGGTAACTTCTGGCAGGGAGCTGTGCCTGGGTTGTGTTAGGATCGGTCTCATGGTTGGTTTTTGGTTTTTTGTATGGGTTATAGAGGATTTAGGTTTCAGCCACGCTAGGGGTAGGGGATTTGATGATAAGATTTTTACAGCTGCGGTTAGACCTGCTCTGGCCCGGGTTCTGCAGCCTCCCCCGCCTTCCTGCCCAGCAGCTGTTGGAGCTCAGCCCGGCCAGAACATGGCCGATGAAGGCAGCCTGGGGAGGGGGAAAGGGGCTTGGCCCGTGGCAGGACTGCCCAGCCCAGCCTGGCCAGGACCGGGGACTGGGGTTGGGGCCTGCTACTTCTTCACAGACTGGAAAGGAAAGAAAGAGCTCTCGGGGTTTTTCGTCTTTAGCATGTGTGTTTCACAGAGGCGTGTCTAGCTTCCCAGTGGTTCAACAGACTGTCAGTTACACAAAAAGCTTTGTATCACTTCTCTGAATTTCCTCTCATTCTAAACCAGGATACTGATATTGCTAATTTTTAGTTCCATGTCTCTGGTTTTTGACTCTGTTACATACCGCTTCTATCGGTGACATAGAAGAAACTGGTGAAGAGAGATTCCATGGGAATGCTCAGGAGTCAGGTCTTCTGAAACTCAGGATTATTATTATTTTCTCCACACTTTACACAAATGACTTGGTTTTGTTCTGATATTATGATAGGATGAAAATAAAATAAGTCACTAAGGGTATTTGCTTTCCTCAACTAATGATTTCATCTGGAAGGGAAAAGGGTCCAGCAATCTGAGTAAGTGAACAAGACCTGAAATTCTAGTGAATATAACCATGGGGTTGGAAATCATCAGATGCTTCACTCCTGGTTTGTCAAATTGCCTTTGAGAGAAACTGTATTCAGTCCCTGAAAATGCATGTCCCCAAGACATACTCAGCAGTATCTGAGTCTCCTCCTTTTTCCAAATGGTTTAAAGTTGCAAAGGAAATCTTTAAGGAAATTAACTGAGGCCAGATTAGAGAAAGAATGAGGAGCTGAGACTGAAAGACCAGTTATAGTTCCCTAGTCCTTGCCTAAGCAGTATGAATGCTGCTTGTGTTATCTCGAACAGCCTAAGTGGCAGCATCCTGCAGCCACTGACCACAAAAGCATGGTCAAAAAAAGAGGGATTTAACCCTGGCCAAGACACTTGTCAGGCTTCAGAGACTTCCTTTGCTGAGATAATCTAGACTTAGAGTTTTGTGCTCAGTTCTTGTATCCTCCAAAGCTGCCCAAGGGGTGTAAAATAAGCTGGACAAGTAAGATTCCTGATCTAAACATCAAGTTTGAAACTGATGAATTGAAAAATCAGAGGGAAACAGCACAGACCATCACCCCTGATTCACAGTGTGAAGGATTACCTGGCAAGAGAAGTGTCCTTTGTTTCAAGCGTCATTGCACTTTTTACAAGACCGTTGGGGTAACTGATGCCTTTACTGGACAGACTGGATAGGGAAAGACCCAGGCCTTCTGCAAAAAGGCTCTATAGACAGTGAACTGGAAAACAAATACAACCAAAAATAGTAATTTTTTAACATTACTGTTCTTTTAAGGGACTCTCCAAAGCTAAAACCCAGTCCTACTCCTGAAACTTGGCTACCTCTCCACTGTTAGGGAAAGAGACATCTTAAAAGAAGGCTTAAACATGCCAAACTGCTGCCACATTCCTGCTTGTCAACCAAATTCAGCATGTTGAGAAAGTGAGCACTGCTCCACTCCTTCCCTGACCAGCCTGTCTGAACTCATACAAACCAGAGTTGACCTTTATGCTATGGCAATGAACACACACAGGTCTTCTTCCTGCAGAGCTCAGCCTAAGACTGTTCCTGAGCATATGCATGCTTGTCATGGCAAACCTGGGAAGTCTGAATTTATAACAGAGCTCACACACATGCCTGTCTGGTAGCACTCACGGTTCTCTGACAGGATAAATCAACCTTTCAGTCTCCATCATTATTTATTTGATGGCAAGGCACTAGAAGACTGAAGGAAAAAAACAAATAGGTTTTTTATGAAAATGTCTTTATGTGTACAATGCCAGTCTTTTCAGAGAAAAGTAAAATTCTTTCCTGAAAAAAGCATGTGAAGGGACAATCCTTTAGCAGGTGTTAAAATGTATTATGGTCCCCTGAACCTCACTCTAGGGAGCTCAAGCATAACTTAATCACGTCACTCTTGATTCAGATTTTTTAATTGCTTTCCTTAAAAGTGGCTTAGTACCAGCTCAGACTCAAATCACGTGTAGGGTTGCTTCCTTGTCTATCCAGCCAATATTTCAATGCTGTGCTATTCAGCCCAGCAGGCTAGGAGGTTTTAACAATTAATCTGCTTGTCTGTATTTACAGCCTGCTCAAGATGGCTTAAAAATTGCCCTTGACTGACACACCTTATGTATTTTGCTGAAAGGAAGGCATGGGATGCAGTGTAGTAAAAACTGTACCAGAAAAAAAAAAAAGCTGATTTCATTCCAATTGCACATATTTATTTATATATATATATTCTCATAAGAGTTTAACAAAGTCAATCTTCATGTTCACGATTGGGAGAAAAGGGTTAAAAGCAGAAGAATAGTGAGGAGGATGGTAGATTCACTCAAGTGACCTTGCAGCTGAGAATGCCAAGGCCTGGAGAATATCAGTGTAGGAAACCCCATATATTATGCCTACTATTGTTTATCCCCTGTCTGTTTGAGAAGTAGAATTTCTGTGTAGAGATAATGTAGGTGTTTGGAGAGACTTGGAGGCACTCTCACGCTCATGCCCGAGCTCCCTGTTTTGGGAGAGAGAAGATCCAAGCTCAGAGATCATAAAAAGCACAGAGGACATCACAGCATGGTGCTAAACTATACGTGCGCTGGCCCTTGATAAATTGGTGCAAACAGTAGTCCTGCCACCCACTAGTATGGACTGATTCTAATGGTGCCTGCGTTCCTGCTTGTGTATCTCCACCTGAGTGTTGCTTCAGGATCCTCTGGCTAGCAAGGTCATGAAAGAAATTTACTCTTTGCATTTCAGCTGTGGTTTTGTGGTTGTTCCAGCTGCCTCTCTGTGTTGACTTACACATTTGGTATAGTCAGCAGGATCTGGGAACAACCATGCCATGGCTAAGGAAAAAGTCAGGAACTGGGGAGGCCGTAATGGTGATTCTCCACATTTTTAGATGGCCCAGGACTGAACACTGGACCGTGTGGCCACTTTCCTAGCAAAAATGGCTCTACTGGAGGCATGGCCTGAAATACATGGCCTGAAATATATGATGGGGCAATGGTTGCCCCCCAGATGACTGAGTCGGCTATGCATGAATTACTGTGGAAAGAGGAATGGAAGTCTGCTCACAAGTTAGCGGGGGGATTGTGCTGGTTTTGCAATAACTGATTTTTGGTGAAGAGGGGAAAAGTCAGCCACGAAAGTGATTCTCTGTGAGGAGCTGCTAGCAGCTTCCTCCATGCCTGGCAAAACCAATCGCTGGCTAGCTCTGAAGATAGGCTACTGCTAAGCCAATTAGAAAAGCTAGTAACGCCTCTATGATAACATATTTAAGAACAAAAAAAAATGTAGGAAGCTCCTTTGCTCCCTGCTCTCTACAGAGGAGGGTCACTGTTGAGTAAGAAAGCAGCACGGACTCCAAGAAGGCTGGTTTGCACAACAGCAGCTTTAATGTGAAACTCTTCTCTTTTATAGACAGTTCAGATACATTCCACTTGATTGGCTAATTAACAAAAACACCTTTCTCACAAACAATCCTTGAGAAGAACAGAGAAACAGAGAATAGGAAAACACCACCTGTAGGTTGTTTAAAATAATGAATTATCATCGTTTCTCTACAACTCCCTAAAAGTCTCACAAGTCCGCTGTGAGAAAACTTATCTTGTTTTCTCGCTCTCTGACGAGGCTGTCACATCCACAGGTCCCCCTTTTTGTTTAAAGAAGGAGGCAGTGTTTGTAATCCTCTGTGGGGGCCCTTGCAGAAAGGAGAACAAACACAGCTCCAGAGGTTCCTCAATCGGACACTATGGAAGAATGGTTGCATGCCCGAGGTCACGTCGACATATCCCAGGTGGCTGGAAAGTTTGGAAAATAACGAGCTCAGCTAACGAGCTACTATTGTAGCAAGGCCGTTGTGCCCTTGAGCAGAGATATGGTGGCTAAAAACAGCCTGAGAAAAAGAAAGTTTAATTTTTAAGGAATGTAAGCATGGGGTGGACCTGACATGTACAGAATAACCAATAGATGGCTTAAGTTACAGAATATGCATTAGCTTATTAATTACTGTATAAAGGTCTGATGCTTGGATCAATAAACGAAGCTCGCTGATCCCTCATATTGAGAGCCCGAGTTTTCCCTCGCCGATGCAATAGGACACCAATTAAAAATGGTCAGAGAGATCAGATCTTGTGATTCCCTCTTACAAAAAATGCACTATCAATCCTAAAATCATTTACTTATTCTAATACTGTCGCAGACATCTTTTCATGTAAAATCCTTCCCTTAGGATTTTTTCTTCCTGAGAAGCTGAGAGGCCTCAGGGACAAAATGTAAACAATGATTGTCTGCTGCTGTGGAATGCATCAGGTGGATTTTTGATTGGCCCATCTTGGATGTTTATAATTAATGGCCAATCAAGGCCCAGCTGTCTCGGACAGAGTCCGAGACAGCTGCCTTTTGTTATCATTCTTTTCTTTCTATTCTTAGCCTAGCCTTCTGATGAGAACTTTTTCTTCTTTTAGTATAGTTTTAATGTAATATATATCATAAAATAATAAATGAAGCCTTCTGAAACATGGAGTCAGATCTGCGTCTCTTCCCTCATCCTAAGACCCCTGTGACCACCGTCACATAATACAATCTCAATAATAAGTCTAGCAATATAATAACAACTTATCATTAATTTGTTCAAAGAACTGACAGTCTTGGCCTGTCAACAGTATTTTTTCAGAAACCAAGAAAAGATGGAATGTCCACTCCCCACTTGTGGAGGGGCCATCTGATTGATGGTTGTCATCTTGATCATCATTCGGAGGTTGCCTGTTGGCCACATTCTGTTTTTGTTGTCGCAAATCAGGGCAGACACACCTCGCAGGTACCCATCGCACTCCAGTATCTGTGGAAACACACACATACCCACGGCCCCAAGTGATAAGGTCGCATGGGCCCTCCCACTCATTAGTGGCTAGGTCCTGTATCTGGACCTTCACTTGAGGCAGATGCGTCTCACCGGAAGAATGCAACAAGAGGAAATAATTTAGGATTCTCTGAATTCTGTGGCACTGTGAGGTGATTGATTGAATTTGTCCAGGAATCTTTTTTTTTTTCTTTTTTTTTTTAATGCAGTGGCCTCAATTACAACCTGTTCCAATTAGCACTCCCCAGGCAGCCAACACATCCCACCCCCAGACATTGATCGGAGACATGATGACATAGGGCCAAACTGCAGCCATCTGCCCCTTCGTGTTAGTGATCAGCACGAACCGTTGGCTGACCAAGGTACGTGCCGCACCCCCCACCCCACCCCTACGACAGCTGACTCCACAGGAGCCAAAGGCCATGTAGGAGGCCACGCAGAGAGGGACACAATTGTCACATGCTCCCCTGTGTCAATCAAATCTTGAAGCTCCATCATTGGCAGGTGGGTACCTGGTAGGTTTAGGGTACACACCATCTGGGGTCGCTGAGAAGAAATGTCCGCAGACCAGAGGGCCTGTGGCAGTTCTGTGGATCCAAAAACACCACTCCCATGAGTCTGCTGGCCAGTCCTGGGGACACATGGCTGAAAAGGCACAAGTCGAGCAATCTGAGTCCCAGTCATAATAGTGACGGGGGGAGGGCGTGAAAACCATGGCACAAATCTGACCTGAAAAGTCAGAGTCAATGACTCCTGGGTGAACAAAGATTCCTTGGTGGGTGACACTAGATTTCCCCACAAGCAGTGCGCCCAGTCCTTGTCCCAAAGGTCCAAACACATCCAAAGGAACCTTATGTCCACGACAGGATTCTAAGATGCCTGCATCGGCAGAGTTGTGGGTGATGCCTCTGAGCTGGCTGGGCAGACCTGAGCCAGCGCTGTGCTCTGAGGAATCACTTGTGTCAGGGCGCAATTTCCCCTTGCGCTCATTGTCCCATTTCCCGGGCCTGCCAAAGGCTGGCCATTAGCATGAAATTTAGCCTTGCATTGCTCAGCAAAATGACCTGCCCTTAGGCATCTAGCGCACAAGAAGGAGGTACCTGTCCCCATTGGTTTGGGTGTTCCTTGCTTTCTCTTGCCCTTATTTTTGTTCTTCTTCTGTTGTCCACCCCATAAGGCTACCTGGCCTGGCTGTGTAGCAACCGCCAGAGCAGACACCCTGTGGTCTACAGCACCTGTCTTGGCACACGCATTGACCATGTCTGCTAGTGACAGGTTGCCTGGAAGAGTATCTATGATCTTCCGGCACTCACTGTGAAAGTTGAACTGGGCTAACTGCTTGCATAAAACTTGCCTTAAGGCATCATCCTCAACCTGCTTCTCCAGGGCAGCTGCAAGCTTTTCAGCAAATGGCAAAAAAGACTCACCCGCTCCTTGAATTATCATTGTAAACTGTGGCCTGGGGGAGGCTATCTCAATAGTCTTCAACAATGCATTAAATCCTACCTTTTGACACTGCTCAAGAACAACAGAGTCCCAGGTAGCCTGAAAATCAGGATTGGAAAAGGCCTGCTCTCTGAGGAGAGTGTCCACCCCCATGCCATACCTAGGGTCTTCTGGAGGCAGAAGCCTGTTGCTTGCTGCAAACTTTGCAGCAGCCTGCGTCCAGTACTTAAAAAAAACCTCATACTGCACAGGCTGGAACAGTGCCTGAGCAATATGTTTAATATCAAATGGAGCAAGCAGGTCCAAGTTTATCACTCTGAGAGTCTGCATGACTTGCACAGAGCCAAGGCCATGTTTCGCAGCCTTGTCTTGCAAATCCTGGATCACCCGCCAGGCAATCACATCATGCCTGTCGGCGTGTCCTGAATTTGGGACAGGCTTATACACAGGAAGAGCTTGCACCTGGCCTTGTGTCAGAACACGGTCTTCCTGAACCACCTATGTCCTCTCCACAGATGCCAGACAAGCTGTCTGACCAACACCTGTGGCTCCTTCCCGGAGCAAGTGTGGTGTCCACTGTACACCGTGGCCTTCCCACCCTGTCCAATGGATGCCCATCCCCAGCTTCTGAAGTTCACATCTTTCCTGCGTCCCAAAAGCTGCGGGGGTTCTTGGGGCGCACAGTCACCCAACAGGGAGGCAAAGTCCAGAGGTTACGCATGGACAATGATTCCATCTGTCGGTGCTGGTGGTCTACCACCGGGGCATGCCCCCACCAGGGGACTGGCCGTTGGCAGTCATCACTGTCCCTGTCCCCATCCAGGGATGGGGAGGACAACCAGCGGGTAGCAGGGGGTGTTGGGTTGGCCAAAGGTTCCGGACTCAAGAGGCTGACTGTGGGCTGCAAGGCCGAAGGGCTAGTTACAAGCCCAGATGCAGGGGGGGCAGCTGCCGGGTGTGCCGTGGCCGGGGGCCTGGCAGCGGATGGCACGGCTGGAGGCATGGCAGCAGGTGGTGCAGCCGCGGCCGGCGGCATTACCACCACCACCGTGGGCTGCACTGGCAAAGGTGTAAAAGACATTAAGTCAACCAAGCCAGCCGCCACGCCGGGAGGAGAAGAAGGCAGTGGTTCCACAACCAAAGATGGGGGAGTGAAAGGAGACACAGCCCCTGCTGTGTGATTCACTGTTCAGAGAGACAGTACTGGAGCAGAGGTCACAGTTGCTGTCGTCTGCGCAGGTGCCATGGAAAAGGAGGGAGAAGCCAGCCAGGGGTGTGACATCGGCTGGAACAGACACTCGCCGGCAGGCGTTGACCATGGGCGTGGCCGGTACAGCTGCACAGGCTCCGTGGCTGACAACAAGGAAGCTGACGGACTGACCAGTGTTATTGTGGAGACCGCCGACACTGGGGCTGACTCTGCCCTCACCCGCGATGTGGGGGGGGGTGGGGGGGGGGCAGGGGATCTTGAGCCGGGAACTGCAGCTCCTGCCGGCCGTGAGAAAGTTGGTCCCCGGTGTGCAGGGGGGGGGAAGGCAGGGCTGACCACCGCAGTGACCCGCAGGCCACTCTTCGCAGGAAATGGGAGAACCAACCTGCTGGCTACGGAGGGGCCGAAAGTGGTGCAGGCGGAGAAGCGCCATCTCCCAGGTGCGGCTGAGATGCGGCTATGGCTTTTGGCGGTGTTGATGTTGCAGAAGGAGAAGACGGTGACCTCCCAAAGACGTAGGGACTAGGACTTGTCGGCAGAAGACAATCTCCAGATGAGAGATGGGTTCCATGGAGAGTCCCCATGCCTCCTGCCGGCCCGCACAGAGCCAGAGAGAAGCTGGCAGCCGCGGGTCTGACAATCTTCCCACCGGGGTGCCAGTGCCACCTCCGCCCTCCGAACTCCCCACCTCCAACCCACTGTCCAGGGCCGGGATGGCATGGAACAGACATCTCCACACAGCCAAAAGCCAAGGCATGGCAAAATCCCCTCCAGAAAACTCCGCAAGCTGGTGGCCCAATGCCTCCAACAGGATCAGGCTAAATGCAGGGTCCAGATCCACTGGGAAATCATGAAACTTGGCCCATGTTAACAAAGCACAGAGTGAATCATCCGACACAGAGATTCCCCTAAAGGAAATCATGTCACTCCACACGGAAAGAATTGTGTCTTCTTTAGAAGCGTGGTTTCCCATTGCAGAAACACTGGCACCCAACCCAAGAAAAGCACGGACTGTCCGCTGTGCTGGGGGATTCGCCCCCGCCCACTGGTCTTAGCTATCAGGGCAAAACCGCAGACACAGTCCCTCTGGGAAGGACATGGGGAAGGTCGTTACCTCTCCGGGGAAACAGAGGATGTCCAGACGCGGGCAGACCGCTTGGATGCCACGGGATCCCAGCGGAGGTCCCCGGTGTCAACGTCTGTCCCACGATCCACGAGGGGCCAATCGGTGCAAATCACATCGGGGTCACCAGATGTCACTGTTGAGTAAGAAAGCAGCACGGACTCCAAGAAGGCTGGTTTGCACAACAGCAGCTTTAATGCGAAAACTCTTCTCTTTTATAGACAGTTCAGATACATTCCACTTGATTGGCTAATTAACAAAAACACCTTTCTCACAAACAATCCTTGAGAACAGAGAAACAGAAAATAGGAAAACACCACCTGCAGGTTGTTTATAATAACAAGTTATCATCATTTCTCAATAACTCCCTAAAAGTCTCACAAGTCCGATGTGAAAAAACTTGTTTTCTCGCTCTCTGACCAGACTGTCACATCCACAGAGGAGTGTGGGGGGGGGCAGCTGGGCCCCCCTCCCTGAAGGGGCTGGCCAGGGCCTCTTGTGGGAGCGAGCGGCTGGATCCTGTGTTGGCGCATCCGCCAGGCCATGCTGCTGGGGGCCATCCTGGCACCGCGTCCACCCATGAGGCCGGGACCAGTGCCAGGAGCCGCCCTGACACCATTCTGGTTCGGGAGCAGCTACGGTTGTCTTGGCATGGCTGGCAATGGACTTTATTTACTTAGCTGCTTTTAACCAGCCATGCTGGGGACAGAAAGACAGAAGTGGCAGCAGCAGCTTTTCTTTTTTCAGCTTTTTCACTATTTGCAGCTAGCTTGTAGCTGCCAAATGAATCAGACCTTCAGCTTCGGCCAGCCCAGAGGTAAAACAGGTCCTCAGATGAAGCAGGGATAGGTTGGATTTAAATCTATACAGGGACTTCTTCCAGTCACATTCTATTACAGTAGAATCCGTGATGTTTGTATGTCTGAGACATAACACACGACAGAACTCCCTTGGTCATCAGCAAACAGAGTGCTTTATTGTTCGGAGCTTACTTTTATAGGCAATTCAAAACTCCCAGGTCGAGACAGCTCATTGGTCTCTCTCTGTGCCCCCAGACTCTGAACCAATACAATGTCTGCATCTTAGGAGAGCTCCCATTGGTTGTGGGCTTCTGTCAGCCAGCCCAGAGGCTGCTCCATGGAGCTGAACTGCTTATTATAACTTGATTAATACTAATGCAACATCTCACCATTTTGTCTTTACTAAAAATCTTGGTTTGTTCTCTGTCATCTATTTGCAGGAATTCCTAGCAAACAGGGTGACAGAAAAACAGCATGGTTTTAATTTGCATGACTTATATGTAGTGAAGGTGCAGTATATTGGTTTAGAGTCTGCAGGCAAGAATTTCTTGATGTTTAGGGTTGCAGTGTGATTTCAGGGTTATACCTTAGAAACCCGGGTCCCTCCCCTGAAGATTCCCTCCCAGGTGTGTCAAACACCTCTCCTTTCTCCTCCCTGACCCCTGCCGAGCACTGTCTGTCAATCCTGGAATTCCAGAAGGGCGTGGAGTGATTGGCAGATTCAAAGGATGTCCTCTACCCCTGGGGGGGGCATTGGGCCATCCAGGTGTCCTTTGTCCCTTAAGACCTCCTCCCATGTACCTGGTTGGTGGCTTCCTATCCTTTCCCTGCCCCTCTTCCCCCGGGTTAAAAGGGCGAGCAACCACGCGGTTGGGAGAGTTCTGTTGGAGCTGTTGTTGGATTCAGAGTCCCGTGGGCCAGAATAAAGCTCTGGATCGAAACCCTCCATCAGAACCGACTCCTTTCCTTCACCATCGCCTTAAAGCTTTTCCGCCAGAGGTAAACCTGAGGAGCGGACCCTCTCACAAGAGGAATCTCCATCCCGCCACCACCGGAGCCCCAACATGCCTGGACTTGTCTCCATGTGCCCAGCTGCAACACAGAGCTAGCCAAAAGTGTCTCTGGCGTGAAACACCACAGTTGCCGTTATTTGGTTCAGCAGCAAGGCCAGACAAGCTCAGGCACGTCCCAAACGGCTATATTGGCAATATTCCAATAGTTTAGGTTACAAGTTACAACTTATTTCTAAAAAAAATAAACCACTTAGGTCTTAAAACTGTTAAAGAAAAGTCTAACTACTAGAAAAACAATCTGTAAACAGAAAACCAGTTTGTAAACAGGAAAATTAATTTGTAAACAAAGTTGCAAGTTAAATCTTAACTCTAAACTGAATTTATAACTTTGAAATATTCAACCTTAGAACTGTGAGAAAAAACAAACAACATATAGAGCAATTTGTAAATAAATAGAGTCTTTATATGAAGTGATATTTTAAGAGTCCCAGATTTCTATGAGGTATTTACTTTTTGCTATGGTTACATGACTCTGTAATGTCTCTTGTTTTAGGTAGTTGAATATCATACGGTTACTCTACTGTTATATGATTTATTTAAGACTCAAAGAGGGGGGTGTACCCTCACCCCAACCCCTTTTACCCCCCTAAGTAAGCCTTTATGGACATCTAGTGTAAGAAGAATTTTAACGAGAATAATAGTGCAACCCATTTATCCCTGAAAGAAAAATCTAACACCCAGAATAGATGGCTTTTAACTTTTAAAATTATGACAATGGCAGAACTTCAGCTAAGGAACCCCACAACCAAAATTTGCCTATGACAAATTAATTTTGTTATGAGTATCTCAGTGGATATCCCCTGGATCTTACCCATCCTTCTCGAAACAATGCAACAATAATCACTTGGAGTATCAAAAAGATACATGACATGGGAAAAGGAACCATGAGTACCGTGTGGTTGAGTGGTGTGTGATCGAGCGTGTGTGTGAGACGTGATTCTATCACAAAGTAAGTGTGGACCCCAAGATGGCAGTTCCACTCTCTCGCGAAGCGGTTGGTCGCGGGGGAAGTGGACTCCTTGGCTCATTACATACGTGAAGCCTGAAACTCGGGGGGGAGTTCAGGGGTTCGATCAAGGGTTTGGATCAGAAGGGAAGGGACGTTTCCAAAGGGTCTGAGAGCTGGTAAACCTTCTGGTCTGGAGTTCAGGTAAGGGAGCTCATTACCAGCCAAAAAGTCCACAGAACGGTTCTCCGTGAGGCTAAGTAAGCTGGTAGGTTTTTAGCAGACGTCAAAGAAACCAGTACCGGATAGAGACCCGGGATTCTCTTTAAGAATCGCAGCCGAAACAAACTCAAGGTAAGAAAGGTCAGGAAAAGTCGTTTTCAAAGATGGGACAGAGAAAGAGCAAGGCTCAGAGAAAACTCCAGGAAAAGCCTTCGAAAGCCCCAGAAAAGGTTCAACCTGAAATCCCAAGGGATAGTCTGTTGGGATGGATGTTAGAACATTGGGAGGACAATCCTAGGAGGGAGGGAAAATCCAAGGAGAGAATGATCCATTTTTGCATCGAGAAATGGGGAGGGAAAGAGATCGGGAGGTGTGTGGTCTGGCCTGTTTTCGGCACGTTCGAGACCTGGACGTGCCAAACTTTATACGACCATGTGGCCGACCAGTACCCACAAGACTTGGAAGAATTAGAATATGCTGGAATATGGAGAAATGCTTGTTCGGGATTATTCCCAATAAGAGCCCACAGGCATGCAGCAACTCAGGGCAGGGAATGGGAGCCACTGGATAACCTCCCGCCTCCCTATCTGGTCCCTCTGCCCCAGCCCGTGCAAGCCCAAGTCCCTGTGCCCACAGTTGTGGGACCTTCGCAAGCCCAGGTACCTTCGGTGCCTGTGTCACCTCCAGAAGCCTCGCTCCCACAGGAGCAAGCTTCAGTGCCTCTGCTCCCACAAAAACAGGCTTCGACACCTTCGCTTCCATAGGAGTGGCCCCAGCCCCCACCACCACCCAAATCGGAAGAGAAGCGAATCCTCCCCATGGGAGGAGCCAGCTCTCCCCCAGCCCATCGAACACGACAAAAAACTAGGAAGGTAAACACTGATGATAGTGAGGACGAGGAAGAAAAGCCCAACCTCTTCCCCTTAAGGGAAGTGCCGACTGCTCTAGGAATTATCGGCTTCGTGAATGTGCCGATCAATACTGGGGACATCAGGGCTTTCAAAAAGGAGATAGGGAAGTTGATGGATGATCTGTTGGGGGTTGCAGAAAGACTAGATGAGTTCCTAGGAACCAGCATTTACACCTATGATGACCTTAATGCAATATTAAGGTTGTTGTTTAACAACAAGGAAAGACAAATGATCAGGCAAGCCTCGATCAGGGATTGGGAACATAGGAACCCACAAGGGGAGTGAGGAGACCAGAGGTGGTTGGACTAGAAACCATCTTGGAGCACCCAGATGGAGGAAGGCAGACAGAGGATGATAAATCTCAGAAACATGGTAATACAAGGTATACGGGAGGCGGTGCCGAAAGGGCAAAACATGAGTAAAGTACTTGGAGAGTGCCAGGGAAAGGATGAGACACCCACCGAATGGCTGGAAAGGCTGTGAAAGAGCCTCCAAATGTATTTGGGAATGGACCCTGAGTCCCCAGTTGAGGTGGTCCTGTTGAAAACTCAATTTGTGGCAAAATTGTGGGAAGATATAAGGAAGAAACCAGAAAAGATAGAGGGATGGCAAGATAGAGAAATGCAGGATTTGCTTTGGGAGGCCCAGAAAGTCTACATGAGAAGGGATGAGGAAAAACAGAAAATCCAGGCAAAAGTGCTAGTGGCCGCAGTAAGGGAAGCACAGAAACAAGAACAGGTCTGGGAGTCAGCAAAGTCAGTGCCACCAAGGAAACAGAACTCTTCCCAAGGTAAGGACTCAAACAATCAGAAAAAGGATATTGAGTGCTTTTACTGCAAACAAAAGGGACACATTCGAAGGAATTGTCCAAAGAAAGTCAAGGATGAGAAAATGTTTCAGGAAGACTAGAGGTGTCAGGGTATTTTTAATTTGGGGTTTGGGACATCCAAGGAGCCCTTGATAAATTGAGACTGGGACTCCACAAGCAAGAGGTAGTATTTTTAGTAGATTCTGGAGCTGAACGGACCACTGTACAGCGATTACCACTGGGATGCTCTATAAGCGATGATACTATGATGGTAATCGGGGCAAAAGGGGAACCTTTTAAGGTTCCAATTATTAAAAACATTGAAATAGAATCAGAGAATAAGCGTTGCATTGGAAATATGTAACTGGTCGAGGAAGCAGAATACAATCTGCTGGGAAGGGATCTGATGGTGACACTAGAGATCAGCCTAGTAGTGCAGAATTCTCAGCTCAAGCTGAGGTTGTACCAACTCACTGCCGAGGATGAAGGGGAGGATAGATCT
Source organism: Diglossa brunneiventris (assembly GCA_019023105.1). Classification (NCBI taxonomy): domain Eukaryota; kingdom Metazoa; phylum Chordata; class Aves; order Passeriformes; family Thraupidae; genus Diglossa; species Diglossa brunneiventris. The sequence goes on along the minus strand of CM032364.1, from coordinate 17,304,461 downwards.
GAAGGTTTGGTACACTCAAGGGGAGGCTGGGAGGGTTGGACATCGAACCAATCCATATTGAAATTGAGAGGCCAGAAGACCCTCTTAGGGTAAAGCAGTACCCCATTCCCATGGAAGGGAGGAGGGGGTTGAAACCAGTGATAGAAGAAGTAGTGAAGAAAGGAATGTTGGAGCCGTGCATGTCCAGACACAATACCCCAGTACTGGCAGTGCGGAAAACAGATGGTAGTTATAGATTAGTGCAGGATTTAAGGGCTGTGAACCAAAGGACTAAGACATTGTTCCCCACGGTTTCAAATCCTTACACTTTGTTAAATAATGTCTCTCCCAAGGACACGTGGTACAGCGTGATTGACCTGAAAGATGCCTTTTGGACCTGTCCTTTAGCTAAGGACAGCAGAGATTATTTTGCATTTCAATGGGAAAACGCTGAGTTTGAAAGCAGGCAGCCGGGCTGCGCCCGCAATCAGCTGCCAAGCCACGCCCCCTCCACGGAGGAGCAGACTGGCTTCCCCTTCCCCTGTCCCAGCTCCTCCCGCAGGGGCAGCCTCAGGACAGCCCGAAAAACTTGGGGGAGAAGCCACACTGGTTGCAGGTGCCGCGGCAGCCGCTGCTGGGGGCAGCAGGACCATGGATGGCTCCAAAGACGATTCTGCGGGCCCAGCGCCGTTCTCAGCAGCATCTTGAACTGGAACCGGGCCGGCGGAAGGCGGCGAAGCCGCCGGGGGGGCCGGTGGGGGCGGCGGGGTCGCCGGGGCCGGAGGGAGCGCATTCCCCGCCAGGCTGGAGGCAGCAGCTACGTCTTCTCCGGGTCCCGGAAGCTGCAGCGCAGGTGCGGACAGCAGAGCTGGCGGAGCCGACCCGGGAGGCGGGGGGACAGCCGGGGGGGGGGGCCGGCGGGGCCGCGGGGTCGGCCCCTGGGGCATCCTCAGGCAGGCACACAGCCGCGGAGACAGGCTGCCTCTCTGAGACAGGCTCTTGTTGATCACTGCTGCTGTCAATTGCGTCGCCTAGCAACACGGGCGAAGCCACGGGAAGCGGCACCTCTGCGATCGGAACGCCGACAAACTCTGCTGGAGGCAGCGGGGCCGGTCCGGCTGTGAGCGGGGTCGGCCCAGGCTGCGGCGGGGCCGCTGGCGGGGCCGCGGATGGGGCCACGGGGACCGGCACCTGCCGTGGCGCTGGCCAGGGCGGGGCCTGTGGCTCCGGCTGGGGTGGCGCAGCCAACTCACATCCCCCCCGAGGGCAACGAGGGGGAGGAAAAAGCAGCTCCATTTGAGCATGCTCCAAAGGCGCAGAAAAAGCCCTTTTCCTCGGCTCCGGGCAAAGCCTCGCCTCCTCGCCGCGATGCGGGGGGGCTGGGAACCAGCAGTTCGTGTTCCTGGACAGGTTCCTCTCCTGCCAGGTCCGGCGGGAAAGGAGCACGACCTCTGCATTCGACAACCCATTCAATTGAAGATCCTTTCCGTTTCAATACTTTAAAGAGAGTTTTGAATGGCAGATAAATGCGAGGAAATCCAGTTCCCTGTTAGTGTCCTCAAAAATTAATTCCATGCATTCCCATATGTGCGAATCGAGGGAATACACCACATCTGTAAAAAATCTATAGAATTTTGTCCATCTGAAAAACTCATAGAAATGTCTCTTTACCATAGAACTCTGTCTTCATGACCCCATCTTTGCCAGAGGGCAATAATTTTCTCCTCTGCGGGGGAGAATGGAACCTCTGCCTCCGTAGGCACCCTCTGCCACATCCCAGCCCACACTGTGTGAAGGGCAGCAGTTTCAGGAAGGGAAGAGGTAACAGTACCTTGTGACAGTGTCCTCTGGGCTTCAGCAGGCTGCTCTGTGCTGTGAAGATTTCTGTACATCTTGTCTGGGAGACTTTTCAAAAGGTTCTCTCTGTGGTCAGCTTTGGCTGTGAACTCTGTCCAAATTCAGGGTCCCCGGTTCTTCAGCTCCAGGCTAGAAGCCACTTCTGTGGTCACTTGTGTAGTGACATCAATGCCACACACTCGGGGTTCACCCAGTGTGGCAATGCTCCTCTGGGGGCTCACCAGATGAGGACTTTTTCTTCACTCAAGGTCACCAATTGTGCGAATTTTTCGTCACTCAGGGTCACCAATTGTGGTGGTGTTTGCAGGGGTCCCAGGACGAGAGAAGAGACTAGGATCTGACTCCATGTTTCAGAAGGCTAATTTATTATTTTATGATATATATTATATTAAAACTATACTAAAAGAATAGAAGAAAGGATTTCATCAGAAGGCTTGCAAGGAAAGGAGAAAGAAAAGAATGAATAACAAAAGTTTGTGACTCTCAGAGCGTCTGAGCCAGCTGTGATTGGCCATTAATTAAAAACAACCACATGAGACCAATCACAGATCCACCTGTTGCATTCCCCAGTAGCAGGTAATTATTGTTTACATTTTGTTCCTGAGGCCTCTCAGCTTCTCAGGAGAAAAAATCCTAAGGAAAAGATTTTTCATAAAACATGTCTGTTACAGGCAAGCATTTGAGCAAGTGCTGAGTCACTTTGTACCAGTGGAAGGAACAAAATTATTACAGTATGTGGACGATTTATTGATTGCTGGTCCAAGGGAGGAGGATGTAAGGATGAGTACTATAGCACTCTTGAATTTCTTAGGGGACAAAGGATTGAAAGTGTCTAAGTCGAAACTGCAGTTCACAGGGCCCAAAGTCAGGTATTTGGGACATTGGTTAACAAAAGGTAAGAAGAAATTAGACCCCGAGAGGGTGACAGGGATCATTGCCCTGCCTCCTCCACGGACAAAGAGAGAAGTGAGACAATTATTGGGGCTTTTGGGATATTGCTGGCAATGGATTGAAGGGTACAGTGGGAAGGTAAAGTTTTTATATGAAAAGCTCACCACTGACAAATTAAAATGGACGGAAAAAGACAAGGAGAGATTTAAGGAATTAAAAAAGCACTCATGGCAGCACCAGCGCTGAGCCTCCCTGACGTGAAACAGCCATTCCAGTTGTTCGTGGATGTCAGCAGTCATATCGCCCATGACGTGTTGACGCAGGACTGGGCAGGGGCCAGGAAACCGGTAGGTTACTTATCTAAGCTTCTGGACCCTGTAAGCAGGGGTTGGCCCACTTGTTTGCAGGCAATTGTGGCTGTGGCATTGTTGGTGGAAGAAGCTAAGAAGGTAACCTTTGGGGCTCCGTTGGTGGTATACGCGCTGCATAATGTGCGGAGTATACTACAACAAAAAGCAGACAAATGGCTCACGGACGCTAGGTTGCTAAAGTATGAAGCCATTTTGATTCACTCGCCTGACTTGGAGCTATGAACAACAATCGCACTAAATCCGGCCCAATTTTTGTTCGGGGAGGTCTCAGAGAAGTTTATACATAACTGCACGGAAGTGGTGGAGCTGCAGACCAAGATAAGACCGGATTGGGAGGGGGAGGAATTAGAAGAGGGAGAAAAATGGTTTGTGGATGGATCAGCGAGAGTGATAGAAGGCAAAAGGAAATCGGGATATGCAGTTGTGGACGGCAGGACAGGAGAAGTAATAGAAGCGGGTCCTCTGAATGTGGGATGGTCGGCTCAAGCATGCAAACTATACACAGTCTTGAGAGCTTTGAAAAGGCTGAAAGGGAAAAAGGGGACAATTTTTACAGACTCCAAATATGCTTTTGGGGTGGTTCGCACATTCGGGAAGATTTGGGAAGAGAGATCAACACTCGAGGATGGAAACTGGTGCATGGGGAATTAATAAGGCAAATTTTGGAGGCGATAAGGGAGCCAGAGGAAATTTCAATAGTACACGTAAAAGGGCATCAGGTGGGAATGAAGTTTTGAATCCAAGGAAACAATTTGGCAGACAAAGAGGACAAAAATGCAGCCTTACTGATGGTAAGTGCCCCTGAGGTCAAAGGAACTGAGGCCTCAGAATATCCTCCACAGCCCTCCCAAAAGGAAATTGAAGGTTACAAGAAAATTGGGGAAAGATTGGAGGAAGGTAAGTGGAAATTACTGGACGGGAGAGAATTGGTGTCAAAGGGTTATACCAGAAGAATCTTAAGGAGGTTGTACCAACAAACACACTGGGGGGCACAGGCCCTTGCAGAACAGCTCTTGAAATTTTTCAGGTGCAGAGGAATTTATGAATTGGCCAAGCAGGAGGTACAAGGATGCTTGATCTGCCAGAAAGTTAACCGAGCTAAGGCACAACAGGCAATCCAATGGAGCAGACCCATAGCATACCAACTGTTTGAAAGAATTCAAGTTGATTTTACTGAACTGCCCATGGTGGTAAGGTACAAATTCTTGTTAGTAATAGTAGATAAACTGACCCATTGGGTGGAAGCCTTTCCGAGCTCAAGGGCAACAGCTCAAACAGTATCCAAAATACTTTTGGAGGAAATTGTACCCCAATATGGGGTAGTGAACTACATAGATTCGGACTAGGGAACTCATTTCACCTCAAAGATTATTAAGCAGTTGGCTGAGGCTCTAGGCATCCAGTGGGGATACCACACTCTATGGCATCCCCAGAGTTTGGGACAGGTGGAAAGAATCAATCAGACATTGAAAGCGCAGTTATCAAAGTTAATATTAGAAACCTGGATGTCCTGGCTGAAGTGCCTCCCCCTCGCCTTGCTTAATATCAGGACTCTGCCTCACTCTGAGACGAGGCTCTCATGGTTTGAAATGCTATATGGAATGCCATATGAACATGGAATGCTGGTGGGACACCCCAGACTGGAGGATAGTCAAATTCAACCGTACTTGATAGCAATAAATAAGAATTTACACGAATTAAGGAAACATGGGATAGTATCCCAGAGTGCTCCTCTGGGGTTTGCTATCCACAAAATACGACCAGGAGACAAAGTACTTGTGAAAGTTTGGAAAGAAGTTCCCCTTTCCCCTCACTGGGAAGGTCCCTTTCTTGTCCTTCTGACAACAGACACGGCCATTCGGACGGCAGAAAAAGGCTGGACACACACGTCGCGGGTGAAAAAGGTCGAGCATCGGGAGGAGGCTCCTGAGTGGAGGTGCGTCAGCGCTTAGAGAATGCCCGGCCAGTGCCACGCGCCAACCAGCAGCAGTCAGATGCAGACTGAGCCCTCCCCGGCGTATGGGGGTAGGCTGCTTCAGTCTGGACTGAAGTGAAGCTCTCTGGCGCCAGCTGAAGAGGGTCGCAGAATGATGGAGAGGAGGCAGGCAGGTCTCAACAGCAAGGGGTTTATTAAAGGGGAAGGTGCGAGGTACAGACAATTAGGAAAGCTGCGGAGATCTGCCCACAAGGGTGGGGACTGAAGCAACTTATAAAGGGTGGCAAGGGGAGGAATGAACTCGCTCCCAGACCAATAACAGAACATTATCACATAATAGACAAAATATAATAACAAATCGCGGCAGAGCATGGGTGGGGACTTGGGGGTTTGTCCAATCACCCTCGGCCCCAGATGGAAGATTCTGGAGCTGGGGGAATGGGCAGAGGGTGACGGACAAGGGGGTTGGCATAGCAACATAGGAGGGGTTAAAAGATTGATATAAAATTTGTAACAAAAAGGCGGGAGTTACTAAGCAACTAAAAGACTGACAGGGGTAACTGAGGAAAAAAACGGGGGAGGGGAGCCCAGGACAGGGGCCATCTTAGGTATATAGAACTTAATATAAAATAAGCTAAAAACATATAAAACATTTAACATTTAACAATGAACTAAGGAAACCCGTGAACCTGTGACCAAACAGCACACGCACCACAACATGGAGGATCACCTCTTCCCCTGGGGACTTAAAGATAAAACTACACTGACCAAGTAAATGACCGACGGAGAGCGGATAAGTTGTATACTGCCTAATTGTGTATGTTATCTGGTTGTGTACTTTAAGTGCGAGTACTGTCTGGAAGTTTTTGTTATACATTGTAGAAGGGGACAGTGGCTGAAGGGATTGTGTACCCGGTGTTTGGAGGAAGAACTCGAACTGACTGACCACATCTTGACTCTCGCCACAAATTTAGGAATAATAGAATTGGATTCTCAAGAGTGGTATTACATATTTAGGAACCATATAAGAGGGAAACTAGATTCTAAGGCTGAGATCTTAGATGTCGAGTGCCGAAAATCGATCAGAGTACCTTGCAGCGCAGATGCGGTCAAAGTATCAAGGTGGGGCGCCTTTAAGAGGAGGTATGTGGCTTGGTCCGAGAGTGAGATCCTGGAAGAGTACTCTTGCTGCAGAGAAGATGGTCTTCCTTGCCACTGGTGGCACCCCAGAGGGCGCAGGCAAAGGCAGAGGAGTACACCTATGGGAAATCCTGATGGGCCTGAGCCTAGTCGTGTGCAGAACAGCCAGCTTGCACACTGAGATCCCGTCTCAGACAGCAGGGCAGAATCCTGTTGAAGAGTGCAGACAATGCACTCGGATTGTCCAAGAGGGACAAGAAGGAGAGGGACTCCCAGCATACCTGGCCCTGGAAGATCGCATCATGGAGCAAGGCAGGTACTGCATCATGAATGGCACTCAATTGAAATTATGCAGATTGGGCAAAGAAACATTTTGTTTCAATCAAAAGGCAAGAGTTAAGGGTGGGCTGTCAGAAGCGTTTGATCACAAAATACAAAAGAGGGATGCAGGAAAGATATCGGTTCCTATTTGTAACCAATGCAATCAAACCGTGTGGGTCGGGGGAAAAACTGAATCAGTTTTTGTAGCGTATTACCAAGTTAACCAATTGTGTTATGATAATACCAGACTTAAAATGTGTGTAATGAATGGGAAAATGTACTGGGTTGGAAAGAATTTAAAATATGATAATAAGCTCCCCCTGAACAGCGAGCCTGTCATCTTGGACCTCCTTGAGGCAAATGATGACAGGGCCTGTCTGCAATATGATAGGGCTTTCTGCTTCTCGAAAAACAAGGAAGGGATGGATCCCAGAAGCAAAATGAAGCAGATAGCTCAGGAATTGAAGAGACAGGAGTCAGAGTTGAGGAAAAGGAGGGTGGAGCAGGAAAGGTTGAAAACTCTGAGTGAACAGTATGAGCAACTCGAGAGACAATATGCCAACTGGGGACTACCTGCCCCAGATCGAAACTTATTCATTGACCTTGTCCAGGAAATTGCCACGAAACTAGGATTGTCAAATTGTTGGATTTGTGGGGGGCTGAAATCTGCCAAGAAGTGGCCTTGGAAAGGTGAGAGTTTAACCCCAGAGCAGCTGTTGAAATGGGATAACACCCGAGTCTCCAGGATGATGCAGAGACCTGAGGATTGGGTGTTGGATCAGAGGGTGATTGGAACAATTTGTATCAGCAGGGAAGGAAAAGAATATACCGAGGTGGTTGGGTATGCCCCATGTATATCCACATTAGTGGTAAATTCAAGTAGTAGGAGCAAAGTCTGGCAACCAGAGCCTCCTACAGGATACTGGAGTCAGAAAAGAGAGACAAATTTTGAATGGACTTTGTTGGGTCAAAGGCTCCAGAGTTAACCCTTACCAATCCTTGGGAGAATTAAGAGAATATTGGTAGGAACCAGGAAGAACAAATATCAGGTGGAAAGCCCCAGACAGAATTTATTGGATCTGTGGGAAGAAAGTGTATAGTGAGTTACCCCCAAAGTGGAAAGGATCGTGCACTTTATGTATGATTTGACTCTCTCCCGATCAAAAAGCAACCTCTTAGCGGCTCCCTTGTATGAGACTCTGGACAGGGAGAAGAGAAGTTTGAAAAAGAAATTCCCTGCCATAGGAGGCAGTCAAACATGGGGAGAGGAAGAATGGCCGGCCGAGAGAATAATAGAATATTATGGACCGGCCACATGGGCACAGGATGGAAGCTGGGGGTATAGGACCCTGATTTACCTACTGAACAGGCTGATTAGGCTACAGGCAGTTGTGGAAATAGTCTCGAACCACACCTCAGAGGCCCTTGAGTTGTTAAGCCAGCAGCATTCTCAAATGCGGGCTTTCGTGTACCAAAACAGAATAGCATTAGACTATTTGTTGGCCAAAGAAGGGGGAGTGTGTGGAAAATTTAATGAGTCTGAGTGCTGCATTGATGATTATGGAGACACCATCAGAGGTTTGGCAGCAGAAATCAAAAAGGTGGCTCATGTCCCAGTCCAAAAATGGAATTCCATCTTGCAGGCAACTCGGTGGGACAGACTATTCGATGGGGCCTGGTGGAAAACCATAATATTTTTTTGTGATGTGTTCAGTAGCCGGGGTCATATTCCTACCGTGCCTAATACCTTGCTTTATTAGGCTGATACACTCTGTGGTACAGGACATGCAAATAGTGGCCATGCCAATGGACCCGGAGTTGGCTTCCGAAAATAATAAGATATCCAAAATCATGAACTTGGGGGAAGGTGAACAGGAAAATAAGGCAGTCGAAGTCCTATTGAAATTTGAAAAACAAATCAAAGGTGATGGAAACGTTTACAAATTATACCAAGGGGTCCCACAATGAGAACAGGACACGGAGAGAGTCTGAAAAAGTCCCTCCTCTCCTTGTAGGAAGCTCCTAAAGGTGAAGGGTAGATTTAGCTAAAACATAGATAATAGACATAAGGGTTGTAGTGGGAAGCATGAATTAATGTGTTTATATAGAAGGGGAGGGATTGTAATATATATTATAAAGTAATTCATGCTTATAGGGGAAAATGTATAAAATAAAAATTGTAAAAGGAATCTAACATCCAACGAGCCTCTGACCACGAGCAACCTGGAGACAGATTGCCACATCAGAATTACTAAACTCCTGGTGGCAGCAGGAGAACAATGCCTTGTTTACTAATAAAAGAACGTGGCCGGCGCAGAGATGGGCTCCCTCCAGAGCTATCAGGGAAAACCCAAGGGTGATCATCACTTGATAGATATCATCAATCAAGATAACCAAAGTCACCAAGAAACATACATCTGAATACACGACTTCCCCTGACATGATCAGCGCCTGCTACTACTCAGGAAACAGCAACTGTCCAGCCCTGCACAGTGAAAGAAACCTTCATACATATGCAGGGTTACAAAAGAAATCGGGGCACCTCTGCCTCAGGCATAAAAAACTGTATAAAATAGCCCCGCTGGAAATGGCATTCATGAACAGAGGGATATCCGATGAGATAGAGGTCGGATATAGGTTCACCCAGCGCCGATCCCATGCTCGACGCTCTCTCTTTGACTGTGGTTTTTGAGGACCGTATTTTGGTAGCCAAAATAAAATCTTTTGCATTTATTAATTTGGCTTTCTTGTTGATCATTTATAACAGGGTTATTGATTTTGGTCCTAACAATCCCAAATATCCACAATGTGTTGTATTGCACTAAATAGTTTATTTAGTTGTCTTTGCCCTGGTGATGGGAAAATTTACTGGGTATGTCAGGTCACATGGATGGTTTATTCCCCCTCTGTAGCACCTGGTCTCTCCCCAGTGCATCCCTTCCCTGGTAGTTTGTCCCATGGGTGGCTCCCCCCTCGCCCCTCCCCAATGGTATCCCATTGGCCGTGACCCTCTTCCCCTGCCCCTGTTTCCCTGGAGTATAAAACTGCCCTGCAAGGGGGCCACAGCCTCTTTTCTACCTGGGTGGTTGCCGTTGCCAGAAGTGTCCTGTCCCAAGCCAATAAACTGGACACTCATCCCCACGTGGGAAAGAGCGCTTCTCTGTCTTTTATCCTAGTCTATGCATGTCCGTGTGGGCTTGGGTTCGAGCTGGCCAGATTTGGACCCATATAAAGCCCAGAGAACCTCGGATTTATGCAACAATGAATATTGTACTATGAGTTCCAAGGCATATCTCACAAGCAGTTGCACATTTTTGTAACTTTTGTATAGTAACCTCTCAGTGCTTCCATTAGAGTTTTTGGAACATGACAACCCTGATTTATCAGGGGGTAAAGTGGTTGTGAGACTCTTTAGGGGCGGAAACTTGGTGTCTGTTTTCTTCTTCATCATCCATTTGTAGGGAAAGGCTGGCTCCTTGCTGGGTTGGATGAGAGGGCATGTTGGTTTTAGTTGCTTTGAGACAGTTATCCCATGTGACCGACCTCATCTCTTCGGATAGATTCAATTGTTTCTGCCCCCGGGGTACCAAACCTTTGAATGCTTTTTTCCACTGTTCTTAGCTGGGCGGGCTCCTCGCAGGGGTTTTTCCCACGCTCTACTTCCAGGTTCAATGTTTGTAGTTCTTGGTGGTGATGTTCCCAGACCTGCCCATGGAGGCAGGGCTGAGGGCAGGACTTCGGTTGCTGGAGACACGGTGGTGTTCTCTGGGTTTCAGCTTGGGTGCGGGCCCCCACCCCCTGACGCGGGCTGGATGGGGGGTGCAGGCGACCCCAGCAAGAATGGTGGGGGAGCGGTCCCGGTGACCACATGATGTTTCTGGGCTGTTGGGGCTGCACAGCATGCTGGAACCATGGTGGTCACCATTCTTCCGCCTTCCTGAGCAATGCTAGCAGTCACAGTGCAGGCAGGCTGGGGATGATCGCTGCTTCTTGGGATTTCCCCACCCCCCAGGGTCGTGTCGTTTTCTGCAGTCCCGGGGCAGTGCCCCGCCGGCGGCACGTCCTGGTGTGGGCTGGCGTTGCATGTCTGCTCGGTGGGAGAGCACCCGCCCTGCACAGACTGGGTCATGGTCACAGGCTGCCTCTCCCAAGTGGCAGTGCAGTTTGAGACCGTGCAGTAGCTCCGGGGGCCCAGTGTCAGGAAACATTTTTGGGGGGCTGGTATGGGACGCCTCATCTCCACATGGCACTTTGGCCTGAGTGCATCCCCGCTGCTGGTCGGCACCCCATCATCCCCCTCCATCTTGCTGCGTGGCGGTATCGCTATAGAGTGCGACACAGCGCAAGCACCAAGACTCACATCAGAAGGCTGTATAGGGCTCATTTCTTAAAGCAACATGTTGCCTTTATAGTTTTACAGGATATTTACATTTGCTTAACAAACACATACACTGCCCATTGGTCATGAAAAAGAAACAAAACTCTCAATAGGTGAAAAGAAGCCATGTCCCTCTGTAAGCCAACTAAAGTCCATCTTTTGACTCTCTCTTTCTTCACGTTGTCATGGTGATAGCCTTGGTACCTTCCTTGAAAGAGATACGAGGCTTTCCTTATCTTCAGGAAGCCTTTCCTGGCTCGCAAGAACAGCACAAAAATGTCTTTTCTACAATTCCCCCTTTTTGGATTTGACCCGCAAATACAACTGCTAAGGATTTCTGCAGGCCCCTTGCAAAAATCCAAGCAGACAGAGGATCCATTCTTCATTCACTTACAGATAACCAACTTCTACCAGCTCCACAACACACACCCTCACAATCTTAACATTCATATACAAACAAGGTACATAAAAAATATATCTTCAAATACCATTATAGACCTCACAATTTCTGGATGACACATTCGTAGCAGAATGACACCTTCACCTCTAGTCAAATAACTTTCTCCCACACAGAGTCAGAGACCAAGTCATCTGCCTAGTCACCACTTAGAACCAAGTAGCATCCACTTAACTTTAGAACTGCTTGCTGCTATCATAATGGGGAACCAACCTAGTTGCTCAAAGTGTGGACTTCAGCTACTAATTCAACCCCTATGCAAAGGCAACACTTCTACCCTTACGTACATCAAATTCCCCTATTTTGGGACTGTTGGTGCCCTGCAAAAGGAAATGGTACTAGACACATTTCTCAGTACTACCAACCTCTCTGTAAGAGAATTCAAGGAAAATAAGCAAAAGTAACATCCACTAACTTAAATTTTGGATTTTCAGCGTAAGCCTCTAACTCCCTTTACTCTGTCTCGAATTACCATCTTTACCACACATTCCTTGAGGGTCCATGCTTCCATCCACCTAATAACCAATGCAATTACCTACTCATTTTGCTGCCACTGTAGAACCACCCATCCTGTCCTTTTCTGTGTGCTCCAAATAAGGCTTAACACAACGGGCAGAGACCCAATGAGGGCCATTTTCTGTTAAAACACATGCATATCCTCTTCCCCATGTTACTAATTCCACTGGGCCGGGCCACTTTCCCGTGATTAAATCTTTTACCCATACCTTAATACCTTTCTGAAAGTTTGGCTGTTTTGAATTCAAAGACGAAAAATGATAGAATACAGGAGACAATTGTAAGTCAGGTAAAGGACACAGAAAGTTTAACACATAAATGGCTTTGTCTATTCTCACTTGAGGCGACTCCTTCTGCATTCCCCCTTTTCGTTTTTGTACTTGACGCTTCAACACATCACGAGCGCGTTCAATAATTGCTTGGCCTGTCGAAGCATGAGGAATACCAGTAGAATGATCAACACCCCAGGCATGAAAAAAACACTTGCAATTTCTTTGAAACATACGCCGGGCTGTTATCCGTCTTTACATGTGATAGAACGCCTAAGATGGAAAAGGCATGGCAAAAATGACAAATAACATCCCGAGCTGTTTCACCTGCCAACACTGAGGTAACCATGGCATGAGAAAAGGTGTCAATGGTAACATGAACATACTTTAGATGGCCAAATTCAGGCATTTTTGTAACATCTGTTTGCCATTCTTGCAAAGGGAGTAAGCCTCAAGGATTAGTACTGTAATATTGCGAAACATGAGACATAGGACAATCAGGACAAGAAGAAATAATTTACTTCACTATGTGATAATTTAAATTGCTGCCATAGTGCCTGAGCACTCTGATGAAAAAATTGGTGAGATAGAACAGCTTGCTGTCCGGTTCCTCATGATTTAAAGAAGGCACAGTAAAGGCAAATTTTCCCTTATCCTGATCAGCCAATGGAATTGTAAAAAGGCAATCTTTCAAATCAATGATAATTATTTCCCATCCTTGTGGAATCATTGTAGGTGTTGGGAGACCTGATTGTAAAGCACCCATTGCGGCCATCACAGCGTTTATCTGCCCCAAATTGTGCAAAAGTCTCCATTTACCTGATTTCTTTTTTATTACAAACACAGGTGTATTCCATGGACTAAATGATTTTTCAATATGTCCAGCTTGTAATTGTTCTGTCACTAAGCCTCGCAGGGCAAGAAACTTTTCAGTAGGCAGGGGCCACTGATCAATCCAGACAGGCTTATCTGTCAGCCATGTCAAGGACACAACTGGACGTTTAAGGCCCTGCATCCCAGTGGCCCCCACTAAAAATCCGTTGTAATTTTAACACCCCATTGGGTTAAGCAATCACGTCCCCATAAGTTAGGTTGAGCATTAGTAACATAAGGTCTGATGTTTGCTTGCTGGCCTTCTGGATGTGTTACAGTAATCGCAACAGCAGATAAAGCACCAGCAGTTGACCCACTTAACCCAACAACTCCAAAGGTTGATTGAATGAGGGGCCATGTTGGAGGCCAAACAAACTGTGAAATTACAGTTACATCTGCTCCTGTGTCAAGTAAACCTGATATTGTTGTAGCTTCTGGGTGACATTCCTTAGCGGTGACCAAACATTGTATTTCCAGACGCTCATCTGTCACCTTTTGAGTCCAAGGAACCTGAGGTGGTCCTGTTGATCCAAAACCTCCAGTGCCACGACTCTGGTCCACTACAGTTGGAACAGAACTCATAAAAGGAACAAGTTGAGCAATACAAGTACCTTCTTGAATAACAACAGGAGGTTCACTAACAGACACCATAGCATGAATTTGTCCCACATAATCAGAATCAATAAGACCTTAATGGACATTAATACCTTGAATAGTGCTACTAGATCTTCCTGCTAGTAAAAGATTTTAAAATCACAGAAAATTTGGGGAGCTAGAAAGAAAGTTAGGCTTAGTAGGCTCTGGGAAAATGTTAAAGGTAGGCCCTGAGAAATATTAGGCCTTGTATTTGCTAGATAGTGCGAAACTGCACCTGTGTAGTCAGTATATGATAAATGATATAATTGTTAGATGTGATTAGATATAATTATTGTTTAAAGAATCATGAGAAACTATGTTAGAGGTTTTAGAGAGATCACAAGAAATCCATGCTTGGATGAAATCAATGTATACAATAGAACAATGTAAGTTTAATAATTAATATGTAAGTTATATGATTATAGAATATAAAACATGTTTGACCCAAAAATATGTCGGAGTCAGATTTGGGTCTGTGTACCCCTGACACCCAGAGCTCTTAATAAAAGCACCTGCATGAAATCATTCTGTGATTATGTGTTCCTGAATGCTAACATTCCCATTAGAAAAGCACTCAAACCTCGGCCTATTGGACCATAGGCATCAAGAGGCATTTTACATATACCTCTTGTCAAAGTAGTTACTGTGTCAGCTACGGCTATATCAATCCCTGCCGAGCCTCTTGTGGCCCCTGTGTATCATTCACAAATGGAGAGCTTTGCAATGCTGGCAGGGCTCGTGATTGTCATCGGGGTATTTGTGTCTCCACACCCCCCTTCGCGTTCTTCTTCTAGTTTCCCTGCACTTGTCGACCACCTGAAAAAGATCTTAATTTACAAAATTTAGCAATATGGCCAAATTTTCCACAACGATAACAAGGCACTTTACTGGTCCAAATTACCCTAGAGTGTACACATTGTCCTGCAGTTTGAGGGCATTGTGTCTTCACATGCCCTGATTCTTCACAAGCAGAACATCTGGGTGAGGACTTCATGACTGTTGCCAAAGTAGCCATTTTATGCTCAACTGAACCAACCTTTGAGCAAGCAACTACAAGATCAGACAGCGAGGGATCTCCCAGTAAAGAATCAATAATTCTCTTGCAATCATCGTTTGCGTTGTCCCGGGCTAACTGTCTGCATAAAATTTGCCTCAACTTATCATCCTCTAATTGCTTCTCAAGGGCTGCAGCAACCCTCTCCACAAACTGCAGAAAAGGTTCCTTCACCCCTTGCTGGATGGTAATATACCTTGGTTTAGGAGCTGCCATTTCCATTGTTTTAAGTAAGGCACTCATACCCAGCTGCTGGGCCTGTGCCAGAATCAGGGGGTCCCATCTTGCCTGCAAATCCAGGTTAGAGAACAGTCCATTGCTCAGCAAGGCATAATCTCCTACAGCATGACGTGGATCCTGCTGAGGTAACTGCATATTGTCCGATGCTACTCTTTCAACCGTTTGTTTCCAGGTAGCTTGAAACACACCATACTGCACTGGCTGAAACAGAATCGTATCAAGGTGAACAATATCATAAGGTGCAAGTACATCAGCATTTAAAACACGAATCACTTGCATCACCTGCAAAGAGTTAACACCATACTGATCTACTTTTGACTGGAGATCCTGCACAACCCTCCATGCAAAAACCTGATGGCTATCTTGTTGTCCCAAATTAGGAGCAGTTTTGAAAACAGGAAAAGCCACAGGCCCACCAGAAGCAGCAGCAGCCGCCATTTCCATCCTTGTGGGTGGACCTATTTTCTCTAACAAATTCCACTCTCCCACTTCAGCTGCTTTCATTCTCACATGCTTCCAAAATTGCAAAGGGTGTCTAGGAGTCACAGCCATCTGGCAGGGAGGCAGAGTCCAAGAAACAGCAGGCCTGGATCTGCTACGAGGTCTAACAGAAACAGATTCCTGTGTCTTTTTAGATGTACTTATAAACAGCAGTTCATCGTCAGAACTATCACTAGACAAAGAAGGACACAATATTAAAGACTGCATTTGTTCAACCAGTTCGGAGGGGGGCAGACAGCTCAGTGGGGGGGTGGAGTGGAGGTGGACGACTGGAAGGGGGGCAGAGAAGGGGCAGACGGCTCAAGGGAAAGTGGGGGGGGACCAACCAAATCACAGGAGGGTGGGGGAGGAGCAGCTGATCTGTGGGAGGGTGAGGGGGGAGCAGCCGACCCAGGGGGAGGGTGAGGGGGGAGCAAACAGCCCAGGGAGAGACAGAAGGGCCAATGACCCAGCCTGTTTTTCTCTTCGCTTCTTCTGTAACTTCATTTTGGCTAATTGCTGTGCAGGCATAAGATACTTTGGTTTAGTACTCAGTTCAGCTAACTGCTGAGCAGGCGAAGTATACACAGGTTTAACATAGTCTTTTTGGAGATAAATACCGAGGAGCAGTCTTAGCCTGCCATTTGATTCTCATGATAGCAAACCCTGGGGGAACCTCCACAGCAGCTGCAGCAGACTCCTCAGGGGGAGATACATTGACAGGCTCAGCCTCATCTTCCTCCTGTTCCTCTACTTCAGTTTCTTGCTCTAATTCCTCTTAGATATCACTTCCCATAGTCTCTTCCCAACCTTTTTCCATGCCCGGACACTGAAGGTAGTCTCGGCATCAGCTTCAAAGTCCTGTGATTTACACCATATCAGTAAACTACGAAGAGCATAATCAGAAGCTTGAACATTTTTCCTTTTCAATAAAGCTTTCCATGTAGACAAAAAAGTCTTTTCCTCATTTGATAAATTATTTCCCATCATTTTTCCCAATCGCTCACCTCGAATCAGACGTCTGAATTAGGTCTGGACCTCCTCAGCATCCTTGCTGCCTTCACTCATTTTCAGGGTACCCTTCAACTTTTTTCTCTCTTCTTTTTTTTCTTTCCTTTTTTACAGTCCAGTTGCAATCACCGCGGGCGGCCACCAGACGTCGCTATAGAGTGCAACATGGTGCAAGCACCAAGACTCAGATCAGAAGGCTGTATAGGGCTCCTTAAAGCAACATGTTGCCTTTATAGTTTTACAGGATATTTACATTTGCTTAACAAACACTTACACTGCCCATTGGTCATGAAAGAGAAACAAAACTCTCAATAGGTGAAAAGGAGCCATGTCCCTCTGTAAGCCAACTAAAGTCCATCTTTTGACTCTCTCTTTCCTCACGTTGTCATGGTGATAGCCTTGGTACCTTCCTTGAGAGAGATATGAGGCTTTCCTTATCTTCAGGAAGCCTTCCCTGGCTCGCAAAAACTGCACAAATATGTCTTTCCTACACGGCGGTGCCTCTCCGTGTGGGGGGGGGGGGCTGTGGGCGTGGTTTATGGGCTGAGCCAACCAGCTCCGGGCAGGGGAGGTCCGGGTGTTTCCATGGCAATGAGATGTGTGGCCGTCCCTGGTGGCAGGGGGGCGGTCCCGGGGACAGCACCGAGCTGGAGTTGCGTCATGGTCAGAGGCTTCCCAGACGAAATGGCGGCACTGTCCGAGCTCCTGCAGCAGTTGCACGGGGCAGGCACAGGGCGATATTTTCGGGGTGCTGGCACAGGGCACCCGGGCATCCCTGGGACCCCGCCGGGCCACCCTGTCTCCCTGCGCGGCGGGGCCTCTCCTTGCTGGGTAGCTGTGGGGGATGGTTCTCTCGGGAACAGTGCTGATGTGGGGGGGGGGGGGGTAGTCCAAGGCAGCTCGGCAACATGGGCGCAGCATTGACAGCCGTTGTGTACTGCCACATGCTCTGGGGGCTTAGAGAGGTGTCCATCTCCCCTGAAAACTCCTCCAGTGTGTTTTGCTCCCCATATAGTTCAGTATTTAATAGTCTTATTAAATCCAAAACAAGCCTACATGGTTTTATAACTCTTATTGCATTTTCCTCCCCTTTTGAGGCTGCCTTTAATATAAAGTGACCAGTTTGTTCCCAGGTATTAAGATCAAAGGCAGTTTCTTTTGCTGTGTTAAAGCCATGGGTGTTAGCCCATGTAATTAATCTAAACAGGGCTTCTTCTTCATAGTCTACGTTGCATTCCTTAAAGAAAATTTTCCATACCTGTATTGAGGGGTTTTCTGATGTTGAAAACCAAGCACTCATGGTCTCCGATGGGGTTTTTCTTCTTTTTTCAATTTCTCTGGTTTCTTTTTTCAAACACCCTTTGGCTGAGTATTCTTGCAACCTTTGTTGCGACTTGTATCCTTGCAGCCTTTGACGCCTACTTTTGGGCTCTTCCAGCTGCTTTCTTTCCAGCTTTTCATCTTCTCCGGTTTCTTTCTCCACACAGCCCTGTGGCTGTAATTTCCTGCGACCTTTGTCGAAAAGTTAGCTCCTGCGGCCTTTGCTGCTTATTTCTGGGCTCTTTCCGGCCTCTTTCAGCTTTTTGCTCTGTCTCTCTCCGCAAAACCGTGGATCCTTGGACTGCTTGTCCTCACACAAGGTCACCACGTATTACAGTGGAATCGATGATGTTAGTATGTCTGAGACGTAACACACGACAGAACTCCCTCGGTGATTGAAATAAACAGGGCAGGAGACTTTTTCTCCTTTTAATGCCTTTATTAAAAGTGATCAGCTCAAGATTGGGAAGCTTGACGGGTCTGCAGTCTCTGTCTTCTTTCCCAGCGTGGCTCAGAGGAGGAGGATATGTGCAGCTTTGTCCACTAGGGGCAGAGCTGGGGGTCCAATCCTCGTGGGAGCGTCTGGGCAGGGACCCCGGTGTTTCTCTAGCTTCTCACTGCTTCCCGGCTCCGGGTCCCGGTTCCAGATGTCTTCTTTAGTCAGGGTGAGGGGCACAAAGGTCCCCCAACATCTCTGCAGGTCCAGCACTCCGTTCCCTACGTCCAGGCATCACTCCAATCTCCCAACTTCTGCGCCGGCTCGTTGCCCTTGGGGGTCTTCTCTGCAGTCTGACATGTCCCATGGTACGCTGGTCCTGAAATCTGCATATTCTAATGCCCCCCTCTTCCCCACGTTTGGTCTTCTCTCTCCTCTTTGAGAAGGAGGGCTATTAGCCCAGCCCTGGCTAGGGTCGTCAGTGATACAAAAAGAACTATTAACTCTTAACGACTTGTAATTATCATAACAACAAGTAACACTGCCACAGCACTGCAGCAGCAACACCAGTCTGCTTGCTTTTGTAACTTTTTCTACAAAAAAAATCGGCAGAATCTTGTTCATAACAGTCATCAGCAAACAGAGTGCTTTATTGTTCGGAGCTTACTTTTATAGGTGATTCAAAACTCCCAGGTCGAGACAGCTCATTGGTCTCTCTCTGTGCCCCCAGACTCTGAACCAATACAATGTCTGCATCTTAGGAGAGCTCCCATTGGTTGTGAGCTTCTGTCAGTCAGTCCAGAGGCTGCTCCATGGAGCTGAGCTGCTTATTATAACTTGATTAATAGTAATGCAACAATGTTCCATCTTGAGCTGCAGACATCTCACTGGTCAGGAGCTGGGCTGTGTGGGAATCAGACCAATCAGCAGTTGAGACCTGGGAGTTTTGATCTCCCTATAAAAGAAAGCTCTCAACAATAAAACATGCTGGATTTCGCATGAAGCTTTGGTGTGTGTGTGTCATCCCTGTCTCTGACCACCGACTCCACGAAACACGTGGATATTAAACGTAATAGGCGTCCCGCATGAAGAAAAGGCACGGAGAAGAGCCGGCAGCCGGCACAGCTTGCACAGTTCCAGCAGAGACCATGTGACCAATAGAGAGAAAAGCATGGCAAGCAATTCCCCAATTGCAGAGCCGAGACAAGATTAACCTTTCAGTGCTGCAGACCTCTATAAAAACTGTTTCAATTGATAGAACTTGAGAACAAATGAACCTACTAACACCAATTCTCTCTCAAGTCAGAGAAAAGGAAAAAGTGAGGACATGTGAGGAGAAAAATATGGCGACACTAAGGTCAGTGCAAGGTAGAGGGGGAGGAGGAGGTGCTCTGAGCATTGGAGCTGAGATTCTTCTGCAAGCCATGGTGAGGACTATAATACAACAAACTGTTTCCCTGTAAGTCAGGAAGTGCATGGGGGGATGCAGCATTCACCGGCAGCCCAAAAGAAAAAGGCACTCATGCTGGAGCATGTGGATGCTGAAGAGCTGTGATCTGGTGAGAGGCTTAAACAGAAAGAGAGAGAACCCTTGCTTTCAGAAATGGAGGAAGAGGACCCTTGCTTTTATACTAGAACAGCTCGTCCTTAAAAACTGCATCCCATAAACTAAACGGCCCACAAAAAGCAGTTGTGGGAAGACTGCAGTCCATGGGAGGGACTTCATGTTGCAAGCAGGTTCTGGGTGGACTATTAGCCATGAAAATTAAAACCAAGTTGGAAAAGTTTACAGAGAACTGTTTCCTGTAGGAAAGACCCCATGACATAGCAAAAGAGACTCCTCTCCTGAGAAAAACGCTAATCACTTGTTTTCAAAGTGTTAAAAGTTTAATAGTAGTAAAATGGTTAAAAAATTAGTAACACACTTAGAGTAATAACAATTTGGACAATTTGAATTAGGACAATATGAGACAATAAAGACAAAGAGTTACGGATGTCCGGGTACCTTTTTCTGGGCATCACGAGCCTGAAAAAGGACACCTGTTAACAAAGGATTAACCTCTTAAAACCAGTAGCCTGTTGCATATTCATACACTTCATACATGATGCATGAATTCCATTCAAACACAGGATTTTGTCTGGTCATCATCAACTTCTTCCCTGTAATCCCAACAGCGCCAGAGAGGCGGGAAGAAGTTTGTTTCTTCTGATAAGAAGGCAATAAATTCTTTTCTCCGAAAGATTTAGGTGTCCTGTGGCTGCTATCTCACTGCAAGTTCTTTCTTTTAAACAAAGCATCTTACATAGCATGGTTTCTATTTTAACATTTCTTATAACCTAAAACTATATTTAACACAGTACTTAAGAGAATTAATACAGCATTACTTTCTAACACAACACATATAATAGTAATTTGAACATTTGCGAAAAGCCAATCATAAAATACATGTATTTTTCACATCTCCCTATGCAAACTGAAGAAAGATCTTGAAAAATTGATGCCTATATAACTTTGGTCAAAGATACCAGGTGCTTATATAACTTGAGTTATAAGATATCAATATAACTTGGATCATGACTTTTATGTATCTATATAACCTAATATCAGTATAACCTGAATCATAGCTTTTTATACCTATATAACCTGATATAAATTTCTGTACAATGTAATGGCTAGTATATGATTAGCTAGTTGCTTAATGTTGAATAGACAAAAAAAGAAGAAAAAACCTCACCAGGTGGATAGTTTCAGAGATAGATAAGTATAGTGCTAATGAGAAATGGGCAAATGTAAAGCCAATCAGCCACAAAATAAAGAATTTAGACAGGTTAGGACCAGACAGACCAAGGAACACTGTAACTGTGCATGCTCCAAAGACAAAGTATAAAAGTTCAGATGTGAAGAAGACTCTGGAAGCCTTCATCAAAGACCCCCAATGATCCCCAAATTGGGGAGGTGCAAAAGAACTATTTAATAACCATGAGATCATACTATGTAAATTAGTTCCGGAGAGTATATGATGATGTTATAATGACATAGCAACACTAAGCAATATTTACTGTATAAATATACCACAGCACTTGACAAAGGTGGGTGAGTTAGGAGAAAAAATCCCCCTCACCACCAGTGCTGTAAGAAACAAATACCTGCTCTATAGACACTGGTCTATGGGGTTTTATTTCCAGCCTATCTTTTGGGCCTCAAAATAACAAATGACTAAAAATCCCATATTTTGTCTCCCTGCACTGTTGGTGGGAAGGGAAGAAGGGGCTGGGGTGGGGTGGGGGAAAGGTGTTCTAAAGGTTTACTTTAATTCTCATTATCCTCTCTTAATTCTATTAATAAATCTTTTTTCTTTATACCTTTTAAAGTTTTGAGCCTGCTTTGCCCTTAAAGTGTTTTCTCCTAATCCTTATCTCACCCCATGAGTTTCCTTTTCCCCCTCTTCTGCTTAACTATAGCCAAAGAGAATGAATAAATTATTTTTGTAAGAGCACTGGCGTTTGGCCAGTTTAAGCCCATCACAGCAGGTTGGTAATTACCAGGACTATAGCCTTAAGGAGACAGGTGATAGAGTCAAAATAGGAAATGTGCTTTAAAGGATGCAAAGGAGTTTTCATGGGAAGCATTTGCTGCTCAAAAGGAGCTGTTCTGTGAGCAGCAATGCACTATAGAACGGCTGGTGGCATGCATTGCTAACAAAGGCAAAAATATGGGAAAATGTGTGGACTTCCCAAGTTCGTGCTCCTATTAAAAGCTCTTCATGAGATCCTGAGGAACAAAATGGACATATTTGGACAGAATCCTCAGACTCTGAGACTGAGTTGGAGCCAGACTTGGCAGATAAAGAGCTGGTAGAGGCATGACCCCTCATATAAATGGAGGGGCAGCAGGATCTGATGGATGGAGGGGTACAGGTCACATGGACCTATATCCCAAAAGAGTTATGGGAAGTTTTAGAGATCTATTGGCAGAAGAGCAGACACAGCATACTGGCATGGATTTTACAAGCTTGGGATGGTGGTGCTGCATCTAGTCACCTATTAGTGGATGAAAAGGATCTGTTAACTCCTATAGCCACTGATAATAAAATCCAACGGGAGTAGGCTCAGCTATGGAATATCAGGGGTCCTGATGGGATATTGTTGCACCTACACTGTATCACTGGCTGTGTACAGCAGCTTTAATGGCACACACAGATACTGATGAGTTAGTGTCATCCCTCAGGAACTGGTGCACAATCGAAGAAGGCATTTCTTTACTGTGGCAGATGAAGATGGCTCATGCCCTAACCAGAGGATCCAATCCTGACAAAGCAGTAGTAATGAAAAGTATTGAAATGCAGTTTCTGAAAGGGGCACCTGATTAATTGAAACCCCTGATTATATTAACAGTCAGGAATGCTACTGGTAACATAAGTGGTTTAACAAACGTCTTGAGGGATATTGGAGCTATGGCCTCAGAGCCAGCTGTGTGAGTAGTGAGAGAAAATAAGCCGGCAAAGCTGAAGAGAGTCACTGCACAGGTGACCAGGAAACAAACATGGAACAATCTTGTGCAAGCTAGTGTTCCACAGTCAGAAGTAGATGGAATTACAATATCAGAAACATTTTGCTGTTGGCAAAAGCTAGTGCCTATGAAAAAATAATCCTCCCACCACCCCGCCTGCTGCCTCAAAACACTGCAACTCCTGGCAAATGCTAAAAGAGTGGGAGCAGTGGGGTGGTGAGTTCCCCAAATTGCCCCAGCTAAAGAATATATCTTGGGCATTGACATGCTGGCAGGGTGAACAGTTGAAACACTGTATGGTCACTTATATTTTGGGACTCCACAAGCAGGATTTGTCAATCTATGACTGTTTAGCGTGGGTTCTCGAAGTGGGATCCTGTTGTGCTGCCAGCGCCTGCAGAGGTGGTAAATGTAGAGCAGTATCACATTCCAGGGGGTGAAGAAGAAATTACTCAAATGAATCAGGAACTCTAATGACTGGAGATCACTCCATCCACCATGACTGCTTTTAACGACCCTATTTGGCCTGTTTGAAAATTGGACAGCACTTGAAGAGTGACTATTGATTTCAGAGAATTGAATAAAATCAACAATGGCGTGGGCCAGTGTCAAACCAGGACACCCTCCCACTTGCAGTTACAGTACCAAACATGGTTACCCTCATAGGAAAAATCAGCAAAAATTTACAACCTCAGAAGGTGGTAATGGATCTTGCTAATGCTTTGTCTTTGCACACAGAATCACTAGGTTGGAAGAGACCTTCAAGATCATGGAGTCCAACCCATGCCTTAACACCTCAACTAAACCATGGCACCAAGTGCCACATCCAGCCTTTTTTTAAACACATCCAAGGGTAGTGACTCCACCACCTCCCTGTGCAGGCCATTCCAGTACTTTATCACTCTTTCCATTAAAAACTTTTCCCTAATATCCAACCTATATTTCCCTTAGCGCAGCTTAAGACTGTGTCCTCTCATTCTGTCAATTGCTGCTTGGAGAAAGAGACCAACCCCCACCTGACTACAACCACCTTTCAGGAAGTTGTAGAGAGCGATAAGGTCACCTCTGAGTCTCCTTCTCTCCAGGCTAAACAACCCCACCTCTCTCAGTCGTTCCTCATAAGGCTTGTGTTCCAAGCCCTTCACCAGCCTTGTTGCCCTCCTCTGGACGCATTCAAGCTCCTTAATGCCCTTCCTAAACTGAGGGGCCCAGGACCGGACACAGTACTCAAGGTGCAGCCTCACCAGTGCCAAGTATAGGGGAAGAATGACGTCCCTGTTCTTGATGGCCACACTATTCCTGATACAGGCCAGGATGCCGCTGGCCTTCTTGGCCACCAGGGCACACTGCTGGCTCATGTTCAGTTGGCTGCCAATCAGTACCCCCAGGTCCCTTTCTGCCTGGACACTGTCCAGCCACACTGTCTCCAGCTTATAATGTTGCAGGGAGTTATTGTGGCCAAAATGCAGGACTTAGCACTTGAATTTTTTAAATGTCATCCTATTCGACTCTGCCCATCTATCCAATTGTTCCCGGTCTCTCTGCAGAGCCCTCCTACCTTCCAACAATTTGACACATGCTCCCAGAACAGTGTTGGGTCCTTTTTCGTGGAACTTCTTCTCTGAGTCTTGCTGTCTTTCAATTCAAGCACCTGTTATGCCAGAGCAGCAGTAGATTTTCCATCGCATCTCCTCATGTTTTCTCCACAATCATGCAGGAAGAACCACATCTCAGCTCATAGGGCGTACCTTCTCTCCCTATCTGGGGGACATCTGGGTCTTGTACCAGAACTTCCAATCTGTACTGCTGAGATGTGGAGAAAGTGCTCTTTCATCTCCTCTCTAATCTCTTCTCTGAGTTTCTTGGGATTCCCCTCTATATTATCTTCTAATTTCTGCAGGCATGTTTCCACAGCTGTGATTCTTGCATGTGTTGGGCCATGCACAACATCTGCATATGTTCAGAGCTTCTCCACCATATCAAGCACAGTCTCCTCCCTGTCCGCCTGCTTCATTAATGTTAAAGCAGAAGTGTATTCTTGTGGCCCAAGTAGTACAAGTTTTCACTACATCACGGATGTACATGATACTGAGTCTAGATTTATAGTGTTTAGGTCATCTGAGAAGACAATCTCTGCCACTGCCATTTCTCTCAAGCATTGAATCCCTTGTTCTATGGTCTTCCACTGGGTTTGCTGCATATAGAGATCGTCTGCACACAGATATCTTTGTGCCACACTTCCCAGGACCTATGCCCAGAGATTGTGAAGGTTAGCCCCCCTCATAATTCCTTGGTCAATAACCGGATCATGTGTCTGGGATCCCAAATACCTCACTTCGATACCATCCAGAATTGTAGCCTCACCGGCAGCATCCCAAAGATGGACTAACCAAGTAATTATAGATTCATCAGGTCTTTGAGTGTAATCCTTTCTTAGGCCATGAAGGTCCTTGAGGGAAAAGGGCTCATTAGTGACTTCTGATCTTGTGTCAGTTACTTTGACTTCTGATTTTGAGTCAGTTGCTTTGACTTTGAATTTTGTGTCAGGAATTGGCATTGAGGGTCCTTCCCACAAATCATCAACGTTGATCACTGGCCAATCTGTTTTGCTTGTCTACTTCTTTCCCACAGTGACTGCCAGTGGCTTAGGCTCACTGTCTGATTTAGCTATAACCTGAGAGACTGGGGTGTTGGCTGCAGCCTGAGTGACTAGGGTAGCTGCTGATTTATCTATCTCCCTGCCCCCCTGCCTCTATCTGCTGCCCTACAGTATCTAACAGTGTGCGATAAGCATGTGCCAGGGCCCAGCATATTGCAATGATCTTTTTCTCTTTAGAGTCATCATAGCAGTTCTCTTCCAGATATTTCTCCACCTCATCTGGGTTCTGAATTTTTTCACGTGAAAATTCCCAGGCTGAGGTGCATGTATACCAATGCATGCAGCATGGGTAACAATCAAGAAGAGCTGGAGGCCATGGTTCAACAGCAAAGCTATGATGTAATTGCCATCACAGAAATGTGGTGGGATGACTCACATAGTTGGAGCACTGCACTGGATGGCTACAAGCTCTTCAGAAGAGATAGGAAAGGGAGAAGAGGTGGAGGGGTGGTGTTGGGGAAGATGAAACAGGAAAGCCTTATAAATATGATTGCCTGGCAAAAGATTTTGAGAATATAGAAACTATAAGTGAGACTGAAATGAAAGCAAGCTTTGAGATACCTTAGTTACTGAACAACTGGAAAACAATGGTATGGCCAGCTGAAGGTAATCCCCTTTTGATGAAACAATACCCTCTGCTTGCAGACAGGTCCAAGGGTCAGAGCAGACCCTACTAGCTTAGCAGAAGGGGTCCAAAGAGTAGTTTTTAGGGTTTAAAATGTAACACAGTATGGTAATGTAGTGTTTCTTATAGGCTGTATGTAAATGCTATAGGATTTGTATATTGTACTAGATTGGTTAGTGAGAATTGGAATATTCAACACAGAAGAAGATTTATTGTATTGTAACAGGAACCTCGCTCTCTTACCCCTTTTACTCTCTTACGCTTTTGCCCTCTTACACTTCTGCCCTCTTACCCTTCTACTCTCTTACCCCTTTTACTCTCTTACGCTTCTGCTCTCTTACGCTTTTGCTCTCTTACCCTTTTACGCTCTTTCCCTCTCATCCTCTCTACCCCTCTCTTCTCTCGTGCCTGCTCCAAGCTGCGGCTGGCAGCTCCCAGCAGGGCCCTGCACCCACGCCCCTTGCAATAGACTGCAAGTTCCACGACCTGACTTCAGAGATCTCTCGTCTCCGTCCATCCCGACCGTCCTACCCTCCGTCGCTCCTACAGGGTGGCCCTTAATATTAGGGAGGCTTTTGATACCATGGGTATTGAAACTAATGATGATGAAGTTGAATGCCTGTGGGTAAGAATTAAGGGGAAGGCAAACAAGGCTGACATCCTACTGGGAGTCTGTTATCGTCCACCCAACCAGGAAGAAGTGGTGGACAACTTATTCTATAAGCAGCTGGAGAATGTTTCAGGTTCATCAGCCCTTATTTTTGTAGGTGACTTCAACTTGACAGACATCTGCTGAAAACTTAATACAGCAGAAAAAAAGGCAGTCCAGGAAATTTTTAGAGTGTGTGGAGAACAACGTTTTGTTGTAGCTGGTGGGTAAGCCCCCCAGGGGAGGGACTATATTAGACCTGTTGTTTGCAAATAGAGATGGGCTGGTGGGAGATGTGGTGGTTGAAGGTCACTTGGGGTATAGTGATCATGAAATTATAGACGTCTCAATATTTGGCGAAATCAGGAGGAACATCAATAAGACTTTTACATTGGACTTCCAGAGGGCAGACTTTGGCCTATTTAGGAGACTTATTCAGAGAGTTCCTTGGGAAGCAGCCCTTAAAAACAAAGGAGTTCAGGAAAGGTGGGCATGCTTCAAAACAGAGATCTTGAGGGCACAGGAACAGACTGTCCCTGTGTGCCCAAAGACAAGTCAACAAGGCAAATGTCCAGCCTGGATGGGCAAGGAGGTTTTGGAGGAACTTAGGAATAAAAAGAGGATGTATCATCTTTGGAAGGAGGGTCAGGTCTCTCAGGAAGTATTTAAGGGGGCTGCTAGAGCATGTAGGAAAAAAATTAGGGAGGCCAAAGCTCAGTTTGAACTTAAAATGGCGACTTCTGTAATGTCACCATTGAGTCAGAAATGACACAGACTCTAGGTCAGAAGGCTAAGAGGCTAAAAGACCCACGTTTATTGAAACCTCTTCTTTTATACCCTGGTGCGCTACAGGTGGACCTGATTGGTCATTTAATCAAAATATTTCACATGATTGGCTAATTAAGAAGACACCCTTCCGCAAACATTTTTATGAGAAAAACAACTTATTACAAACACCACTTGCAGATAGCTTACCATTTGTTTATCATTCTTCCTCTCTGCCTCCCTAAAGCTTCCCAGACCAATTCATGGGAAAGCTTATCTAGCTTTCTCTCTCTCTGATCAGACTGTCATATCCACACTATAAAGGATAATAAAAAATGTTCTTACAAATATATTAATGGTAAAAGGAAGGGTAAGACCAACCTTTTGTTCTTTATTAGATGCGGAAGGAAACTTAATAACTGCAGATGAAGAGAAGGCAGAGGTGCTTAACCCCTTCTTTGCCTCAGTTTTTAGTGAGAAGACAACTTGCCTTCAGGACAACTGTTCTCTTGGGTGGGTTGATGGTATCAGGGGGCAGAATGGTCCCTCCATTATCCAAGAGGAGGAAGTCAGAGAACTGCTGAGATGCTTAGATATTCATAAATCTATGGGACCAGATGGGATTCATCCCAGGGTGATGAGGGAGCTGGCAGATGAGCTTGCAAAACTACTCTCCACCATTTACCAGCAATCTTGGCTCACTGGTGAGGTTCCAGATGACTGGAAGCTGGCCACTGTGACGCCCATTCACAAAAAGGGTGGGAAGGAAAGATTCTGGTAATTATACGCCAGTCAGCCTGACCTCAGTACCCAGGAAGGTTATGGAACAGTTTATATTGAGTGTCATCATGCAGTATTTACAGGATGGCCAGGGTATCAGACCCAGCCAGTACGGGTTTAGGAGGGGTAGGTCATGTTTGACCAACTGTGGGATTCATATTCTCTGAACCTGAGTGAAGCAGTGAGAGAAGCAGAGAAAAGAATGATCAAAACAATTCTTATCTCATTTGCTGCTCCTGTGTTGTGCCAAAATAGAATGCAATATGGAGATTGTTTACCCAGAGTGACGGCGTTTTGTTTCCTTGGCCTATCAGGGCCAAGCGTGTGTGTGTCGGGACTGTCGGCTGACAGTCACGAGATTCTGTGCAGTTGAGTTGAGTTAGGTGCTTTGTGCAGATTCAGTTTAGATGCTATGTAATATAGTGTAATATAATATAAAATAATAAAGCATAATAAAGTAATTAATTAGCCTTCTGATATCCATGGAGTCCTCCTCATAATTTCTCCCGGACGTCGAGCAAAAATATCACCGATAACCAACCTGATCCCCGTTTATGACCAAGTGACCCGCCTCATGGATGCAGGAAAGGCTGTGGATGTTGTGTACCTGTACTTCAGCAAGGCCTTTCACACTGTCTCCCACAGCATACTCCTGGAAAAGCTGGCATCCCACGGCTTGGACAGGAGCACTCTTTGCTGGGTTAAGAACTGGCTGGATGGCAGGGCCCAGAGAGTGGTGGTGAACAGTGCTGCATCCAGCTGGCAGCCAGTCACCAGGGGGTGTCCCTCAGGGGTCTGTGCTGGGACCAGTTCTGTTCAATATTTTTATTGATGACATGGATGAGGGTACAGAGTCTTTCATTAGTAAATTTGCAGACGACACTAAGCAGGGAGCGTGTTTGGTTGGTCCCCCCCCACTTTCCCTTGAGCCGTCTGCCCCTTCTCTGCCCCCCTTCCAGTCGTCCACCTCCACTCCACCCCCCACTGAGCTGTCTGCCCCCCCTCCGAACTGGTTGAACAAATGCAGTCTTTAATATTGTGTCCTTCTTTGTCTAGTGATAGTTCTGACGATGAACTGCTGTTTATAAGTACATCTAAAAAGACACAGGAATCTGTTTCTGTTAGACCTCGTAGCAGATCCAGGCCTGCTGTTTCTTGGACTCTGCCTCCCTGCCAGATGGCTGTGACTCCTAGACACCCTTTGCAATTTTGGAAGCATGTGAGAATGAAAGCAGCTGAAGTGGGAGAGTGGAATTTGTTAGAGAAAATAGGTCCACCCACAAGGATGGAAATGGCGGCTGCTGCTGCTTCTGGTGGGCCTGTGGCTTTTCCTGTTTTCAAAACTGCTCCTAATTTGGGACAACAAGATAGCCATCAGGTTTTTGCATGGAGGGTTGTGCAGGATCTCCAGTCAAAAGTAGATCAGTATGGTGTTAACTCTTTGCAGGTGATGCAAGTGATTCGTGTTTTAAATGCTGATGTACTTGCACCTTATGATATTGTTCACCTTGATACGATTCTGTTTCAGCCAGTGCAGTATGGTGTGTTTCAAGCTACCTGGAAACAAACGGTTGAAAGAGTAGCATCGGACAATATGCAGTTACCTCAGCAGGATCCACGTCATGCTGTAGGAGATTATGCCTTGCTGAGCAATGGACTGTTCTCTAACCTGGATTGCAGGCAAGATGGGACCCCCTGATTCTGGCACAGGCCCAGCAGCTGGGTATGAGTGCCTTACTTAAAACAATGGAAATGGCAGCTCCTAAACCAAGGTATATTACCATCCAGCAAGGGGTGAAGGAACCTTTTCTGCAGTTTGTGGAGAGGGTTGCTGCAGCCCTTGAGAAGCAATTAGAGGATGATAAGTTGAGGCAAATTTTATGCAGACAGTTAGCCCGGGACAACGCAAACGATGATTGCAGGAGAAGTCCTGACGAAGGAGGTCAGGAAGATTGCAAGTCCCGAGAAGGATTCTGGCCAACTCACAAGCCCTGCAGACATATTAAGTCCTGACGAAGGAGGTCAGGCACAGATCCCAGCGAAGGAGGCAGGGATCTGGTTTTAAGTCCTGACGAAGGAGGTCAGGCACAAACCCAGCGAAGGAGGCTGGGATTTATTTTAAGTCCTGATACGGTGTAGCCTAACATTTGGAAGGTTAGGGACACTAGACATCAGGCAGTTGTTTCAGTATAAAGTCCTGAGCTTCAGGCAAATAAATTTTTCTTGAGATTACCTGTTGGTAGAGACACCTTTGGGATTTCTTTCTGTTGAGACCTGAAAAATGGGGGGGTGCAATAGTAAAAAGACAGGCAAGAGATTGAGGAATATACCTCCCAATAGCCCCTTAGGGGAACTATTAGAGAAATGGGATTCTATAGAGGCCACAGAGGGATTAGATAAAGTGAAGATGATCCACTACTGTGTAGAAGTCTGGCCAGAATTGGAGGTGCAAGGAGGATGGCCTTGGTGTGGGACAAGGGACAAGTGGATTTGCCAGCAACTGAGTCATTATCTGACAGCTTGAGGAGATACCGATCCTGAGCAATTGTTGTATGTAGCTTGCTGGTTAAAGAGCGCTATTGGAGATGAAGGGGTGCGAATTTGTAAAGTACAGAAGAAGTGTCGCAGACATCTCTTTGTGAAAAATCTTTCTTTAGGATTTTTCCTTCTGAGAAGCTGTGGCCTCAGCACCAGACATAAACAATAGGTTATCTGCTGCTGTGGAATGCACCAGGGTGATCCGTGATTGGTCTCGTGTCGATGTTTTGGTTCAGTGACCACTCACGGCAGAGCTGGGTCTCCCTCTCTGCGGAGCCAGCTGCCTTTGTTATCATTCTTTACTTTCTATTCTTAGCTTAGCAGCTTCTGGAAACTCTCCCTGCTTTTTCTTTTTAGTATAGTATAGTATATGTATATATCATAAAATAATAAATCAAGACTTCTGATAATAGAGTCAAGGATCTCGTCTCTTCCTTCACCCAAGAACCCTTGTGACCAACCGTCACAATGAAGAAAGAGGGGAAAGAAGGAGGGGATGCTGGAATTGGTAAAAGATGGGACCCCCTAGATTATTTGCCTCCTGCTGCCCCTCCATCTTATAATCCTCTTGCTCAGGCACCTCAAATGGCAGGCCCAGTCCTTCCCCCAGCTGCCATCTCATTACCGCCTCAAATTCCTCCTTCTACCTCTTCAGCTTCCCCTATGATAGACTCAGTATCTTCCCTAGTAACCACTCCCTCACCACCCCTTTCGGATCCTCCAGCTCCTTCTGCACGACCACAAGTGCCTACTCCACCTGCTGCATTCTCCACCCCTTCTCCAGCTCCACTTAAAATGTACCCAAGCTCTTCTCCCCCTCCTAATGCTGTCCCTTTACCTCCTCCTAGTTTGGACACAAATGCCTCCTTACCCGGTAAACAGCTATCACCAGATACACCTGCTGATGGGCAGAAAGTTCAGGGTAACCCTGATATCCCTCAAACTGGCCTCTGAAGATGGGCCCTACTGTGGTACCAGATCCAAGACCTCCAAGGCAGAGAGACTTTTTCCCCTCAGAGAAGTTCCTATGGGAGGAGTAGTGGGAGGTGTTGGCTTTGTGAATGCTCCTCTAACAGCTTCTGAGGTGAGGGGATTTAAGAAAGAATTGGGGCATTTAGTTGAGGACCCAGTGGGCATAGCCAACCAAGTGGATCAATTCTTAGGTCCAAATATCTACACTTGGGGGGAGATGAATTCCATTCTAAATATATTATTTTCCCCAGAAGAGGTCCAGATGATTAGGGAGGCTGGCATAAGAATTTGGGAGAGAGATAACCGTCCGGGACCCCAGGTGCCATCAGGTGAACAAAAATTGCCGCTAACGGATCCCAGCTGGAACCCTAATCTGAAGGAAGGGAGGAAGGCCATGATGGAATATAGGTCTTTGATGATTCGGGGGATCAAAGAGTCAGTTCCCAAAGGAACTAATACCAAATTGGCTTTTGAGGGTGCACAAGAGAAGGATGAAGCTCCTGCTGCCTGGCTTAATCGCCTAAAGCAGAACTTCCAATTGTACTCTAGAATAGACCCAGACACCCCAGAAGGTCAAGTGCTATTAAAAGTCCAATTTGTTACCAAATCTTGACCAGATATACGGAGAAAACTAGAAAAGATTGAAGATTGGCAAGAAAAGGACATTAATGAGTTATTAAGAGAGGCATTGAAGGTGTATTTAAGGAGGGAGGAAGAAAAAGCAAAGACGAAGGCTAGGATCATGATTGCAGTAGCTAGGGAAAGTGCAGGGGCAAGCAATTCTATACCACGATCCAAGGTAACAAGAATGGGTAAATCCACCACCAGGAGGAGGCAAGGATAGGCCAGTACTGTCAGGTATGAGGGGAATGGAGAGACCTCAAGTCCCTATGAGTAAAAGGTGCTGCTATTATTGTGGAGAGGCAGGACACATCAAGAAGTTTTGTAGAAAGCTCAGTCTCGATGAGGCAATAGCCAGGAAACAAGATAATTTAGGAAGAGCCCTTAGAGGTGGCAATTAGGGGTGTCAAGGGCTATATACTATAGGGGACCCAATGCAACATCTAGAAGAGCCCTTGGTAAACTTTGAAGTGGGACCCCTAAATGAAGAATTTGAATTTTTGGTTGATACAGGAGCAGATAAGTCCTGTCTCAACCTAGTACCAAAAGGTATGGAAATTGGGGAAAAATTCTGTGAAGTTTTAGGTGCTGAAGGGAAACCATTTAGAGCATCAGTGATTGAAGGTGTAAAAATAATTGGAAACTCAAGAGAGTGTGAACCTAATTTTATTTATCTGCCTAAGCTAGAAAAAAGTTTGTTAGGAAGAGATCTGCAAGTTCATTTGGGGGTTGGGATTGTTCCAAGAGAAGGGAGGATGGTAGTACAAGTGATGAAGATATCCCAAGGAGATGTCGCAGAGATAAACCCCGAGGTATGGGCTGAGGGGGGAAAGCGAGGCTTATTGGACATTCCACCAATAACAATAAAAATGCAAGATGACACTTCACCCATACATGTTAAACAGTATCCGATTTCCCCAGAAGGAAAGAAGGGGCTTGCCATAGTTATTGAACAACTGTTGCAAGAGGGAATCTTAGAAGCCTGTATGTCACCACATAATACCCCTATACTGGCAGTCAAGAAAGCGGAAGGGAAATATAGGCTGGTACAAGATTTGAGAGAGGTCAATAAGAGGACCATTGCCAGACATCCAGTTGTGCCAAACCCGTATAGTCTCCTAAGCCGAATTCCAAGAGAACATGCTTGGTTCACTGTTATAGATTTGGAGGATGCTTTCTGGGCGTGTCCTCTAGCAACAGAATGTAGAGATTGGTTTGCCTTTGAATGGGAGGACCCGAGTACAAAAAGGAGACAACAGCTAAGGTGGACCCGATTGCCACAAGGGTCCACGAAATCCCCCAATCTCTTTGGACAAGCTTTGGAGAGTTTATTGGAACAATTTCTCCCTGAAGAAGAAGTGCAGATCCTGCAGTATGTTGATGACCTGATGGTGTCAGGGAAGGGAAAAGATCAGGTCAGAAAAACTAGCATTAAGCTTTTGAATTTTCTGGGGGAAAAAGGACTAAAGTTTTCCCAGGAAAAATTACAATTCGTGCAATCAGAAGTAACATACCTGGGGCACATAATAGGAGAGGGGTATAAGAAGTTAAGCCCTGACAGAATTTCAGGTATTCTAGCTCTCCCAGCTCCAAAAACAAAGAGAGATTTGAGGAAACTCCTGGGCTTGTTCGGATATTGCAAGTTATGGTTAGATCAATACACGCAGAGTGTAAAATTTTTATACAATAAATTAGTAGCTCCAGATCCCCTAATTTGGACAGCTGAAGATGACCAACAATTGGAGAACCTAAAAGACAAATTATCTTCTGCCCCAGTCCTAAGTTTACCAGACCTCAGGAGGGGCTTTGACCTGTTTGTGAGTGCGGAAGGAGGTATAGCCTATGGTGTACTAACTCAAGAGTGGGGAGGTTGCAGAAAACCCGTAGCTTATATCTCTAAATTGTTAGATCCAGTGGCTAGAGGCTGGCCAGTGTGTATACAAGCAGTAGCAGCAACCGCAATCCTGATAGAAGAGACACAAAAATTGACCTTACAAGGAAAAATTAAAGTGCATACTCCCCATGACCTTAAAGCAGTACTGAGACAGAGGGCTCAGCAGTGGCTAACTGATGCCAGAATATTAAAGTATGAGATAATACTAATGAACACACAGGACTTAGAAGTTATCACATCCAATGCCCTCAATCCAGCACAATTCCTAATGGGAGAACCTATAGAAAATTTAGAACATGATTGCCTTGAATTGGTTAACCTCCAAACAAAAGTAAGAGAAGATTTAGAAGATCAGCCTCTAGCAACTGGAAGAATTCTATTTATAGATGGCTCTTCGAGAGTAGTAGATGGAAAAAGGGCTTCAGGTTATGCCATTATAGATGGAAAACCATTACAGATTGATGAAAAAGGGAAACTACCCCCAAATTGGTCAGCCCAAAGTTGTGAAATATATGCCCTGAAAAGGGGATTAGACTTACTGGAGGGAGACCTGGGAGCCATTTATACAGACTCCCAATATGCATTTGGGATAGTTCACACATTTGGGAAAATATGGGAGGAGCGTGGGTATTTAAGCTCAAAAGGAAAAAGCTTAGCCCATGAGAACCTAGTCAGATCAGTATTAGAAGCCCTGCAGAAACCTACAGAAATAGCAGTGGTCCATATAAAAGGGCATCAAAGAGGAGACAGTCTTGAAGTTAGAGGAAACCGACTGGCTGATCAGATAGCAAAAGAAGCAGCTTTAGAACCAGGGGATCCAGTAAAAATTTTTAAAGCAGAAATGACACCTGAAGAAGGAGAAAGAAGAGAAGAACCCGTATATAGTGAAAAAGAATTGGAGGCTATAAGAGAGTTAAAGGTACTCCAAGGGCAACGAGGAGAGTGGTTAACCTCAGACGGGCGGGTGTTTTTGAATGAAGCACTGGCTTGGACATTGCTTACAGAACTACATAAATTAACTCACTGGGGAGTCCAAGGACTATGTGATCATTTCTTAAGAAATAACCTATGCATAGGTGTATATAGCCTAGCCAAAGCAATTACAAGAGGGTGTGTCATTTGTCAAAAAGTGAACCAGAAAGTCTTGAGAAAAGTAGCACCTGGAGGGAGAGAATTAGCTTTAAGACCTTTCCAAAGCATGCAGATAGATTTTACTGAGATGCCCCTAGTGCAAGGATACAAATATCTACTGGTTATAGTAGATCATCTCACCCATTGGGTAGAAGCCTTCCCGACTAGAAGGGAAACAGCTCAAGTCGTAGCAAAAGTAATCCTAGAGAACATTATCCCCAGATATGGAATGGTGAACACCATAGACTCAGACCGAGGTCCGCATTTTGTGTCCTAAACATTGCAAAATATAATTGGAGCTTTGGGAATAAAATGGAAATTACATACTCCGTGGCACCCCCAAAGTTCTGGGAGGGTGGAGAGGATGAACAAAACTCGCAAAAATGTATTAACAAAATTGATTGAAGAAACAAAAATGAATTGGCTAAAGTGTTTACCCCTAGCGCTTTTGCGCATCAGAACAAGACCTCGGTCTGACATAAGAATTTCACCTTATGAAATGATGTTTGGACTGCCATTCTTGTTAACACCTTGTAGCACAGGAGACTATCTGGAAGGAGAAGAAGCTACCAGAAAATATTTAGAGATAATTGGAAGAACTCTGGAAGGACTTAGAAAAAAAGGATACCTCCCCCAAACTTCCCCTCTTGACACAAAAGTTCATAACATTAGCCCAGGAGATTGGGTTTTGATAAAATCATGGAATACAGGATCATTAATGCCTAAATTTGAAGGCCCCTTTCAGGTACTCCTCATCACTAATTCGGCTGTGCGGACCAGGGAAAAAAAGGGCCAGTCTCACCCCCAAGTACGGGACCAGATACGACATCAGCTTCTCCCTCTGGCATTGGACCAGAGTCTACATCACTCTCACCTCCGGGCACTGGACAAGAGGCAACCACATCACAAGTTAACTTACCCGAGTATACAGTAATAAAAGGACCAAAAGATTTAAAGTTGACTCTCAGAAGGAAGAGTCAAAAAGACTGAACTGTATAAGAAAATAATTGGTATCAGAGCCCTGACATAGCTTAAAATGTTAAAATGTTTCAAGACAGTTCTGTGTGTAAAATAAGTTTGTAAAATGTTTAAAACTGCAAATAAGTAATTCTGGTTAAATCCCCCAATTTGGTTCTAAAGACTCCAGGTTAATCCTCTACAGAGCACTCCCCTAAGAGAAA
The DNA here is from genome assembly GCA_019023105.1 of Diglossa brunneiventris. Classification (NCBI taxonomy): domain Eukaryota; kingdom Metazoa; phylum Chordata; class Aves; order Passeriformes; family Thraupidae; genus Diglossa; species Diglossa brunneiventris. The sequence continues at coordinate 17,267,971 of CM032364.1, read as the reverse complement.
CCAAAATTGATAGGGAACAGACCAAGAGAGGTTTGACCAGAGAAGCAGGTAGAGGAAACTCTAAAGAGCTTGGAAGCTTCTTCTCAGTAAAATTCCCCAAGAGGCAAGGCCGGGTGGGCAGGCTGTGCAAGATGACCCATACCGGACTCTTGGGAAGGGTAGTAATGATGGCTCTAATTGCTGGTGGGGCTCTGGGGAGCCCAGGAGAGCCGTGCAGTGAGTGCTACCAACCCCTCTATGAGGAGAAAGAAGTGAGCTCCTTGTCTAGAGTCCACATCAGTTCTAACCCTAATTGTGTTAACCTCTCCCAATTGGTCTTTTATGAGAAAAATAAGAGAATTAATTGGATCGCACAGAATACTGCCACTTTTAGGCAGCCACTCCTGGGAGAGTACCCTGTAAGAGAAGCCTGGTTGTGCTTTGAATATGATGCTGCTGAAACAAGCTCAATAGATCTAGTCAAAAGAAAAGAAATTGTAAAAATAGTAAGAAAAATGGTTTGTAACAGGTATTTAGCAGTAAAGAATTTGGCTACCCGGTGGATCCCAAGAGATCTAAATAGAGTCTGTTGAGAAAAAAGAAAGAGACAAGTATACCCACCATGAAGTATATGAATTTTATAAGTGTATGGAAAAAAGGTAAACCCCTTCTGGAAAATGAAAGAACTGTGTAAATATAGAGAATGCCCAACAGAAATTGATGACACATTTCAGGAGAACCCTAAACACCTAATTTTGATCTCTGGTCCTACAGCATACACAAAATTGTCAATAAACTGGTCTGGCAGCTGCACCACTAAAATGATAAAACCAACTTTCTTATTACCCAAAGAAACTGGATCAAGTTTAGGAGTTCCTATATACAATGATTTTAAAGAAACCAAACAGAAGAGGCAAAATGCAATAGAAATTGAGAAAATCCAAAATTGTAAAAGCCAAGTTCAAACCCCAATATTTATGTTAAACAGAATCATCAGGCTCCAAGCAGTATTAGAGATAAAGAATGCAATTATTAGAAACATTTCAAAAGAAATTAAAAAATAGCATGTGTAAATAACCAAGAACAAACTCCTACACTTGATTCCAGTTGGTGGGATAACCTGGAGATTTAAAAAAAAAATGTGTGGGAAAAAGTAATTCTCTTCACTGTGTGTATACTTGGAGGATTACTCTTTTTACTATGCTTATTTCCTTGTTTTATTAAAATAGTGGTATTAGCTGTGCAGACCAACTTGAAGAAACCAAGAAAGGTAACAAAGTTAAGTAACCATGATTACCAGAGTGCTCACGAAATTTATAATCAATATAAAAAATTAAAGAAATTGCAAGTTGATGCGAGCTTAAATTTAAGCTCAATCAAAGAAAAAGAGGGGGGACTGTTATGAACAAGATTCTGCCGATTTTTTTTGTAGAAAAAGTTACAAAAGCAAGCAGACTGGTGTTGCTGCTGCAGTGCTGTGGCAGTGTTACTTGTTGTTATGATAATTACAAGTCGTTAAGAGTTAATAGTTCTTTTTGTATCACTGACGACCCTAGCCAGGGCTGGGCTAATAGCCCTCCTTCTCAAAGAGGAGCGAGAAGACCAAACGTGGGGAAGAGGGGGGCATTAGAATATGCAGATTTCAGGACCAGCGTACCATGGGACATGTCAGACTGCAGAGAAGACCCCCAAGGGCAACGAGCCGGCACAGAAGTTGGGAGATTGGAGTGATGCCTGGACGTAGGGAATGGAGTGCTGGACCTGCAGAGATGTTGGGGGACCTTTGTGCCCCTCACCCTGACTAAAGAAGACATCTGGAACCGGGACCCGGAGCCGGGAAGCAGTGAGAAGCTAGAGAAACACCGGGGTCCCTGCCCAGACGCTCCCACAAGGATTGGACCCCCAGCTCTGCCCCTAGTGGACAAAGCTGCGCATATCCTCCTCCTCTGAGCCACGCTGGGAAAGAAGACAGAGACTGCAGACCCGTCAAGCTTCCCAATCTTGAGCTGATCACTTTTAATAAAGGCATTAAAAGGAGAAAAAGTCTCCTGCCCTGTTTATTTCAGGAAGCAAGAGAGTTTTTCCCGGGGCTTGTTCATTTTTAAATGTGATTTCACAGAGGTGTATTCAGCTCTTTTAAGTGGTTTAACAGGGTGTTAATATTCAAAACTAGCCAGCTGATTGGTTCTGTCAGGTCTGAAGGAAGCTGCCAAGGTCCTTACAGGGAATCACTTCCGTAGCTCGTGAATTTTTCCTGTGAGAGACAACTACTCACTTTTAAAATTTTAAAAGGTTTATTAAACCTTAACAAAAATACAACAAAAGGACTAAATAAGGAAAAATTGCAGCTCTGGGAACTACCTTCGTGGCTGCCTACCATGTGACCAGTTCATCTTCAAGATGGATGCTCAGTCTTTTATACCCCTGGGGGTTGCATCAGGCAACCCTGGCCCCTCCCAAAGTCTGTCAGTCAACTCTTCTTTGTCACAGACATTTCTTTATGAAAAATCCTCTCTCAGGATTTTTCCTGCTGAAGCTGAGAGTTTCAGCAACCAGACATAAACAATAAGTTATCTGCTGCTGTGGAATGCAACAGTGTGATCTGTGATTGGTCTGGTGTGGATGTTTTGGTTCAGTGACCAGTCACAGCAGAGCTAGCTCTTGGAGTTTGTCAAGGCCAGCTCGAGTGTTATCATTCTTTACTTTCTATTCTGAGGTAGCTTAGCAGCTTCTGGAAACTCTCTCTGTTTTTTCTTTTTAGTATAGTTATAATAGATGTATATATCATAAAATAATAAATCAAGCCTTCTGATAATGGAGTCAAAGATCTCATCTCTTCCTTCACCCAAGAACCCTTGTGACAACAACCGTCACACTTCTTTGCCATTTATTGGTGGAGACTGCTTTCTTGCAACTTGACTGGAGGGTCAGGTGTTGTCATGCCGCACCCCCCCCTCCCCCAGCAACAAGCTTTTCCATTCCCAGTTGCTCCATGTAAGGGGGCACATGTGCGCACCTTCTTTCTACCTGTCCTAGACAACCCAGGCTGTCTGATGGCAACAATATGGGGGGGGGGGAGGGAACTATGGGGAGAACAGAGGATACTTAAACTACAATAATGTGGGAACGCAGGAAATTCCTTTAGCTGCCCTGGAGGACTCGAGCCCCTGCCCAGTGGGCTCAGAGACCTTGGCACAGACCCCAAGACCCCTGTGCCTTTGATTTAGCCCTTGGAAAAAACAATTACCAACCTTATATGAAGAATTACAAGCCACGAAAGTTTAAGTAGAATGATAGTGAATTTATCACAGGGTGAAAAAAAGATTTTTGGGGGTTTTTAGAATGGGGGTTCAGGGGGCAAGATGGAGGAATCTGGGTGTGTCCAGCCTTTCTCCTTCTTCTTCTTGGCCTCCATTTTCTGCTGTGATGTTGGCACTTTTAGACGGGTTTAGAGTAGAAGCTCACTGTCTAACACAGATGATAGGCATTGGAAAGTAATTGTAAATATTGTACATGTAGTTTTTAGTATAAAAAGATAACACCACCCCCAGGGGCAGGCAGAGTGCCTCTGTCTTACTGAGCAGACCTTGGCTGGACAGGAGAAAGAATTTTATAGATAAGATACAATAAACAACCTTGAGACTGAGAAATGAAGAGTTCTGACTCCTTCTTCGACCGCCAGGCTGGGAAAAGAGACTTTTTAACGTTTCTCGGGGTCACTCTGACCAGCTAGAGACCCTGAGACAATAACATAACTATACATCTGTCGCAGACATCCTTTTTATGAAAAATCCTTTCTTGGGATTTTTCCTGCTGAAGCTGAGAGGTTTCAGAGACAAGATGTAAACAATGATTGTCTGCTGCTGTGGAATGCACCAGGGTGATCCGTGATTGGTCTGGTGTGGATGTTTTGGTTCAGTGACCAGTCACGGGAGAGCTGGCTCTCTCGCTCGGTCGGAGAGCTGCCTTTGTTATCATTCTTTCTATTCTATTCTTAGCTTAGCTAGCATTCTGAGGAAACCTTTCCTTCTTTTTCTTTTTAGTATAATGTTATATATATATATATCATAAAATAATAAATCAAGCCTTCTAAATATGGAGTCAGATCTATGTCTCTCCCCGCATCCTGAAAACCCCAGTGACCACTGTCACATACATCAATAAAGCTTCTCTTAATATTTACAAAATATTCATCCTTTAATTGCAAGAGCCAATCATCTCATTATCCATCTATAACATTCCTTAACTAAAACCCAAACTATGTTAAACCAGGACGCCCCCATACGTGTTGCTAGGAGACAATGACGACTGGATACTTAACAGAGACAAAAGAAGTCATCTCAGGAGGGGAGGGGAGGAGTGCAGCTGGCTACTCTCTCTTTACCTGAGGTATTCCCATGTAGGGCAGAGATACTGTGAGATTTGGGACTGGGAAAATGGGGTTGGGTGCAGATGCTAGCTCTCTTGTGCTCTTGGCATTCGGAAGGGAGAGAGACTACAGCGCTGTGGGGAGAATTCATTACCACTGCAGGGTTCTGCCTCCTGCTGCCTTTCTTCTACTGTGAGTTCTGCTCGTAAGAGCGGCCGTGTCACTGGGACAAGCCTACTTTTTCCCTGCCTGCTGGCAACCAGGTCGCCACTGTCCCACCCCGCCACTTCTTCAGCACTGCTCCAAGTTTTTGCTACACTGTAGCCCTGTGTCACAATCCGTCCTTACGAATGGGGTTCGTGATGGTTCATGGATTGATCTCAGGGTGCAAAAAGAACCAACACAGCACGGGGAGTTTGCAGTAATAATCAAAACAAATGCTACTTTATTGAATAATAACCACAGCAAAAATGCGATAGAGGGATTAAGGGAGAGAAAAAGATAGAGAGAGAAAGAGAGAGAGAGGGAGAGAGGGGGATATAGCTACCAAATGTAGAGATGAAGTCCTTTGGTCCAGTCCAGTCGAGGATCTGCCTGTTACGTCGGGGATATATCTCAGAGGCACAGTTCATCTGGACCCCAATTATACTCTTTTTCGATGGGGGGAAGGGGGATGGATTTTGCAACTGAAACAAAGGTATTTTATCTTCAGGGGGGGAAATAAGGGTACACACAGTCCAAGTTTGGCAGCAGGCAAGAACCATTGTTTTCATGGTCCACTGCCTACACCTGCAACATCCATCTTGCTTTGGGCAGCTTTCCTTCCGCCCCCCTGTACACCTCCCCCGAGTTGGGGGTTTGTCATGGTTTGACACTGGCACAATACCAGTGCCCCCATGAAAATACCTTCTCCCTGGTTTCTGCTGTGAGATGTGACCAGGAATAAGCAAAGCAGGCTTCTACTTAGGAATAAAGGAAAGTTTATTAACTAAACTACAAGTAAAAAGAAACACACAGGGAAAATGAAAACCCCACAAAAACATTTTCTCCACCCCCCCCACCAAATTCCTCCAATACATCCATCCCCCAAATTTCAACTCTCAGTCCATTACCACCCTTCAGACAATCAGTCCTCAGTTCATCAAGAGGAGAGGAGTCCTTCTTGTGCCATAGGCTTCCCCTGGAAACACCGTTGAAACCTCGTGTGTTTCCGTGTCACTCGTGGCACCGCCCAGAGTACATCTGCCGTCGTGACATCTTCCTTTCCATGTCCAGTGCTCTCACCACTGAACATGGACCAGAGATGCTTCTAGGGTTCCCCTTTTAAGGATGCTTTGCCCAGTTCCAAAAAAAAGCACAGTCTCTCACTTTCGGGACAACTGTCCCCCCAAAATTTGTTCGCCCCCTGGGGCCGAGGGGCACCAACACTGAACCTTCTCGGTTCTGAGCCATCGCCTCCCCCCTAAATGTAGTCTCTGTGTCACAGGAAAAAAAATGGTTCTGTCCATGGCTATACAAGAAAAGTCCAGCCAAAGGCCACTCCATCATCTCTTCCAGCCTAAAACTCTTCTCTACTTCTCTCGTGGCCCATTTCCTCTTATCTCATATCTCTCTCTTCTCATTCAGCTCTAGGAGGATCAGCATTTGCAAGGTTTCCATCATTCAAGGAAAGGGTTAAAAATCTCAGGCTCTGCCTGTCCAGAACTCCCACGGCTGCCCTGCCAGACACCTTCTCCCTGCACCCTCCCCTTCTCCTCCTTGGCCAGCTGTGCTATCAAATTTCAAGGTGGCACAAACACAGGCACCGGCTCTATCTCTCTCTGGGGTGGGGGTGCCCGATGCCTCTCAGTGCTCCTCCACCCTTCCATCCTCAGGGGCCTTCAACCCCCTCTCTGTCCAAGGCCCGGCTCACCTCACCGCTGCATGGCTTCCCCTCCCCCGCCCAGCTGGCAGCTGGGCAGGGGAAGGTCTGGACTCTTCACTGACTGGAAGTCAAAGAGGGCTTCTCCCGCGAGAGCTCTGCTTTTTAACCCCTGTGTTCTCAGAGGCGTATCCAATGCCTCAGTGGCCAAACCAGGTGCCAATATTTAATCTGAACACCTAATTGGTGACCACAGCATATCCCAGAAAACCCACTTCCTCTCAAACTACGACAGGGTTTCAGTCCCAGTCTCTGGAAGAAGGTGAGAAGGGGCCTTCTCACACAGGGATTTTCATGTCTCGGTCTCTTGATGAAGAGGCTTCTTACATTTCTACTTGTCTGTCACGATGGTTAAGGATGGGCGAGAGGGGTCTTCTCTTGGATGGGGGGGACCACCCTAAAGCTCAGAGGGAGACCAGCCAGGCCAAGAGGTGGGGAGGATTCCAGAGCTATTGAGCAAAAAGGGCAGGGTGCCCTGTGAGCTCAGTGTAGCAAACAACACCTGTAGAAACAGTAGGTTAGCAAAGCTTTCAGGCCTCAAACACATGACTTTCCCCCCCACAGGATCAGCAGACAGGGGTTTTGTTTTTTCGGTGGTCCCTCTCCATGACGATCGTGAGGCAGATGAGGGATATTTCGGACAGACTCTCACACCCTGCATCCCCTGCCTGCCAAGACACCCCTTGGTTCCAGCTACAGCTGTGGAGCTTCTGATACATCTTGTCCACCACCCTGGGATTTTTGCTCATTCCTGCTGTTCCAGCTCACTGCTTCCAAGGGTCCTGCTGGGGCACCGGGATCGACTGCCCCGGGGGGTTTGTGAAGCAAGCAATTCCTCCATTCCTTCCCATCTCAGCCAAGTCACCATTACCACATGATCCCCAAGCTTGCACCAGAGTGCCCCCTGCAGCCGTGAGGGAATCATCGCACCTGCTCTGCCCACTGTGAGCCACCAGCATCCCTGCCAGCTGTGACCATCACTACATCAAAGATGAAAGCACCTGAGGCTGAGAAGGCTGTTATTGGATTTCTGGTTTTGCTTGTTGTTGCTGCCATAGTTATTGTTGTTTGTTTGCCTTGTTATACATACTAATAAAGAACTGTTATTCCTATTCTCATATCTTTGTCTGAGAGCCTCTTAATTTCAAAATTATAATAATGCGGAGGGAAGGGGGCTACATTTTCCATTCCAAGGGAGGCTTCTGCCTTCCCTAGCAAGCACCTGTCTTTCAAACTAAGACAGTGGTGCCTTGCTAGCTGGGTGGTTTAATGCCTTGACAAGAGGACTAGGACATTTACCTTAGGGCATTGCATGTTGTGCTGGTTTAAAAGTAAACCAGTGGCGGAAATGAACCCTACACAAATACCTTGAGAGAGGTTTCAGGTCAGAGATAAAATTTAATAGAAATATTACAATAAATGCAATGATACAGAAAAACTGGTTTAAACCCTCAGAGTCAGAGTACAACCTGGCACCCTGTTGCTCAGGGTGGTGCAGTCTTATCAAGTAGTGATTGCAGTCCTGTTGAAATTATGGTTGCAGTTGAGAGCAGTGGTCCTGTGGAAGGTCTGGTCTTCCTGTGGAAGTTTGGGTCTGACTCTGGATCTGTCCAGTGGTGGTGGTGTCCCAAGTCCCCAAAGCACCCAGATTATATATGGTCAGATTCAGACAGAAATGTTCAATACCTCCCCCAGGGCAGGGAATTTCACAATAGAATGATGTAATCCTATAAGTCATAGTGATGCCTTGAGAGGCTGAACCTGGAACAGAGACTAGACAGAGCTAAGAGAATAAAGTAGGTGTTCATTAAAAGGCCTTAAAAGGATACATCTTGGGCAATACAAGAGTCTGGCCAGGGCTACACCCAAGATGGTCACAAAATGGTCACAAAATGGACGCCTGGTCATGAGGTTTCACACTTTTATAAGTTTTTGGTCCATTTGCATATTGGGGCTAATTGTCCAATTATAGCTTCAGATGATGAAGTCCCATCCTTCCTGTTTGCTCCCCTCAGTTCTTTGTTGTTTATACTTTTCGACCTGAAGCTCATAATAGTTGTCCTTGGTCTCAAGCTGGAAAAGGATTGTTTTGTTTAACTACCCTGTGAAGAGCACTTACTGACACTTAATATGAAGCTCAGAGCTACACACCTAGGCAGCACAGAATCTGAGAAATATGAAAGTTAAAACCCAAGGCATCAATAGGATATTTTGGGGAGTCCTTGATGGCCTAGGTCATTTCAGCTGCCCATTGACAGAGATGACCCCCTTGGACTGGGTATAGTTATCATGGCTGAGTCAATTTGTGAAGCCAAAGAAACACTACCCTGCAGTGCAGAGTTTGCCTCTTTCCTTTATCTAACACCCAGCTTGCAGCCTGGGGGATCAGGTGTGCACTGGGCAACTGTTGCAAATGACCCACCATTAATGGTTCATCAAGAATAATGTAGATGGGAGTAGAAGACATAGTTTGGTTACAACCCACATTGTAACCCAAGACATATTGCCATTGCCATTGTGAGTCAGAGAGGAGCTAGGGGTGGAGCTTCCTGTGTTGCTGCTGAGTGGCTGATTATAAGAAAGGATCGTTGAGCAGGTGTGTCGATTGCCATTGTGAGTCAGAGAGGAGCTAGGGGTGGAGCTTCCTGTGTTGCTGCTGAGTGGCTGATTATAAGAGGTCTCTGGGGAGCACGGCGACCCGGAGCAGGCAAACAGGGATGTGGTGAGTCTCTGAGGCATATACAAGGCAGTTTGCGCGGCAGTTCGCGCAGACAGGGCAAGCAGGCAGGGTTGCCAGCTTTCTCACTAGTAAGGAGTCCTCTGTATTGTTTGAGGTCTTTCTGCTGCCTGGTCGTGTTTGAGGTGTTGTCCCGATCCGTCCCAGTGGTACGGATGACGGGATGATTTTAAGGTGCAAAAATAACCAACAAAGGCACAGGGGATTTACAGCAACAAATCAAATACAGTTTTATTGAAAATCACAACAGAAAAGCATTGGTCAGGGGGGACCGGAGAAAAAGGGAGAGAATAAGGAAAAGAGGGAGGAAAGAAAGGATATGGGTATAGCTACCGAACCTATGGTGGTGTTTCTTCAGGTTCTTCACGGTCCAGCCGTCGCAGGTTCACCAGGCCACCACGTCCGGGGAGATCTCAAAGGCACGGCTGAACTGGACCCCAGTTATACTGTCTTTCGTTGGGGGAAGGGAGGTGGTTTCACAACCGAAACAATGGTCGTCAAGGGGGGGAGAAGGTACAGAACAGGGGGGTACTGGTACACAGAGTCCAAACCGAGTAACCGGCAAGAGCCATTGTTTTCATGCCCCAGTGCTTGCTCTGGGCAGCCTTCTCCCCATACCGCTGTGCACTCCCCCCCCATGTTTGGGGGTGTTCAGTCCCAGTCTTTGGATAAAGGTACAAGGGGGTTTTTTGTAGAGGGGCTTCTCGTCTTGATCCCTTGATGAAGAAACTCGCATCTCTGCTTGTCTGTCATGATGGTTGAAGGCAGGCAAGAGGGGTCATTTCTACAGTTCAAAGCCAGCCAGACCGAGAGGGGCGGGGGAGAAAGCCCAAATCCATTGCATTGTTCAGAAGAAGCAAAATGTCCCGTCCAGGCTCAGTGTGGCGTGTCCTATGGAGACTATGGAGACAGTGAGCCAAGAGGTACATCCCCTCCCCCTGCACTGGCTTAAGCTTGACAAATTGTGAGGCAAAAAATAGAGAATTTCGGACAGACTCTCACAGGTGTCTGTTAGTAATGGTTTCTACACGGTCAAAAACTGTGGCCAGTATAAGTGACCAAGTCGAGCTCTCCAAAAAGGATGTGTTTGTACAGACCCATCCGTGCCCAGAGTGTTTGAGCTTATCAGTGGCTTCAGGGAGTGTTGTGGAGGAAACCTGCCTGCGGTGTGAACAAGTGAACGACCTCCTTTCACTAGTGGCTGAACTTAGGGGAGGAAGTTGAAAGGTTAAGGAGTATCAGGGAAAGTAAAAGGGAAATAGACTGGTGGAGTTCAGCCCTTCCATCTTTAAGGGAGGCCTCTGACCGAGAGACTGAGGACTTATATGCCTCCTGCTCTCAGGCAATAGAAGGGCACCTGGGAGATGAAGAGGAGTGGAAATGGGTCCCCATTCGGGGAGGTAATAACAAAAACTCCTCCCCATCCCCATCATCCAACCAGGTACCACTTCAGAATGAGTTCCTGGATCTAGAGACCCAACTAGATGATTTAGGAGAAAACTGTCTGCCCAGTGAACCCCCTAATAATGATTCATCTGTAAGATGGATCACTACCTCTAACATCAAGAAGAAAAGAAGGGTAATCGTAGTAGGTGATTCCCTTCTGAAGGGAACTGAGGGCCCCATATGTTGACCAGACCCATCCCACAGGGAGGTCTGTTGCCTCCCTGCGGCCCCGGGTACAAAATATCACTGAGAGACTTCCTGGACTGATTCAGCCCTCTGATTATTATCCACTGCTGATACTCCAGGCTGGCAGTGATGAGATTGAAAAGAGGAGTGTCAAGGCAATTAGAAAGGACTTCAGGGTACTGGGTCAGGTAGTTGATAGGGCAGGAGCTCAGGTAGTGTTCTGCTCAGTCCCTTTGGTAGCGGAGGAATATGATGAAAGAAACAGGAGAATCCGCATCATCAACAAGTGGCTTAAGGGTTGGTGTCATCGGCATAATTTTGGATTCTTTGATCATGGGGAAACTTTTGCAGCATCTGCTCTGCTGGAACCAGATGGGGTACATCTCTCAATTAAGGGCAAAAGGTTTTTAGCTCATGAACTGGCAGACCTCATTGAGAGGGCTTTAAACTAGGTTTGAAGGGGGAAGGGGAAGCAGCTAAGCTATCTGTAAGCAGGCCCAAGGGTTGCAAGGCTAAGTTAGGGGTGAAGTCAGAAGCCCAGCTGAGGTGCATGTATACCAATGCACACAGCTTGGGCAACAAACAAGAAGAGCTGGAGGCCATGGTGCAACTGCAGAGCTATGATGTAATTGCCATCACAGAAACATGGTGGGATGACTCACATAGCTGGAGTACTGCACTGGATGGATACAAACTCTTCAGAAGAGACAGGAAAGGAAGAAGAGGTGGAGGGGTGGCCCTTAATATTAAGCAGACTTTTGATACCATAGAAATTGAAACTAAGGAAGGATGAAGTTGAATGTCTATGGGTAAGAATTAAGGGGAAGGCCAACAAGGCTGACACCCTAATGGGAGTCTGTTATCATCCACCCAACCAGGAAGAAGAGGTAGATGACTTATTCTATAAGCAGCTAGATAATGTTTCAAGATCATCAGCCCTTATTCTTGTGGGTGACTTCAACCTACCAGACATCTGCTGGGAACTTAATACAGCAGAAAAGAGGCAGTCCAGGAAATTCTTAGAATGTATGGAGGACAACTTTTTGTCGCAGCTGGTGGGTGAACCCACCAGGGGAGGGACTATGTTAGATCTGCTGTTTGCAAATAGAGATGGGCTGGTGGGAGATGTGGTGGTTGGAGGTCACTTGGGGCAGAGTGATCATGAAATAATAGAGTTCTCAATATTTGGTGAAGTCAGGAGGAACACCAGTAAGACTCTTGCATTAGACTTCCGGAGGGCAGACTTTGGCCTGTTTAGGAGGCTTATTCAGAGCGTCCCTTGGGAAGCAGCCCTTAAAAACAACGGAGTTCAGCAAAGGTGGGCATGCCTCAAAACAGAGATCTTGAGGGCACAGGAACAGACTGTCCCTGTGTGCCGAAAGATCAGTCAACGGGGTAAACGTCCAGCCTGGCTGGGCAAGGAGGTTTTGGAGAAACTTAGGAATAAAAAGAGGGTGTATCAGCATTGGAAGGAGGGCCAGGTCTCTAAGGAAGTATTCAAGAAGGCTGCTAGAGCATGCAGAAAAAAAATTAGGGAGGCCAAAGCTCAGTTTGATTTTAGAATGGCGACTTCTGTAAAGGATAATAAAAAATGTTTTTACAAATACATTAATTCTAGAAGGAAGGGTAAGGCCAGCCTTTGTTCTTTATTGGACAAGGGAGGGAACTTAGTATCTACAGATGAGGAGAAGGCAGAAGTGCTTAATGCCCACTTTGCCTCAGTTTTTAGTGGGAAGATGACTTGCCCTCAAGACACCTGCCCGCCTGGGCTGGTTGATGGTGTCAGGGAGCAGAATGGTCCCCCCATTATCCAAGAGGAGGCAGTCAAAGAACTACTGAAATGCTTGGATGTTCATAAATCTATGGGACCAGATGGGATCCACCCCAGGGTAATGAAAGAGCTGTCAAATGAGCTTGCAAAGCCACTCTCCATCATTTACCAACAGTCCTGGTTTACTGGTGAGGTTCCGGATGACTGGAAGCTGACCAATGTGATACCCATTCACAAAAAGGGTGCAAAGGAAGATCCTGGTAATTATAGGCCAGTCAGCCTGACCTCAGTACCTGGCAAAATAATGGAACAGTTTATATTAAGTGCCATCACAAAGAATTTACAGGATGGCCAAGGTATCAGACCCAGTCAGCATGGGTTCAGGAGGGGTAGGTAATGTTTAACCAACCTGGTCACCTTTTATGACCAGGTAACCCGCCTAGTGGATGCAGGGAAGGCTGTAGACATTGTTTATTTGGATTTCAGCAAGGCCTTTGACACTGTCTCCCACAGCATACTCCTAGACAAGCTGGCAGCCCGTGGCTTGGACAGGAGCACTCTTTGCTGGGTTAGGAACTGGCTGCATGGCCGGGCCCAGAGAGTGGTGGTGAATGGTGCTGCATCCAGCTGGCGGCCAGTCACCAGTGGTGTCCCTCAGGGTTCTGTGCTGGGGCCAGTTCTGTTTAATATTTTTATTGATGACATGGATGAGGGTTTAGAGTCTTTCATTAGCAAATTTGCAGACGACACTAAGCTGGGAGCGTGTGTCGATCTATTAGGGGGACGGAGGGCTTTGCAGAGGGACTTGGAATGGTTGGATGGATGGGCAGAATCTAATGGGATGAAGTTCAATAAGTCCAAGTGCCGAGTCCTGCACTTTGGCCACAATAACTCCCTGCAACATTATAGGCTGGGGACGGTGTGGCTGGACAGTGCTCAGGTGGAAAGGGACCTGGGGGTGCTGGTTGACAGTTGGCTGAACATGAGCCAGCAGTGTGCCCAGGTGGCCAAGAAGGCCAATGGCATCCTGGCCAGTATCAGGAATAGTGTGACCAGCAGGAGCAGGGAGGTCATTCTTCCCCTGTACTCGGGCACTGGTGAGGCCACACCTTGAGTATTGTGTCCAATTCTGGGCCCCTCAGTTTAGGAGGGACGTTGAGATGCTTGAGTGTGTCCAAAGAAGAGCAACGAGGCTGGTGAGGGGCTTGGAACACAAGCTGTATGAAGAACGTCTGAGGGAGCTGGGGTTGTTCAGCCTGGAGAAAAGGAGACTCAGAGGTGACCTTATCACTCTCTTCAACTTCCTGAAGGGTGGCTGTGGTGAGCTGGGGGTCGGTCTCTTTCTCCGGGCAACAACAGACAGAACAAGAGGACACAGTCTCAAACTGCACCAAGGGAGATACAGGCTAGAATTAAGGAGGAAGTTTTTCACAGAAAGAGTGGTCAAATACTGGAATCATCTACCCAGGGAGGTGGTGGAGTCACCATCCCTCAATGTGTTTAAAAAAAGGGCTGGATCTGGCACTTGGTACCATGATCTAGTTGAGGTGTTAGAACATGGGTTGGACTTGATCTTAAAGGTCTCTTCCAACCTAGAAATTCTGTGATTCTCTGTGATATGTTTATTCCTTTTTTCCTATATACTCCATTAAGTGCGTTTGCAAATTCCTGTCCTACACTTCCAGTCCCAGACTGCTTTCCCTCTCCTCATTTAACGGATGCTGCAATCCTTTCACCAAATCCTGCAGAGATCCAATCATCAGAGATCATTTCCCCTTTCATACCTTTTGTTTGCTTAACACCATATTTATCTGTTTAACTGCAGCTGCAGGGCTATACCAATTTCCATTTGCACATTCCATGCCCAGTGGAGTCAGGTAGGCATTATATTCTCGCAATTTCTCCAAAACGGGGGAGAGTCAAGTACTGACATTTTCCAGACAGTCGTGATTTGCAGCTGCATGGATCCCTCCCAGCAGTTAACAGCCCAAGGATCACTTCCCAGCACTCCCTCCCTGAAACTCATGTGTAAAGTGATGGTATCCTGTACAGACACCTTCAACCATGGCCCCCTATCCATGGCACCAATAAAAAATATGGCGTCCCCTTCTTAGGGGTGTGAAAAATGCTTATTATATGATTGGCTTTTTGCAAATATTAAAATGAATATTATATATTTTATGTTAGAAAGTTATGCTATATTAATTTTCTTAGGTAGTGTGTTAAATATAGTTTTAGGTTATAACATAATGTTAAAATTGAAACTATGCTAGGTAAGATACTTTTTTTAAAAAAAGGACTCACACTGACATAGCAGCCATAGGACACAAATCTTTCAGAGAAAAAGAATTTATTGCTACCTTATCAGAAGAAACTAACTTCTTCCTGCCTTGCTCATCCCTGAAGACGGCGTCAGGATTCAGAGGAAGAAGTTGACATTGACCAGACAGAATCCTTTGTTTGAATGGAATTTATGCATCATGTATGAGATGTATGAATATGCAACAGGCTATTGCTTTTAAGGGTTAATCCTCTGTTAACGTGCGTCCTTTTTCAGGCTTATGTTGCCCAGAAAGAGGTACCCGGACTGTCCATAACTCTTTGTTTTTATTGTCTCGTATTGTCCTAATCCTACTTGTCCAAATTTTATTTACTCTAATTATATTACTATTGTGATAACCATTTTATTACTTCGAAACTTTTAAAATTTTAAAAACAAGTGATTGGCGTTTTTCACACCCTGGTACCTTTTTAATAGTTGGTAATGATCTGGGTTTTTATAGTCCCATCTAGGTTTCACCATGGGCACATAGTCATCTACAGTGCCCTGCAAAGTCTGGGTAGCAATCTATGCCTGAACATGTGTTGTGGCTTACTTTAAAACCAATTCCTTTTTGGTATCAGTTAATGCATCCAACATTAAATCAATATCTTCCCAGTCCGGGTCCAACGCTTTTATAAAACCTCTGTTATAAATACATATTATAATATTGGCTTTTGCAAATATTAAAATGAATTTTATATGTGTAGTATTGTGAGAAATGACTACTCACTTTTAAATTTTTAAAGGTTTATTAAACCTTAACAAAAATTACAACAAAAGAAAGAATAAGGAAAAATCACAGCACTAGGAGCTCCCTCCCATGGCTACTAGCAACATGGCTCACTCACAAAATGGCTATTCTGCCTTTTATACCCCTGGGGGTTGCATCAGGCAACCCTGGCCCCTCCCAAAGTCTGTCAGTCAACTCTTCTTTGCCATTTATTCGTGGAGACTACTTTCTTGCAACTTGATTGGAGGGTCAGGTGTTGTCATGCTGTGCCCCCCTAGCAACAAGCTTTTCCATTCCCAACTGCCCCATGCAAAAGGTATATGTACATGCCTTCTTTCCTTCTTTCTACCTGTCCTAGACAACCCAGGCTGTCTGGTGGCAACAATATGGGGGGGGGGGGGGGGGGGAGGGTATTATGGGGAGAACAGAACACATCTAAACAACAAACCACAATAACATAACTATACATCAATAAAGTTTCTCTTAATATACACACAATATTCATCCCTTAATTGCGAGACCAAATCATCTCATTATTTATCTATAGCAGTATTTAAGTAACTTTTTAATAAAGATATAGTTTTTGTTTCTGTTGTTAATTAAGCTTATAGATAGTAGTGAAATAGCTGCTATAAGTATGCTTGTGTTAAAATACCTGCTTGGATGGGATAACATTCAATGAACATATGATGAGGACTCCTGCTACTGATATGCTATCAACACTTACCATCGGTAGAAAGTATGGACCAAAGCTCAAAAACTGGAGGTGATGATAAGAATGGACTAAAACCACAGCCGAGAAATGCACGTGCTCTAAAAAGGCGGACCCGAGGAGTCATCATGCTAAACAGTTCTTGGAACATGTAAACTAGTTTGGGGGAAAGTTTGCATAATTGTTTATGAATATGTAACAGGCTGATGCAATAGAAATGGTATATAAAGGGTGTTTCCGAAATAGCAGGTGTGCTCTTGGCGGAATGCCGTAAATCTTTGCTTTATTGTCTTTGTCTCCTATTGTCCTTTACTAAACTTTTAAATTTTTACTGGAGAGTGTACCTTGTTTTTCATAGTAGCTCCCCCACTTCTTACAATTCCCTTCCCTTTACTAAACACCTTTTCCCCATTTGTCAGAGGGGTCCTGTAAATCTTTCCTAGCTTGAGTCTGGAGATCTGTGTTTTGTGGAGATAAACAAAACTCCACAACTTTTGTGAAAGTTGTAAAGTCGGTATGTTTATTACAGCCCTGGACGCATGTGGGAATTGTTCCCCTAAAATGACACACATACCTCTGGGAACTCCAGATCTCCTTTTATCTCTCTCTCAAATACATATGCATGCAATTTCACAATAGGTTCATACATATTCATTCTACTGATTTCATGTGACACTTGCCACTAATTCTTCAGAAGGAACTCCTGAGTCAGGTTGCCCTGCTCTGTCTGCTCTCTTCCTCCCCTCTTATCTCTTGTCCTTCGGCTGAAGCAGTCCTTCCAAGCACAGGTCTTTCGAGAGAACAAGCAGTCAGACTAAACAGCAAGCTACAGAGTTAACTCAAAGATGTACATTTCACTTAAATCAAAATGGATTTCTACCCTGGAAAATTTCCACTCTGCCTCATCTGTTACCTGGATAGAGTCACAAGCCTCCTTTAAGGCTCCTTTTTCGGGACCAGCTAAACAGGAGGCTGGGTTCCCAACTCCAAATCCTCCTGTTCCATTTCACACTATAACAGCCTAGTACCGGTCATCCATTTAGAAGCCGGTGCCAGACTTTAACAATCCTGCCATCAGTTATCATCAAAGCCATGGCTACACAATTCTGCAGACAACAGAGCCTCAGCTATTGCCAGAGCAAACAATGGAGCCATCCCCTAGCTTTGCAAACATCCCAGCCCCAGAATTCCCCCTGGCACAGCCCCATATCAGAAGACCATGCTGCTCACTACAATTCTGGGTACCTTCAGCACAACCCAAAGTTAGTAGAAATAACCCATGCATTCTTTCTGCTCAGCAATTTCTCCCACCATTCCAAGCTTGGGCATGGGATCACCAGAAAAGCAGTATTTCCAAAGAGTATTTCCACATTCATGAATGATTCACACAGGAGAAATCAGTCTTGGCAACCAGTCCACATACAATTCCAATTCCTTTTCTGGGCCTGGGAGAGCTAAAGATGGGGCATTATTCAACCTTTCCCCTAATTTTCTCAAGTTCTGCTTTCCTACTGGTGTCTATACAACAACATTGGACTATTCTGGGTTTAAAAGCCACAGAATAAAAAGTCCTGAATCCAGGTCTTGTAATACCCTATTGTTATAGATGGGTAACGTGATGGTTGGATCTCACAATTAAGGGATGAATATTAGGTGTATGTTAAGAGAAGTTTTAGTGATGTATAGTTATGTTATTGTGATATGTTCTCTCCATAGCCCTCTTTCCCCTCTCCCTTGTATTGTTGTCACTAGACAGCCTGGCTAGTCGGGGCATTTGGGAGGAGGGCAGGCTTGTTACTAGGAGGTACGGCATGGCAACACCTGACCTCCAACCAAGTTGCAAAAAAGCAGTCTCCACCAATGGATGGCAAAGGAGAGTTGACTGGCAGACTTTGGGAGGGGTTAGGGTTACCTGATGCAACACCAGGGGGTATAAAAGGTGGAGCAGCCATTTTGTGGTTGAGCACATGGTGGTTTAGTCCCATGCTCACAGCGCTGTAATTTTTCCCTATTTAGTCCTTTGTTGTATTTGGTAAGGTTTAATAAACCTTCTAAAATTTTAAAGTGAGTGTCATTTCTCACACTATTAATCCTAAAAATTGTTAAAGCTCCCTTTCAGTCCTGGGCAACAGCATCTCCAAGATTCCCTGAACCACCTCTGGGCCAACACACCCCTAGCCTTAAGTCAAAATGTGCCCCAAACATTCAACCCTTCTCTCCCCCACCTGCACCTTCCCCTTCAGACACTCCAAGCCTCCCCTCCAGACAGAAAACTGAATAATTTCACAGTGGCTTCCCTTACCACCTCCTCCCATTTTCTCAATAGGAGCAAGTCTTTCACATATTGCAACAACCTCATTCCTAGGGATGGAGTAAATTAACCTCTTCTCCCTTTTGTTCCCACTGAAAGGCAAAATACTGTTTACTATGCTCTGTAAGAGGACATCCCCAGAAAGCATCCCTTAAATCAAGTACTGAATAGCACTAGTGTGAGAAGGGAACCCGGCTCAAGATGGTACAAGGATCTAGGACTGTGGAGTGCCTGGATTTAATAGTTTCACCTACTATTTTCAGGTCCCGCACTATAACTGGCAGGATAGGTGTGTTATAGGAGGACATACACGGTTTCAAAAGACTTGCCTTTAATTCAGCATCAGGCTGCAACCCCTTCCTTCTGTGAGAAAAGACCACTCACTTTTAAAATTTCAAAGGTTTACTAAACCTTTACAAATACAACACAGGACTGAAGAAAGGAAAAAGAGCAGTGCTGGGAGTGTGACTGACTGCCACAAGCTTGTACACAAAATGGCTGCTCCTCCTTTTATACCCCTGAAGTTGCATCAGCCAACCCTGGCCCCTCCCAAAGTCTGCCAGTCAACTCTTCTTTGCTGTCCATTGGTGGAGACTTCCTTGCAACTTGATAGGAGGTGAGGTGTTGTCATGCCACACCTCCCCTAGGCTTTCCCCATTCCCAGCTGCCCCATGCAAGGTGCACGTGTACACACCTTCCCTCCACATGTCCCTGACAACCAAGGCTGTCTGGTGGGAACAATACAGAGCAGGAGAGAGGGGACTATGGTGAGAACAGAGGGTGTCCAAACAACAAACTAAAATAACATAACCATGCATCAATAAAACTTCTCATAACATGCACACAGTATTCATCCCTTAATTGCAAGACCCAAGCATCACATTACTCATTTATAACCCTTCCTTCCTTCCTTCCTTCCCTTGAAAAATGGTATTGCTTTTTAAACACCAGTTGTCCAGGTTGCCTCAAAGTAATGCAGAGAGGTTCCATATCCAGTTTTCCATATTCCCCTGGGACTGCCTATGTCTCTGGATTCACTCCAGCATTCACAACAGTGTTAGCCTCCCCATTACTCCCACAACACCAACTTACATTCCCAACTCTAGCCATCAAATCTCCTCCCAGCAAACCACAATCACAACTAGGAATAATCAGAAACTCATGCTTTTCAAAACCCAACTCACACATTCAGCAATCTCTCATGGGCGTCCCTGTGTTACTTTTATGCGCCGGCAAAACTCAATACACACATCTTTCCTGTTCTGAGTCAGGAACGAATAAATAAGTGAAACATAACTCCAACTCTCTTCAGGAGGCTAATAATAATTTTATTAGGAAACCCATTCTTTTTATACATGGTTCCAATACAGGTGGACCTGATTGGTCATTTAATCAAAACACCATCACCAATGGCTAATTAAGAAACCACCCTTTGGTAAGCATCTAATGAGAAACAACTGTTCAAAACACCAGCTGCAGAGCCTTAATGTGAAAAACGCCAACCACTTGTTTTTAAAATTTTAAAAGTTTAATAGTAATAAAATGGTTATAAAAATAGCAATATAATTAGAGTAATAAAAATTTGGACAATTAGGATTAGGACAATATGAGACAATAATACAAAGAGTTATGGACAGTCCGGGTACCTCTTTCTGGGCAACATAAGCCTGAAAAAGGACAAACGTTAACAGAGGATTAACCCTTTAAAGCAATAGACTGTTGCATATTCATACACCTCATACATGATGCATAACTTCCATTCAAACAAAGGATTCTGTCTGGTCAATGTCAACTTCTTCCTCTGAATCCTGACGGCGTCTTCAGGGATGAGCAAGGCAGGAAGAAGTTAGTTTCTTCTGATAAGGGAGCAATAAATTCTTTTTCTCTGAAAGATTTAGGTGTCCTGTGGCTGCTATCTCAATGCGAGTACCTCATTCCTCTCTTAAAAAAATATCCCACATACATAATTTCTATTTTAACTACAAAAGCTACATTTTAACTACAAAACTACATTTACCATACTATTAACATGTTAATACGGCACTACTAATCAATACAACATAATACATATAGTAAATAGCTGCATAGAGCCATATAATATGCACTTTTCACACTTAAGAATTTTTTAAATTCTTTTCTTTGAGCTTCTCACAGCTTTTCCCAGAATGATGCCTGGGAAACTATCTGTTTCTCTCTCTCAGCATCCAGGCTGTTGGCACCACACTTTCCCACTTATGAAAAGAATATTTGAACAACTGTTCCCCCTTTGGCATAAAATTCAAATTACGATAGCAGATCCCGAAACCCTGAACAACTAATTTTTAATGTTTCATTCCTTCTCAATCGCTGTCCTGCTGGCCGTCCCCTTCCCTGTGGTCCTGGGGCTCCCTGCACTTTTTCCCTTTGGGGGTTGTAAAAACTGCCATTATTCTTGCCTGTACCTTTACCTTTTCCTCACCCCTTCTTTCTTATCTTTCTAGCCCCCCCGCTACTGCCTGTGGGTACTCATTCTCCCAAAGCTCAAAATCGCTCGTTTCTCCAGTGATCCAAACAAAATCCCTTTGTGTATCAGGCCATGCTTTGGTGACACGTTGTCTCTTATACCGTATATGAAAGCCGGTTGCTGTACCTTACACTGCACTTCAAAGCTGCTCCCCGTCCAGTCGCAGTGTCCAGACACCCCCGAGCACACCTGTCTGGGCCCCTGGGCCACTCTACCAGCACCACAAGCCCTGTAAAGCATCAGGTGCTGGCGCAGCTCGGCGGGTGGGTGGGCACAGCCGACAGTGCTACAGGGACAGGCAGGCGGCCGGGGCATCCCGTAGCCTTATGGGGCCGAGGGGACACTGCAGCCCCTGCCCGCGGGGGTGGCGGTGTTGGGCACCTACTGGAGCTGAGCCTCGGCTGTCCCACAGCCTCAGCTCGGTCCCACACCTCCCCCACAGGTCCCCAGCTTGTGCTACCTGTCCCACACTCTCGCTCTCAACCTTGGCACTCCTCACTATAGAGGAACCTCCTTACAAAACCCAAATCCTCCACCCTGGTTCCACAATGACACAGGGAGGAGTGGGGGTGTAGGACCAATACCTCCCTGTTTTCCCTCTTCTAGAAGCCGGGAATACAAAAGACTTGCAGCCAGCCCTGCATTAGACTGCAAATTTTGAAGATAAGGCAGAGAACTTCCCCGTCTTATCACATAGCCTCCTGTTGCTATTTGCCGTAACCATTTTTTTCCACACTCGCCTTCGACCAATCATTTCCCAAACCAACACCATATTGCATCCTCTGGGTGTAGGTTGCTGAGACCCTTTCTCGGTGCCTCTTATTGCCACCTTTGAGCGTCCACATTCCCCATAATGCCCGCTCTGGGGGCCCATGTCCTTTAACTACTGCTATTGTAGTGTGGTAATGACTCCACAACCAAAGGTTGTTAAGTAAGTATGTATTTTATTCAGCACTGGATGCAGGGGGAGAGCATCTTCCCAAATTCTGTGTACCCCAACATTCACAAATCCTCGATTTATTCACAAAAATCATGCATATTCTATAACACCTATACATATTCAGTATCTATCCCTGCCCATTCTCTGCATGGTATGGAAATTAGCTGTGACTGCACAGTTTATCCTTTTTATTGAGTCGGTGGCCTTTAAATGAGTCTGGGGGCCTGAAAAGATGAAGACTCAAAGTCTTCATAGTTTACCCCCTCTTGAACTCAAGTGTTTTCGCATGCACAATCTCTCTTTGCTTCGAATTTTCTGACAAACTCATCGGTTTTTACCAGGGGCCTCTCTTATCTGCGAGCTCAGCAGAATTTTAATAGGTAACAGGTATCCTTCGGAGGGTCCCCTATCGCAGTCCCATACGAGTAGAATAATGAATACCACATGTTCACATATATATTGCCTAAACTATTCTAAATTCCCTATTAACCCTTAAATCCCTTGTTTCACTATGAGAATGTGCAATATCAACATTTTCCTAAAGGACCCTTCAAAGGTATTTTGGGATCATCATCCCTATAGTCGAGACCCTTTTTCAATTTTCCTTTGTTGCTCACCCTGGGCGTCCTGCCATGTTTTACTCCCCGAAGCTGTACTCACCAGTGAGATTTGCTGAGACCCTTCCTGACTTTCCCTTAGTACCCCCTCTAGGCAGCCATGTCCAATGGTACTTTCCTATGGACTCTTCACGGACCCCCCGGTCTGCCTCTCGCCTGTCTCCTGGACACCCTCAGGTACCCCATCAATCGCCCAGTGCCAGCCAGCGTCAAAGGGAGCTGGTCATCTAAAATCGGGGTGAGGTGTGCCTCCTCCAGCTCCTCTTGCCCTGTGCCAGTCCCAGACAGTGGAAGTATCACGGACAAGAGCCCCATTTTGTATGCAAAATCACACTATGAAAAGCCAGTGTCCATAAAGGAGACAGAAGCGTCCTGCAACTTTATTCAAATAAAGGGAGAGAGTTAACTGGGGCACATGCCCACAGGGGTTTTCTCTCTCGAGGTTTTGGAGGATGCAGCCTCCATTTATCCTAAACTCCTGGTCGCATGTTGCCCTCTTCCTTTCCCCATTGGCTGAAGTACTAGGAAGGTACAGCCTTCCTTAAATGCCTACCACATGTCTGTTATGGGAGACTAGAGTTTGTTCATTAAACACAGACAATAACCATAGTTTGCAAGCTGTGTTTAACAGGAAGAGCACAAACCCATGATAAGCACAGCAGGAAGTCCCACTCAGATAAGAGTCCGCTCTAAGCACAGCAGGAAGTCCCACTCAGATAAGAATCCACTCGCTTGCAAAATACAGAAAGGTCGGCTGAGAGGCAGCGAGGAAGACCCCGAGTCTTCAGCCCACGACCACCAGAAGGCAGGAAAAGACCCCCTAGCAACAGCCCGGAGCAGGCGCACAACGCAGGAACAGAGGACACGTACGCAGGAGAAGGAACAGATAAAAGACTAACTCAGGGGGGTGAAAGGTTGCGAGCCTTGGGGGAGCGGAGACTCCCCGGCCGCCCAGCACTGGACCCTTGCTTATCACTGCTTGCTAAATAAAGCAATTTGTATTCTGAATGAATTGACTCAGAGAATTCTTGATTGACTTAGAGAATTCACAAACCTTACTTATAACAATGTCCACCCTTGAACCTACTATTTTACCCCAAAGTTCAGAAGTTCAGGCTTGTGCAGACCCTTGTCTGTTTCAGGAGCCAAGCTGTCTGGGCTCTGCAACAAACCTGCTGCTTGAAGTTAATAGAGCCATTAAGACCCTTTTCAGATATGTAAACACCCATCAAATTGTTTGTAAAGACATTAGTACACATCTTTCCTCTCAAAAGTCTTCATCAAAAGACCACCAGAAGACTGACCACAGAAGGATCACCATAGAAGGAACTGACGCATGGGCAAAAGCAACAAACTGTTGTAAAGCCGTTGTGGAAGAGGTTTTACAGTGACTTCTGTGAGCCAGAGAGAAGTTTGTTCTACCAAACTCATTGACATAGAAACCAAGGAAGAAAGGAGGATAAATAAGAGAAACCTGCAACTGTCTATTCCAATAAGCACTTTGTCTTTCCTGACCAATGAGTAAAGTGTAAACTTATGAGTTTTGTAAGAATGTATAAAAAGCATGCATGCTATAATAAAACCAGGTTTGAAGCCTTCTAAAATTGGAGTGTGTTGCTTTGTATTGTGTCCCTCTCAATTATCACAGTCGTCTGTCAGAAGACAGTTGCTGGAACTCCAAAGCGCCGTATTATTTCTTTTATTAGTATTCTAGTTACCTCCCAAGCCTTGGCTGTTCTGGTAGGAAATGCTTCTGGCCAACCTGAAAAGGTATCAGTTAGTACCAGTAAATATCTGTACCCCGCTTTTCTTGGGGAGTTCTGTAAAATCAATCTGCCACTGGTGCCCAGGCCCATTGCCTTTCCCAATTTGGCCCAATTTTGGTTTTGGGGTATTTTTGGGATTAGTCTGGAGGCAAAGTTCACATTGCCAAGTCACCCGTTGCCCAGTGGCATATAAATTTTTAGCTATAATTTCTCTAAGTAGGTGCTGGTATAGGGCTTCTGCCCCCAAGTGCCTTTTCTTGTGTTCTTCCCTAACCAAAGGCCATACTAAATAGGAGGAAATGATCAGTTGCCCTTGTGGTGTGAGACCCCACCCTTCTTTATTATATGACCCGTTGTCCTGGGTTGGCTATATGATGCTTGTATCCCGAATCGTCTCTTCTGTTTATGCTAGTGTGTCAGTTTCAGTTTGAAACTGGGTGGAAACACCAATTTTGTGTAGTGGTTTTGGTTCGCCAATTTAAGATTTTCCCCCCAATTTTAAAATTTCCCGGCCAATGTACCAAAGAGTGTGGTGGGTTTCAGTGCTGGCCAATCACCAGTGCACTCACTTCCTGCTGTGAGATAGGATTAGGAGAAAGGCAAAGCAGGCAAAAAACTTTAAAAGGGCATAAAGAAAAATTTAATAAGAGTAACTAAAAGAAAAAAAGTAGTAAGAATCAAAACAAATGCTTCACAACACTTCTCCCCCCACAACCTTTTCTTTTCCACTGACAATGTAAAGAAGCAAAACCTAAAATTTCCAGTCAGTTTACCACCTCTAAAATAGTCTTTCTTCAGTTCACTTAAGGAGAGAAGTCCCTCTTATTAAGGTTATGGACACTTCTCCACAAGACGAAAAAAACCCACTTCTCTAGTGGCTCTCAATTTCATCACAAATATCAGCCGCCCAGGGAAATCTGCTATTGTGAAGCCCCTCCCATTTTCCACAAGCTTTCCCACAGTTTGTCTACGGGCCATGTCGACTTATGAGGTATTGTTTCAAAGACAAGTTGTTCAAAGGCAAAAGTGCTCATTATCCATCTCTAAAATCATCTTCATCTCTGGGAACAGAGATTTTCTTCTCCTGGGGGCACAGGACTACTCTCCTTCTATGTTCAAACTTCTCATGGGATCACAGCTACTTTAACATCTGCTTACTTTAACATGGAGGCCTTTGCTCAATATCAATATGAACACTTTCATCTTCCCATAGTTTCACGCGTTATAGGGAAAAAGAATCTTTTCTCCATAGCTTAGTGTAATATATGGTAGGGATAATTCATGCTATTAATGTATGGTATAAAAGATTGTAAAAATCCAAACCTATGTCTCTGACCACCTTGGCCTGAGAGCAGCTGTCTATTCAGATTACAACGAATTCCTGGACACAAGTTAAGATAACGATAGACGCCTTAATGTAAGAATAGAAGCTTCCAGGGCGATGATCACGGGTATCCCGAGTCATTGGGGAACCACCTAAGAGCAATTATCGCCTTGCCTCAAGATAGTCAGCGAGGCCAAACTGATGCATCTGAATACATGGCTTCCCCGGAGCCCATCAACGCTGACTGCACACCTGGAACCAGCCTTTGTCCAGCTCTGCACATTGAAAAGAACAGCGATGAATGTGAAGAGTTACAAAAGAAATTTGGACACCTTTGCCTCGGGCACAATAAACTGTATAAAACCTCGCCGCAAGAAGCGGCATTCGTGAACGGGGGAGACTGACACTCTAGGGGTCGGGTCCAGGTTCACCCAGTGCCGATCCCGGGCTCGACGCTGTCTCTTTGGCTGTGGTGGTTTCGGAGACCGAAATTCAGTCGCGCAGATAGATTAATAAATCTTTCTGAAATTTTTGATAATTTGGCTCACGATTGATCATTTATAACACAAAAAGATTTCAGCTCCGAAAACAAGGCATCTCCTCATCCTTCCCATCTGGGACTTGACTTCTTCTTCACTGACCTAGATGTCTTCATGTTGTTCCTTTACATGCTTGTATCTTCTTCCTTTCTCTCACTCGAGGGAGGATTGAAGCACTGAAAGGGTTAACATGTTGCCTGGGCCTGCCAATGGCCACCTGACCCGAGGTAACTTGTGGCGGGAGCTGCAGCTGGGCTGTGTCAGGATTGGCTTCTTGTTTGTTTCTGTGTTCAATTCCAGCCGCTGGGCCACTCTGCACAGGCTGCAGGGGTCTCTGGTCTCAGCCGCACTTGGGGGAGGGAACCTGACGGCAAGATCATAACAGCTACGGCCAGTCCTGCTCTGGCCAGGGATCTGCAGTCTCCTCCCCACTTCCTGCCCGGTTACTGCTGGGGCCCCAGCCCGTCCAGAATGGGGCTGATGGGGGGGGGCCGGCGAGCGGCCCGGGGAGGGGGAAAAAGGGGCATGGCCTGCGGTAGGGCTGCCAGGCCCGGCCTGGCCAAGACGGGGGCCGGAGCCGGAGCCTGTTACTTCTTTGCTGACCAGAAAAGTAAGAGAGAAGTTCCCGGGTTTTTTCTTCTTTACCACGTGTCTTTCACAGAGGCGTGTCCAGCTTCTCAGTGGTTCAACAGACTGTCAGTTACACAAAAAGCTTTTGCCTCACTTCCCTAAATTCCTCCCATGTCAAACTATGACAGCTAGATAATAAGTTATGCAACTTTAAGATTGGTTCCTAGAGCGAAGGGGGGAGAGAAGAAGCGTGCAGTTTGTTATCAGAAACTGCACTTGCTTCCCCGCATCCTGCTCCTGGACTGTGTTTTCTACAGCACAGACAGACTGCAGGACAGAGTTCTCCTTTGCTTTTTAGTTAGTTTTAGCTAGCTGAGGCA
Source organism: Diglossa brunneiventris (assembly GCA_019023105.1). Classification (NCBI taxonomy): domain Eukaryota; kingdom Metazoa; phylum Chordata; class Aves; order Passeriformes; family Thraupidae; genus Diglossa; species Diglossa brunneiventris. Next base: position 17,240,847 of record CM032364.1, on the reverse strand, counting down.
GAGAAGTTCCCTAGACTGTAGTATTTTCTTCTTTTTTTCTTGGAACTGTTTGAACCTGCTCTAGACTAAAAACCCAGAAGAGCACCAGCAGCTCGCACCTGTGGCCCACTGGGCCGGGCCTGGGCCATGGCATTTCCAACACCAGAAAGACGAATAACAGACTGAGTGAGCGGAGCTACAGCCCATGAAGGGGACTTTGAGTTTGTCATGTCTTCGATGTGGCAAGAGATTTTATTGTTTAACATTGTTCATTTTTTTTGTGTGTGTGCTAGGGAAAGCTTTGCCTATTAAATAAAAAGGTATCTTCCACTTTTCTCCAAGGAAATATTTTCCCGAATCAATTAGGAGAGGGGCCACTTGAATCTGCTTTCTAAAGGAAACCCTTTAGAAGTTTTCTTCCAAATTTGCCCTAAACCAAGACAAATACAATTTTTGGCGCCTAATGCATGGTTCGAGAAAGTGGAAAAAAAACTGTACTGATTGCATTTTGGTTGTTCTTACTCTGTATTGGGATAAAGCAGTCAGTAGCCATGTTGCTTGAATTCATAATGTCTCTCTGGGTAGAGGCCTTCATGTGTTTCTGGTCCCTAGGCTTTTTTGAGGTTTTAATACCTTTCTGATTCCTAAGTTTATTTTGTTATCCAGAAATAGCTCCAATATTGTCCCTAACATGTAGTTTTTACAGTAGAGGGGCACGGATTAGAGTAGCTATTGTGCTGGGCTCAGTTATAATGATTTATAGTTTACAAAAGTACTAGAGTCTGGTCAAGATATGTATGGTTTATAGTTTCTTCATCCTACCCCGCATCCTAGTTCTAGTAGCATGTTTTGGGGGGTTTATTAGTAATTGCACCCAGTTTGTCAAAGGAGGAGCAAGGGATGAGGCTTTTCAGCCTTTCCTTTCCTTTGTTGCTGTCGAGGCGGTCACGACACAAAGCAGAGACCCCAAGCAGTCTCAGATGGCAACTCTTTATTATTGAACATGGCTGACCTTTTATACACTTTCCAATTGTTTATGCTTCTTCTACCCTAACTATTGGCCACAATAAGTCAACATAACACTATTGGTGAAAAGTTACAGTGACTTCAACTAACTTTCTAAAAATACTTCATCCAGCTGCAAAGTTCTTTTATCTTTCTTCAATTCCTCACTTCTCTTGGTCTCCTTGGTTACAGCCTTGGAGAGAGCTTCTTATCAGCTTCTTCTTACTTCTCAGCTTCTTCTCGCTCCTTTAGCTAACAGGCCTGCTGTTAGCCCCCTTCCACATTCCTTCTTGTCCTTTGAATCTGTAAAGTCGCTTTTCGAGAATGTTCCATTTCCCCTGAATGTTAAAGAAACTACTTTCCTAGTATTCAATCTGGTAAGCTTCTTCTATATGGTCTGCAAAGTCTCTAGAATGAGGGCTGAGATGTCAAGAGAAGCTGATAAGACCCCTTACTCAGAGGAAGACCCAAACATTGAAAATTCTAAGTGGTGTAGAGAATGGGAGAGTGAGTCAAACCCTGAAGGAATTTTCTGATCCACCAGCCTAGGAATTTTGACGTGAACAAATTCAGAACTCAGACAAAGTAGAGAAATATCTGAAAGAGAAACTGCCATGATAACTCTGAGGAGAAAAAGTTCATTGCAATAAGCCCGGCCCTGGCCTATGCTTATCGCACACTACTAGACACTGTAGAGCAGCAGATAGAGGCAGGGGGGCAGGGAGATAAATCAGCAACTATCCCAATCACTCAAACTACAACCAACACTCCAACTATTTAGGTTGTAGCTAAACCATACAATAAACCTAAGCCCATAACTAAACCAAACAGTAAGCCTAAACCCACAAGTAAACCAAACAATAAGCCTCAACCAATGGCTGTTGCTCCTACCACAAAAAGCAAAAAACACACAACCAAAACCAATCAACCAATAAACAATAATGATCCAAGAGAAAGACCCTCAAAGCCAATTACTAACACTAAATCAAAAATCACTATTAAATCCTTTTCCCTAGAAGACCTTCATAGCCTAAAAACAGATTACACTCTGTAACAACCTAATAAATCTATAATTAGGTAGTTAATCCATCTTTAAAATACTCCAAGCAAAACTAAAGTTCTAAACAGTACTAAAGCAAAGCATTTAAGATCCCTATCACATAATCCAATTATCAACCAAAGAATGATATGGGGGGCTAACCCTCACAGTCTCTGGGCGCGGGTCCTGTGAAGTGTAAAACATATATATCTATGTGTAGGCAATCTCTATATGCAGCAAACCCAATAAAAAGCCATAAAACAAGCAAACAAAAAAATTCAACAGTTAAGAGAAATAACAATAGCAGAGATTGTCTTCTCAAAAAGCCTAAACACTATAAATCCAAACTTAATATCATGTGCATCCATAATGTGACAAAAACTTATATTACTTTCTCCTGGGTTGTAAGATATGTGTGTATTCTATTTGCCATCTGTTAGAGGTGGGGCCGTTATCTTCTGTTAATTGGGCAGTTTTCTTTATCTCTTCCACAAACCAATCTTTTCTCTGGGAAATACCTTCTGCTAATGGGCCATTGAGTCTCACTGCATGACTGATAAAATTGCATCATCCCATTGTGAGATGCTCCACCCAGAGGGAGGAGCCAAGCATTCCTACCTGGATATAATCTGAGATTATGGGACACCAGAAGCAGCCTTTTCCCACTGGACTCCCAGAGGAGCAGCTGTCTTCTCCACTGGATTCTCAGAGTAAGACCAGGCCCATCTAAACCACCACCAGACCTTCAGAGGAAAACTACACCCTTCTACAGGATCACCGCTTCAACAGAACCACATCTGTCACTCCAGGAGGACTGCAGCCACCATTTAATTGGACTGCTACCAACACCCTGACCAACAGGGTGTCAAGTCGTATTCTGACTCTGTCAGTGGTTTGGTTTTTTTTTTTTTTTTGTAGTATTGCATTTGTATTTTTAATTTTCCTAGTAAAAAACTGTTATTCCTATTCCCATATCTTTGCCTGAGAACCTATTAATTGAAAAATTATATTAATTCAGAGGGAGGGGGTTTGCATTTTCCATTTCAAGGAAGGCTCCTGCCTTCCTTAGCAGACTCCTGTCTTTGCAAACCAAGACAGATTTAAACCACAGAAATGCGCTTCTGCTTTAGCAATAATGAAACAAAGTAACAAAAAGAAACTGGGCTTAATATAGCAAAAAAAGCTCCAAACGTATGCAAATGCTGTGCATAGCCCAACACATACAAAAATTGTAACTTTAAAAACACATATGCAGAAATTAGAAGATAAAAGAAAATCACAAAGAAATAAAAAAAAAACCTTCCCCAAATCACAATACAGATCAAAAATTCTAGTACCAAACACAAACATACCCCAAATAAAGAAAAAAAATATACCCCACAAACTTAGCTATAGTTCTTCTTACGTAATTATAAAAAACCATAAAGAAAAGAGATAAAGAATCTACTGCTACTCTAGCACAATGAGTGCATAAATTAAAACCCAGAAAAACTCAAAAAAAAGTTCAACTAAAAAAAAACAGCTCCAATTACCCATAGCCAAATTACCAAATATAATAATGATGACAACATATCCAATCCCCTTAAAAAAACCTCCAAGACATATACCCCAAAAAAACCCACAAAACCAGTCTTAGAGGGGCCCAACATCTAGCTAAGTAAAAGCTAAAGAAAACCATATTTTTTAGACTTTATACATCTGGTAGCCTAACACATCAGAAACAAAAAAATATAAGGCCTTGGTCAATCCTAATATGCAATATACATTAATCCCATCAAAATATATAAAAACAAAATCTATTTCTATTAGTAGCGTAACAAAGGGATCACAAATATTTACTTTCATAAAATCTAATATAAGCCTAACTAAAAAAAAAAAAATCACCCTATTGTAACTAACCCAAAATCCCCATATATTTTAAGCATACATTTCCTCCAGAGTAGATATTTCAAAAACCCCCAAAACTTAAATAAGCATTTAAGACAACAGCTATAAAAACAAAAAGCATCAAACAGTCAAACACCTTACCTATACGATCAAAAAACCCATGTACAATAAAATTCCTAAAAGTCGAAGAACAAATACCAATTGCCACCTCAGCAATACATTGTCAACAGTACAAAACAACTCAAAATGCTGTAATTCCCATCCATAGGATAATCCATAAGCTAAAAAACCAAAAAATACTCAGCAAAACCTACACATCCTTCAACAGCCACCTTTAACCTATACACAAATCTAAAAGAAAATAAAAATTAACTATAAACTATCGTACCTTAAATGAAATAACTCCACCACTAAACACTGCTATGCCAAACATGTTAGAGCTCCAGTACAAACTAAAGTCCCAAACAACAAAATAGTATGCCACTATTGACATCACCAATGCATTTTTCTCCATTCCTCTAGCAAAAAATACAAGCCCAAATTTACCTTCACATGAGTGTACAATACACCTAAAACCAACTACCCCAAAAGTAGCACAGTGCTACCATCTACCATAGACTAATCCAAATGACACTAAAAAAGAGTAAAGCTCCAAAACATTTACAATACATCAATAACATCATTGTGTAAAAAAACACAAAACCAAAAATATTTTAAAAAAGAAAAAAATCATCCAAATTCTCCTAAAAGCCAATATCATCATAAAAAAATTTAAAACCTACTCAAAAAATCCAATTCCTAAAAATAAAATAACAAGATAAACAATGTCAAATTCTCATCAATTTCATCAACAAGACCACAACAAAGTCTCCACCAACCAACAAAAAATAAAACACAAACTTTCCTAAATGCCATAAGCTTTTAAAAAATACATATTCCTAAATACAGCCAGATTGTGAGCCCTCTCTACTTAGTCACCCACAAAAAAAACACTTTCCAGTGGGGCCCTAAACAACAACAAACCTTTACCCAAATTAAGCAAAAAATCACTCATACAATAGCCCTTAGCTCAATCAAGACAAAACCAAATGTAAAGAATGTACTCTACTCTGCAGCTGGGAGCCATAGTCTATCCTAAAGCCTTTAGCAAAAAGTGACCAGTAAAACTCAAAGCAAACCACAAAGATTTTAGAATCAAAGCTACAAAAAATCAGAAGCCAACTACACTCCAACAGAAAAAAATAAAAATTAACAGCAAAGAGTCCAAACCACTTCAAAAGTAATAAACACAAAAGCACAACTCCTTATAGCACCACAACTGCCAGCGCTGAAGTAAATGTTCAAAAGTTCCCTCTACCCACCATACCACCAATGCCACATAAAACAAGTAGATTACCCTCATCACACAATGCGCCTATACGTAGCGCTTACCTTGGTGTGTTTGGGGCAGTGTAATGGAGTTAATTTTTCAGGCTTTTCTATATTTATATTTGGAGTACTGCTTTGTTGAAGATTATGTTTTGCGGAGATAGAAGAAAAACTCCACAACTTTGCGAAAGTTGTAAAGCCGGTATGTTGTTTATTGCAGCGCTGGACGCATGCGGAGATTGCTCTCCTTAAAAGGGCATGCGCACCTCTGTGAACTCCAGAACTCCTTTTATCCCCCTTACAAATGCATATGCATACAATCTTACAATAGGCTCATACATATTCATTTTTACGAATTCTACAGTGACTTTTGCTGCTAGCTCTTTTTATCAGAAGGAATTTCTTGTGTCCCTGCAACGTTCCCGCAGCATTCCTGTCTCTCCTTTATCTCTCTTCACTGTCTCCTTCTTTATCTCCTTGTCTTTCACTGAAGCAGCTTTCCTTTCGGCCTTGGCTTGACACAGAAAAGTACATTTCACCCCTTTTCTACTCTGGGGTTTTTTACTATGCCTCATTTCCCCCCTTTCCTAGAAAATAAGTAAATTCTTTTACTTAATGCAAACCCCTATGGTAATAAGTGTTCCTCAATGCTTTACCATGTACATTTGATAAGGAGGTTAACACTGCCACTTGCCGTAGTATCTTATAATTCCAAATTAGCAATATAGTAGATAATCCTAAACTTATTCCAACTAATATAACAAAACTACAATGGGATGACATAACTTATTAAGGATTCTCTCTGAGTTGGTGGCCATTGAAAGATCACATCTCACCAGTGATGATCTGCATTTTGTTTTATTGTCTGTAGAATTCGGGTTATTTCTTTTGTATCATGTTGGACCGTAATTAGGGTCTTCTTTCCACTTTCTTGGATCTCTTTCAAGATCTCCAGTAGGTCCTGATGCTTAATTAATTGTCTTACTAATGTAAGGTTCATCCCAATAGGGGTAGGTGATAGCTTGTGATACGTTGTATAGTTGGTTTTAATCAACTGGTGAGATGTCACAGGGGCTAAGTACGAAAAATCACACCCGATAATCTTAGCAAAATTACAAATACAGAAATTAGAATGATTTCTACTAGACAAAGTAACATCATTGCTATCAATTTTTACAGTAGTACAGGCAGTTCTCAAGCAGACACATCCTCTTCAGTATATACGAGCACAGTTTTTCTGGTCAGTGACTGGGTGAACTTCGAAGTGGCAGATACTCTGTTCAGTGTCTAACACACATCCTGGGCATTAATAGTACTGCTTTCACAAATGAATCCCAGCTGTTCTCTAGTAATGCAGGATTCCAAGTTTACTGTTTGCCATTTTTCATTTATCTTTCGTGCCTACACTCTATGTTCTGAAGGGTAGAGTATTGTTTCTTCGTGGTTTAATCCTAGTGCAATGATGGGATGGATAACATAAACAGTGGCATTACGTATGGTAAGCACAAAGGCAGTGGCCACATTAGAAGCGGGATCATAGGTGAAATTTACTATAGTCTACCAGGATTGAAACTTCTTTTCAAAATCAATCACATTATCTCAGACAATTTTCCGAATTTCAGCTGGAAAATTACTTTTACCCCCTTCCCGTATGATCAGAGCTGCTGTCGCCTGCATCCATAACTGTGCTTGTATACAACTGAAAGCTAAAGATACATTATCTTGAACTGTACTAAGTGCTTCTACTATTAACTTGTGGTCTTGGTCCCCGGACTTTCCTCACTCTGGCAGTACTCTTGAAATCTGCCACTGGCTGGTTCCTAATGCCAATAGAGATGACTGTAAGGTCTGCTTCAATTTTATTAGGCGACTTGCTGCAGTTGCCAACTTATTCATCAGTATTTCTGAATCAATTCCATTTAAAACTCCTAATCCTGTTCCTAATATTCCAGTTAGATCCTTTTTATCCTGAGGTATACCTGTCTTTGTAACCATGTTGTCCAGACCTCAAAAGATGTTTTTAAGAAGGAGGAGCAGGCTGGCTGGATTTTTGAGATGTTAATTTGCATTAGTAACTCAACACGTTTCAGAGACCATTCTGGATTGAACAATAGTTGTTGTTCGCCCACATTCCTCACTATGTAGGGGCCTATATCATACACTTCAGGTTCAAGTTTGGGTTGAGTCTGAACTATGTGAGTTGTAGTGTGGGTATGAGGTCCTGCTGTTGTAAAAAGTGCAGTGTCTATTTGAAATTTAAATTGAAATCTGATAGTATCTCGAGCCCAAATGCAAGTTACTTCTACAGGCTGTATCAAGGTGAAATTACACCAACAGTCTGATTCACTCAGGCTATCACAAACTTCCTGGTGTTCGTATACACAGGAGAGGTTGAAACACTAATTTCATATGGTCTCTCATAAGCTGTCCCATTGGTGACCCGGCACCCCTACTTTGATTTCCTCTCCTCTGATCCTTGAAGTGTCCACAGTTCTTGTTCCTGCCATTCCTGCTTCTCATATACCTGATTCCCGTGGATTACTACAGTAGATAGGTTTAAATCTTTCATCTCGGAAAGTTCTCCCATGGATCAGTATACTGATTAAAAGCCTGGGACCAAGGCCATTCAGGATCGCTATGGATAAAGGTACTCTCTAATTTTAAAACTTCAATTATAACTGCATACAAAACAATTCTGTAAATCAAAGTATGAACTACTCCCGACCGCAATGTACCCATTTTCCCGGGTAAGTTTTAGTCTCAGTCCATTGTCTCCTGGTGTCACTCTCCAAGGGGCTTCCGGGGTCTTCTTCACTCGAGAGTGATGGATCCAGGTGTTCTGCTCATTGATCTTGATTGCGGTGAAGGTGGTGAGAAGTACTTGCAGTGGTCCAGTGGTCCCTCCCACTGTGGTTCTAAAGTCTCTTTTGCAAGAGGCTTAACATATACATAATCTCCAGGCTGTATGTTATGTACTGGTCTATCTAGCTCCCTGCTCCGAGCTCCAGCCACGTGTTTCTTAGTTTCTCTGAACTGCTTGCTTAAAGCCACCATGTAGGTGGCCAGTGTTGCCTACCCAATGTGGGTGGACATTCCCTTTTGTATTCCATATGGTCTTCCATAAAGCATTTCAAAAGGATTCAGCTTTCCTTTAGCCTAAGGTTTAGTTCGAATTTGCAGTAGTGCCAGTGGAAGAGCTTGGGGCCAGGGTAGATTAACTTCCTGCCCCAGTCTTACAATCTGCTGCTTAATCAAATGGTTCATTTTCTCTGCTTGGTTGCTTGATTGGGGCAGTATGGAGTGTGAAGTCTCCAATCTATGCCCAGGTGGCCACTAATCTGTTGCACTACTTTGGAAATGAAATGTGATCCTCTGTCTGAGGTTATTGTGGCTGGAATTCTGAAGTGTGGTATTGTTTTCTCGTAATAATACCCTGGTCACCTCTCGAGCTTTGACAGATCTGGTGGGGAATGCTTCTGGCCACCCTGAAAATATATCTGTCAATACCAGTAAATACCGGTACCCCCCTTTCCTTGGGAGTTCTGAAAAGTCAATTTGCCACTGCTGTCCAGGCCCATGGCCTCTCCCAATCTGACCGAGTTTCGGCCTGGGGGTATTGTGGGGTTAGTCTGGAGGCAAGGATCACACTGTTAGTTTACCAGAGTAATAGTGGCATATAAATTCATTTGCCTCCAGAGTAACCTCCTCATTTGAGAATGTTCAGTGAACATATACAAAAGCTTCTAAGTATACATGTTACTTTAAAGATTTTACAAAGGTATGCCTTCTCAGACTGGCCAGCTGTTCCCCACACTACAACATAAACATTCTCTACAGGCACTAAAGCTTTATTAAAACTGAATATATGGCCCCTGTATCAACTAAAATTCACCCTTTTTCTTCTCCCCCCACCCCAGCTTCTTCAGTTGTGTGCAGCTATTTGTTAATTACCCCAGATCCAATGATGCATCACATCCCTTAAGCGCTCTAGGAATTCAGGTGAAATCTCAGAAGGCCCCTGCTTGGGGAAATATAAGGCAGACCAATTTATGATTATTTTGGAATGGTTCTTCCCACTCTTGTTGCTATCTAGTCTTGATAATCTGCTGATATCTTAGCAATCTTTTCTCATGCCTCTAAATCAAGAGTGGTAAATAGAACTTTAATCATTAATTTCTCTCCTTCTGGTCCTACTGCCTCTCGCAGTAGGGGCTTGCTTCCTTGGGTTGCCAAGGGGGGGGGTGGATGTGAATGGATATACCTTTGGAGCCTGAGCCCTCTCTCCTTTTGGGGAGGTCATCCTTACCCTTTCTTCCTCACCTTAGGAGGAGGTTTTTTTTAACAGATCATGTGTACTCATTTTATGAACTATAATCACTTTGTATTTCAGCATGATAATCTTTGTCTGACTTCATACATTGCTATCTTATGCTGCATGCTGAACATCACGTTTGATTTGCCTTCTCTTTTATCTTGTTTTCCTTTTCAAGGGCCAAGATCCCACAGTCCTATCTTGTTTTCCTTTTCAAGGGCCAAGATCCCACAGTCCCTTTGCCATTCTGGGTGATTTCCTAAAACAAAAAACATATTAGCATACAAAACCTCATCTCATTTACCTTCCCATTTTAAAACAGCATTAACTGCAATGAGGTATTATAAACCTTTTTATTTTCTGAGCTGCCCCTACTGGCAGCTTTGTTCCAGTGGGCCCTCTCCCAAAAGGGGCTAGTTCAGGAACCTCTTTGCTCTGGTCAGTTCTTATCATTTCCTTCTCCTTCTATATCTTGTTTCTCCCCAAGCCCTACAGTGTCTCTTTTCAGTTTTTCCCTCATACACAGATCTCCAGGTGGCAGATATCAGATGTGATTACTCACACTAGCTTTTTAAGATTTTAGGTTCTGAATCAGCTTGAGCAGAAAACTTTAATTTATACTCGGGGCATGTGCCCTGACATTCATTAGAACAGCACGACCAACGTCACTCACAGGCTCCGTACTGCAGTGTGCCAACTTCTTGATGCATCAGAAGCTCTCAGAAATCCTTGTAGAGGCAGGCTATTCTATTTAGAGTTCCACAGGGAACTCCAAATCTCTACTGCCCTGCAAAAGGCTGTGCTTGTTACAGCAAAAACTTTGATATGCCCGCAAACAGGGACACGTACACACACATCTCCCCTTATCTCAAGTTCACTAGAGCCAGGGCTTGGATCGCTGTGGGGGGGGATTCTTGGAATTCCTTTAATTTGCTTTACCACGGTTAAACATAAATCACCGTACCATAGTTCTTCTGTGTAAAATGCCACTCTTGTTGCAAACAAGATCTTTAAATCCCCGCAAACGCAAATACTACTATACGGGGGAAGAACCACACAAAATCACTGGGAAAGAGCATATCTCCTCTCGAAGTGCCCACTTTTCCCAAAACAACAAAGCATACAATAATTCAGCATTTACTCACATCAGCTTTCTCTGGACACAATCAAAATAACAGTGCACAGTAAAATTCCAGAGACTAAGCCCAAACTCCAGGGCAGAGAAATTCCCTGAGCTCGTACTCACAGTTAAAATGTGCCAAATTTACACAAATCACCACATTTAAACACAATAAATATCTTCACTACTGTCCAACGTCTCTCCACTTTTTTCCACTTCTCCACGGGGCGCTCCCTGCCCCCACAGCCTGCCTCAGCCAGCGCCTCAAGCCTCACTCGGCCGCTTCAGACACGGGTAGAACTCACCCCCTCCCCGCGCCATGGGTGAGCTCACTTGTTCGCTGTCTCTTTCACATACCACACACTCGCACGATTACAGACACATTAACATTAATCACACGACGTATTAACCATACGATGATACAGTGTCCGGACACCACACACACACACACTCCCGCCCCATCAGGAGTGCTTTCTTACACATACACATACACACACTCCCGCCCTATCAGGAGTGCTTTCTTACACATACACACATACACACTCCTGCCCCCATCAGGAGTGCTTTCTTACACATACACATACACATACTCCCGCCCTATCAGGAGTGCTTTCTTAGCCACCCCATCGGCAGAGACACACACACACACTCCCGCTCTATCAGGAGTGAACATTTCCCACACACGGGTCCACTCGACCCACCCTGGGTTGCTATGGCCGCCCTATCAGCAGTGGAACCCCTTCTCCCGTTAGCCGCTCCTCTGCCACGCTATCGGCTGCGACCACGGGCCCCGCACTCAGACGTCTCTGAGTGACTTACTCGGCCATCCTATAATTCACCCTTTTCCTCCCCCCCTGAGGCCCTTCTTAATACATACCGTATCCTCCGCAGCCGGCAGGTCCTTGTCTGTCCTCGCAGGTGGCAAGCCGAGACGAGCGGAGCCCCTCCAGGAAAATCCTGGGGCGTGCCTTGGAGGTCTGTTTATCCCTTCTGCCCCTGCGGGGACAGAGAACTCCTACCTGGCTCGCCAAAATGTTTTGCGGAGATAGAAGAAAAACTCCACAACTTTGCGAAAGTTGTAAAGCCGGTATGTTGTTTATTGCAGCGCTGGACGCATGCGGAGATTGCTCTCCTTAAAAGGGCATGCGCACCTCTGTGAACTCCAGAACTCCTTTTATCCCCCTTACAAATGCATATGCATACAATCTTACAATAGGCTCATACATATTCATTTTTACGAATTCTACAGTGACTTTTGCTGCTAGCTCTTTTTATCAGAAGGAATTTCTTGTGTCCCTGCAACGTTCCCGCAGCATTCTGTCTCTCCTTTATCTCTCTTCACTGTCTCCTTTTTATCCTTGTCTTTCACTGAAGCAGCTTTCCTTTCGGCCTTGGCTTGACACAGAAAAGTACATTTCACCCCTTTTCTACTCTGGAGTTTTTTACTATGCCTCATTTAGTACGTGACCAAAGTCACACAGACTTGGTCCAGGTGTCTGAAGTTGGGAAATAACAGCTCTGCTAACAAGCTAAGATTGTAACAAGGCCGTTGTGTCCTTAGGAAGAGATATGTGGCTAAAAACAGCCTGAGAAAAGGAAAGTTTAATTGCTAAGGAATGTAAGCACGGGGTGGACCTGACATGTACGAAATAACCAATAGATAGATTAAGTTACAGAATATGCATTAGCTTATGAATTACTGTATAAAAGTCTGACGCTCTAATCAATAAACGAAGCTTGCTGTCCTTTCATATTGAAAAGCCGCGTCTTCCCTCGCCGTCGACAACAAATGGCTCCCGAACAGGGACCCTATAGAGGGCCAGGACCCTACAGAGGGCAGAACCCCACAGGGGGTGAATAGTGGAGCCACGGTCCGGCGTAGTATTTGAGGTCAGCTCCGGTGCAGCACGGAGGGCGAAAGAGCTGGGGAAATAGGCCAGTCTCCGCGCCCCGGTGATCCTAAAGAGGTGTCCGGCTGACGACACTGCCGACGTCTTGTAAGGCTGCAACAGCGCGCTGACGTAGGTATGGAAAGACAAGCAGCGTATGATCTTATTAAATGCTTTTTATAAAAGCGAAGATTAAAGGGTACAGACCTGGGAAAGGAACTTCCAGGATTGTTAGCGTATGAGGTAGCAAAAGGGTGTTTTGCGGACCCTAATCAGGTCTTTGAAGAGGCAGAATAGCGTAGATTTGGAGATAAGTTGTGAGAAGCTGTGTCAGATAATTGTAAAACTGCTTCACATGGTTTAGGAATGCCTGTTATGCCTGTTTCCAGCGGGGAGGTGGGGCCCCTAGATGTAGTTCTTCCTATCCCCTTTCTTCAGCTACTAACACGGTATTTTGCTGGCGAGTTCTAACTCAGCGGCGACTGTTTCGCGTCCCCCCCCGCAGCTCCGTTCGCGGCGCGGCTTCCCCGCGTCGGCTCCGTGCTCGGCGGCCGCTCCGTTCGCGTCCGCCCCCCCACGTCTCCGCTTCCCCTGCCGCGGCTCCGATTGCTTCCCTGGCGGGTTCCCCCGCGGCGGTTTCGCTGCTCCTCCCGTGGTTTCGTGGCTCCGCTGCCTCCGCTCGCCCCCCCCGCGGCTTCGCTGCTCCCTCAGAGCCTCTGCTGTAGCAGGGGATGCCCCTCCCCTTCAGCTTTGGCTTACAGAGACAGAGGGGGAAAAGACACCGGCAATGTTTATTGACAGTGGCGAGTGCTAGTTAAACAGCAGGGGTCCCTGAATATATGCATAGAGCATTGTTAAAACAGTGTGCCCTGCAGAATCTCAATTCCACTACTAAAGGTATTTTGCTACTTAAACTGTTAAAGAAGCTAGAACAAATAGCACAGATACTAGTGAGAGATTTAAGAAGTAGTTTGAAAGAACAGGCAGTGAAAAAGTTAGAGAATAGTTTAAAGGAACAACACAAGCAATGCAGTGTCAGATGTCAGCAGCCTCTTGCTCCCTTACAACGTCATTAAACCAGCTACAAAGACAAAGACCTTCACGACTCCGTTGTCACCGCTGTGAAATCGCTAAGAATATGCAGAAGGACTGTACAAAGAGAGCTGTCTGCTGCCGATGCTGCAAGTCTAACACACACAGCAATCCAGCCTGACAGCTCTTCTCGAGAAACGGGAAAGTGACCACGCCGCAGAATCCCCGCGCTCTGACACAAGTAGCAGACCAGAAACTGAGTGTGTTCTCAGCACAAACGTCTCCTCGCTCCACCCTACAACGAGCGAGAGCCTCAGCTTAGACCTGGCAACCTCAATAGACTGTACTCTGATAGACTGTAAGCCAGCGTATCCCTACGGGAATCAAAAGACCTATTACACCAGGTGGACAACCTGTGAGAGCGTTATTAATGGAACGTTCTTCTGCTAGCATGCTGGGACTTACAGTACTTGTTAGACTAATTGATGCTGACTACACCAGAGAAATACAAATAATGGTACAAACGCTATTTCCACCACTGTTTATTCCAGCTGGATCCCAGATCGTTCAGCTCATTGCCTCAACTCACCAAAGGAATTTTACCACTTAACGAAAGGCAGCGTGGTGAAAGTGGTTTTGGTTCCACAGGGACAATAGCATTGTTGGCAGTGGATTTAAAGCGTCGTCCTAAAGAACATATTGACATTCATTATCAAGACTCGTTTAAGCAGCTCATTTACAGCCAGAACAGCAAAGTGCAAGACCTAGACGCTCTGAAAAACCTGCAGGCAGCCTTGGCCGTGCCTGCACTCGCTGTATGTCACCTCCAGCGTGTGAGGCAGCCCTGGTCCCGCTGGCAAACCGCGCGGCACTGAGGCCAGCTGTCCCTGCACCTTCCTGAAAGTGCCCTGGAGCCTGGAACAGGCACCCCCCGTGCCAAGGGAAGAGGGCTGCCTTCTTTGCTGCTGCTGCTGCTGGCACAGGACCCTAATCACCATTCACCACAGTACAGAAAAGATGCATAGCACAGAAGTTATCTTGGAAAGAGTGATGAAAATTGGAGAACATCACTAGTGGGACATTTGGTTTGGGTGGTCATCAACTGCAACAGAAATTCTAGACACAATGTTACACTTTATTGTAATTTTTGTGATTTATGTTGTATCATTCTTATTGTTGAATATAGTTCCATATGTTAGAGTGTGTATACTAACTAGACATGTATTGCTGTGGCACAGATCTCCTCATCTATAATATTGTTTTATCATGTTCAAAACAATCTTAAAAAACACATTATTTAAGTAACAGGATCAAGAATTTCCATCAACTTAAAATTGGAGTATGTTACATTTTTGTTTATAGGCACAGAGGCAAGAGGTGACCAGACTGCCAATTTGTCAGTTCCCAGGAACTGCTGCTGCCTAAACAAAACCAAACAAGTAGAACAACATTTTTATTATTGAGCTTTCAAAGAAAGTTGTTCTAACTTAGTATTTTAGAGTTAAGCTTATAAGTAAGTTATAAGGAATTTTATATTCTGTTTTATTTCTATAATAAATTCTATCCATTGTTAAGTAGTTTAAGTTACATTATCTATTAAGTGCCATTAAATGTTAAATACTGTTAAAGTGTTGTTGTTATGTCCTGTTAAGTTTAACTGCAGTTAAATTCATTTCTGTTAAGTTTAAGTGTTATTAAGTGATAAGTTCTGTTAAGTTTAAATTATATTAAGTTTAAGTTATGTAGAATTTAAAGTCAGTTGAGTTCAGTTAAAATTAAGTTTTGTTAAAGTCTGTTAAACTTAAGTTCTGCTAAAGTTAAGTTCTGTTAAGTTTAATTTCTGTTAAGTTTAAGTGAAGTTTAAGTGATGCTAAATTTAAGTTCTGTTAAAGTTAAGTAATGTTACATATAAGTTCTGTTGATTTAAAGTTCTGTTAAAGCTAGTGTTATAGTAGACATTATAGTTTTGTTAATAGTATTAATTCTGCCTTGTGTTTACATGTGCTTACAGAATATGATACAAAAAGATGATATCTACTACATTTAATCAAATATTGCTTGTGCCAAAAGAAAAACAGGGGAATTGTTGAAGATTAGTACGTGACCAAAGTCACACAGACTTGGTCCAGGTGTCTGAAGTTGGGAAATAACAGCTCTGCTAACAAGCTAAGATTGTAACAAGGCCGTTGTATCCTTAGGAAGAGATATGTGGCTAAAAACAGCCTGAGAAAAGGAAAGTTTAATTGCTAAGGAATGTAAGCACGGGGTGGACCTGACATGTACGAAATAACCAATAGATAGATTAAGTTATAGAATATGCATTAGCTTATGAATTACTGTATAAAAGTCTGACGCTCTAATCAATAAACGAAGCTTGCTGTCCTTTCATATTGAAAAGCCACGTCTTCCCTCGCCATCGACAACACTGCTTACTATATTATAGGGGTTTTAATTGTTTGGTTTGTTTGATTGTAGTACGTTTCATAGTTCTGGATGACTTGAGAAATATTGTTTATGATTGGATTTACTCTTTAGTTTCGTGCTTATTTATCGGTGGCATCTCTATTTTGATGACTTGAGGCATTATGGGCTTATTGAGTGTGAAAAACGCCAATCACTTGTTTTAAAATTTTAAAAGTTTATTAGTAATAAAATGGTTATAAAAATAGTAATACATATTAGAGCAATAAGAATTTGGACAATCAAAGTTAGGACAATAAAGGACAATAAAAACAAAAACATATGGACAGTCCGGGTGCCTCCTGGGCAATTAAGCCCCAAAAGCACACACACTAACAAAGGATTAACACTTAAAAGCAATAGCCTGTTGCATATTCATATATCTCATACATGATTCAAAAATTCTTTTCAAACAAAGGGTGTTCTTTGGTTATTGTCAACTTCTTCCCTCATCTTGTTAATCAATTGTCTTGATACCTCGAAATCTGGTTCTCCCCAATAAGGCGGCAATAATTCTTCTCTTGGATTATTTTTTTGGTGTCTTGTTACTGTTATCTCTCCTTGAGCTAGTTAGAAATAGTATCTTACATCACATAGTTTCTATTTTAATATTATGCTATAGCCTAAAACTATATTTAACACACTACTAAAAAGGATTAATACAGTATAACTTTCTAACATAACACATATAATATTCATTTTAATATTTGCAAAAAGCCAATAATATAATACACATTTTTCACATTGAGCTAGGAACAGCCCTTTCTTGTGTTGCTAATCTAAGTTTATTTTTGATACTTTTATTTTTGTAGCTTGATTTATTTGTTGATTGGTTTGGTGTTTTTTACTAGTTTTATTTTTTGGGATATGGGCATTTACATGGTGGACTTTTATAGGTAGTTTTTCTATTTTGGTAGTGATGTTTTTTTTATTTTTTAGTAGCTTAAATTGGTTTTCCCCAACCATCTATTCTATTTATGCTAAATAATAAGTTTTTCACCTTTAAGGCTAGTTCCAAAAGCAAAAAAAAAAAAAAGAAAGAAAAAGTGCAAAGTTTGTTATCAAAAACTACACTTGCTCCCCCACATCCTTCTCCTAGACTGTGTTGTCTACAGCACAAACAGAAGGCAGAACAATTTCTCCTTTGCTTTTTAGTTAATTTAGCTAACTAAAGCAAAAAAGTTCCCTAAACTATAATCTTTTTTTCTTTTTTTCTTAAAACTGTTTAAGCCTACTCTAAACTAAAAACCCAAAAGGTCACCAAGAGCTCACACCTATAGCCCACCGGGCCAGGCCTGGGCCGCAACATTTCCAACACCAAAAATACTAATAACAGACTAAATGAGCCGAGCTACAACCCACAAAGGAGACTTTTTAAGTTTATCATCTCTTCAGAGTGACAAAAAGTTTTATTGTTTAATATTGGGGGGTTTTTGTGCTAATAAATGCTTTGCATATTAAATAAACAATTTTTTTCCACTTTTCTCAAAAAAAATATTTTCCCAAACCAATTAAAACATGGGCGGCTTAAATCTACTTTCTAAAAAAAAAACCTTTTAAAAGTTTTCTTCCAAATTTGCCCTAAACCAAGACACCCGTCTAGGTCTGAAATGAGGCTTTGATCTTCTTTGGTATATTTTGGCTCACCTTCTAGGGAGATTTGCCCATCAGGGATCAAAGCTCCTTCTGTTTTTACCTCTCTTTTGGCTGCCTGTTTTGCCTCTCTGTCTGCCAGCTCATTTCCTTTTTCCAATTCCGAGCTTACGTTTTGGTGTGCTTTGATGTGCATGATTGCCACTTTCTCAGGGAGTTGGACTGCCTCCAATAGTTTTAGGATCTCTTCTGCATGTTTAATGTTTTTGACCTGTGAATTTAATAGTCCTCTTTCCTTCCAGATTGCTCCATGTGCATGTACAACTCGAAAGGCATATTTTGAGTCTGTATAGATATTTACAGTTTTGCCTTGGGCCAATTCCAAGGCGCAAGTTAGAGCAATTATCTCTGCCTTTTGTGCAGAGGTATTGATGGGCAAAGGTCCTGACTCTATTATTTCTTGGCTGGTGGTGATGGAGTATCCAGCGTGTCTTTTACCACTTAGAACATAACTGCTTCCATCCGTGAAACAGTTTTCTGTGTTCTCCGCAGGACTATCTTTCAAGTCCGGACAGCTCGAATATGTCACTTCGATGGTTTCAGACAATCATGATGCACTACTTCCCCTGTATTTCCACTGAAGAAAGAGGCTGGATTGACAATGTTAGTTATTATGATTTTCACATTGTCTTGTGTCGCCCTGATTTTTTAAGATTTTCTAAGCCTTCTGATGTTTACATTCTTGTAGCAAACTTTCTCACACACTTTCTCTAAATAACTTATTGTTTTGCATTCTTTTATGGAGGAGGAGAAATTTGATGGACTGTTGGTTTGTCCAGTGTCATTGGAGAGGTGGCACTTTCACCCTCCAATCCACTGTCACTTTTGGAAAACTATAAATGTTGGAGTCAGAAAATAAACTCCCCTTTTTTCTTCACCTTGAGAGCAGCGGTGTGTGTGCTTGTGTTGTTTCGTGCCCTATAGTGACAGTCTTGTTCCACTATTGTAGCCTGATATTTCAAAAATCTTTGTGGGGAAAGCCAATGCCCACCTTTTATTTCTAGTACTGCAGATACTGTATGGGACACTAGCACAGCCATTTTCTGGCCCAGGGTAAATTTTCGGGCATCCTGGATGTTTAGTACCATGGCTGCAACCACCCGCAAACATCTGGGCCAACCTTTCGCAGTTGTGTCAATTTGTTTGGAAAAGTAAGCCACTTCTCGGCGATACAGGCCCAGATCCTGTGCTAATATTCCTAGGGCAATCCCCGGCTTCTTGTGGGAGAAGAGAAAAAATGGTTTACTCATATCTGGGAGTCCCAGGGCTGGAGCCGACATCAGAGCCTTTTTTAGTGACTCAAAGGCTTGTATAGCTCCTTTGTTCCATTGAAGGTTTTTTTTGTTCAGTGGTTGTCAGTGCATATAGGGGTTTAACCAACAGTCTATAGTTGTAGATCCACAGCTGGCATCATCCAGTCATCCCCAAAAAGCTTTGTAACTCTTTTACTGTTTGTGGCCTTGGGGTTTGGCATATTGCCTCTTTTCGGGCTTGTCCCAGAGTTCTTTGTCCAGCACTGATCTCATATCACAGAAAAATTACCTCCTGCTGCATTACTTGGGCCTTCTTCTTAGATACTCGCTATCCCCATGTCCTAGGGTGACGTTATGATGCTTGTATCCCCATTCATATGTTCTGTTTCTGTGGGATATTATGTTCTGTGCCTTTAAGACTGGCTTTGAAGAGTGAAAGTTTTGTTTGGGTTTTTCTTATCAGGGACACAGAGACAGGCAGTCCTTAGTGCTGCTTTCACTTTTTTTTTTTTGCTTTTGGCTTTTTGCTTTGCTCTCTCTCTCTCTTGCTCCTGCTTCTGCTTCGCTTCTGCTTGCTTTTGTTGCTTCTGCTCATAAGCTAGTTTAGCTAAACAGTCCAGATTTCTTCCTGGACTGTTTTCTCCTCTCTTTTCTTTTGACCATCTCGAACCTGCTCCAGACTGGGACCTTGGAACATCGAGAGTTTACACCCTGTGGCCTGCAGCAGCTGCCCCAGCGCCAGAGCAACTGAGAACAGGGCAACCACCCCCGAGAGAGACTTTCTGAATTTGTCATCTTTTTCAGAGTGGTGTCATCCGGTATTGTTCATTTTGTGTGCTGGGGGGTGCTGTGCCTGTTAAATAAACAGGTTCTTTTCACTCCTCTCCGAGGAATTCTTCCCAAACCGGCTGGGGCGAGGGGCCATGTGGGTTTGCTTTCTGGAGGGGCCCACTTTGGAAATTTTCTACCAAATTTGCCCTAAACCAGGACACCCCGGAACTTCAAGAAGTTTAGCAGACTGACTGTCCAGGTCAGGCAAGCGTCCTTTTTTCTTGGTGGCAATCAAGATATCATCCACGTATTGTAACAGCTTCCCTTCTTCATATGGGGCCTCCCAGGACTCAAGATATGTTGCTAGTTGATTGCTGAATATAGTGGGACTGTTCTTGAATCCTTGGGGTAACACAGTCCAAGTAAGCTGGGGTTTATGCCTGCTTTTTGAGTTTTCCCATTTGAATGCAAATATTTTCTGGCTGGCTTTATGGAGAGGGAGGCAAAAGAAGGCATCCTTCAGGTCTAAAACAGTAAATTAGTTTATTTCAGGTGTCAATACAGTCAACAAGGTGTATGGGTTTGCCACTACTGGATAGGAGTCCTCAGTTATTTTGTTTAAAGCTCCTAAGTCCTGGACCACTCGATACGACCCGTCAGGTTTACGGAAGGTAATATGGGGGTATTAAAATCGGACTCACACTCCTTTAACAATCCCAGTTGTAAAATTTTTTCTATCACTGGCCAAATTCCTTCCCTGTCTTCCCTTTTCAGGGGGTACTGTTTGATTCTTACTGGCTGCCATCCATCTTTGAGTTTGACCTCAACTGGCAGAGTATTCTTTGCTCTCCCAGGCACATCAGTGGCCCATACCCCAGGATATACCTGGTCTGTGATTTCTTCGCTGATTTTTTTCTCTGTAGGAACACTAGCTAGGAATAAGCTCATTATTTGTATATACTGCTGTCATTTACCTCCAGAGTAATCTCCCCTTTTTCAAATTTAATTACTACCCCGAATTGCTCTAATAAATCTCTTCTCAAAAGTGCCTTCAGGGAGTTAGGCATATACAGAAATTTGTGGATGCTCCATTGTTTTCCCAGTTTCTATCTCAGAGGTTCACAAAAGTACGCCTTTTCACTTTGGCCAGTTTCACCTTTTACCATAATATAATCATTTCCCAGGGGCATCAAAGCTTGGTTCACAACCGAATACGTTGCCCCCATGTAGAACAAAAATTCTCCTTTCTTTTGCTCTTTCCCTAGCTTCATTATAACCAGTGGATCCACTAGGGTGGATCCCCCAGGTCCCTGTCAGTGTTCTACTGCAGGGACCACTATTGTCCTTTTCTGCTTATTCTGTCCTGTCTCCTTATCCTTGGATTTTTCTGGACATTCGTTTTTCCAGTAGCCAACCCTTTTGCATAACACACATTGTTCCCTGCCTAGTTGGGGTAGTCCCTGTTTGAGTTTTTTCTCCCTCCTCCCTGGTGACCGCCACCACCCTTCCTTGTCCCCGCTTGTGATTTTCTTCCCTGTTACTAAACACTCTCCATGCTTCATCTAGCAACACTTTCAGGTTCCTGCTTTCTGTAGGAAACAGCTTTTGAAGCTTGCACCTAATATCTTCTGTACACTGGCCCAGAAGCAAAGAAACTAGTTGTTGTATTCCTACATCTGACCCAGGATCCAGAGGTGTGTTACGGTGCATCACGTCCCTCAGTCAATCCAGGAATTCAGATGGTGACTCAGAGGGACTGTGTTTGATTGTGTATAATGTGAATGAATTTATGGTTTTGGGAATGGCCCTTTCCATTTCTTTTGAGATCCATCCCTGGTATGCCTGTAATTTTTCTGTATGTGCAGACCTGTTTGCATCCCATTTTGGGTCTTGGAGGGGGAGGCATTCTTTAACATCTTCCCCGTGGTTTTATAATAATCCTCAGCCAAATCCTCCGCAGTTTTTAGAATTGTTTTTCTGTTTCAGTCATATATTCTGTGAAAAATGTGTATTTTATGATTGGCTTTTTGCAAATATTCAAATGAATATTATATGTGTTATGTTAGAAAGTTATGCTGAATTAATTTTCTTAAGTAGTGTGTTAAATATAGTTTTAGGTTATAACATAATGTTAAAATAGAAACTATGCTATGTAAGATACTTTTTGTTAAGAGAGGAATGAGGTACTCGCTCTGAGATAGCAGCTACAGGACACCTAAATCTTTGAGAGAAAAATAATTTATTGCTCCCTTATCAGAAGAAACTAACTTCTTCCTGGCTCACTCAGCCCTGAAGATGCAATTAGGATTAAGAGGAAGAAGTTGACACTGACCAGATAGAATCCTTTTTTTGAATGGAAGTTATGCATCATGTATGAGATGTATGAATATGCAACAGGCTATTGCTTTTAAGGGTTAATCCTCTGTTAACATGTGTCCTTTTTTGGGCTTATTTTGCCCAGAAAGAGGTATTCGGACTGTCCGTAACTCTTTGTTTTTATTGTCTCATATTGTCCTAAATCCTAATTGTCCAAATTTTTATTACTCTAATTATATTGCTATTAAACTTTAAAAATTTTAAAAACAAGTGATTAGCGTTTTTCACAGTTATGGTAGCAGAGGATGGTTTATAACACCTTGTTGCCGGTGTTTTAGTAGAGTAAGGGTGAGGAAGGCGGGCCCTGCCCGATTAGGCAGCCTTGCTCTGTTTCCCCTGGTGTGACCAACAGATGCAGGTTACAATCGATGGACAAAAGGAGGCAATAAAACAAAGAAAAGGGAAAGGATTCCCTAAAACCACGGTAATTGGCCCGTAAGACTAAAGTGTACACTAAGAACAAAGGCCCAAGGACAAAGGATAGGTAAGTACTTGTTTGGACTGGGCGGATGTTGTGGGTTGACAGGAAATACGTTTTCTGGGAATGGAGTGGCCGGAGGCCAATGGGTGTTCAGATTCTGAAATTGGCACCTGTTTTGACCATTGGGGGTATTGGTTACGCCTCTGAGAACACAGGGGTTAAAAGCAGAGCTGTCCCCTGGGAACTTCCTTTTGGTTTCCAGCTGGGGAACTGGTCAGACCTCCCCCGTCCGGCCCTGCCGGCTGGGCGGGGGAGGGGACCTGCGGCCTTGAGGTAAGCTGAGTTTTGGGACAGAGAGGGGCTTGAAGGCCCCCGGGATGGAAGGGTGGAGGTGCACCAGGAGGCCTTGTGCAGCCCTCCCAGGAGAGAAGCCCTGCCGAGAGGATTTGGGCAGCCCCCCCCCCCTTCCTGGGAGATGAGAGACAGAAGCCGCGCTCAGTGTACGGGGTTGTGGCCTTGAGGCCTCGGAGTTGGCGGCATGCCCGGCTCGTGGAGAATGGGAGGAAGGTGCAGCGGAGAAAGAGCCTGGCCGCCTGTAGAAGCCTTTAACCCCTGTTTGGACAATGAAAATCTTGCAGAGCATTGACCCTTTCTGGAGCAGGAAATAGGCAGGTGTGATGTGATGCTGGGTTGTGAGAGAACCCTAGATGGCAAGAGATAAGGAGTGGCTGTTGCTGGACACTTTTTGTCAGACATGGACAGAACCATGCTTCCTTGTGACACAGAGGCTGCATCCAGGGGGAGGCAATGGCTCGGGACTGAGAGGGTTCAGTGTTTGGAGACCCCCCGGCCCCAGGGGGTAGAGAAATATGGGGGGGACAAAGGATGTCCTGAAGGTGAGACTGTGCCCTTTTTGGGAAGGAGACAAAGCACCCTTAAAAAGGACAACCCTCGAAGCAGCTCTGGTCCATGTTCATGTGGTGAGAGCACTGGACATGAAAAGGAAGAGGTCACCATGGCCCAAGAAGGACTTCTCCTCTTGATGGACTGAGAATTGAGTATTTACAGAGTGATGATGGACTGAGAATGAACTTTGAGAGATGTATTGGGAGAATCTGGTAGGGGGAGGAGGAAATGCTTTGGTGAAGTTTTCATTGTTCCTGTGTGTGTGTGTGTGTGTGTGTGTTCCTGTCCTTTGTAGTTTAGTTAATAAACTTTTTGTTCCCTCTATTCTTAAGCTAGAAGCCTGCTTTGCTTATTCCTGGCCCCATCTCACAGCAGACACCAGGGAAGAGGTATTTTTTCATGGGGGCACTGGCATTGTGCCAGTGTCAAACCATGACAGCAGATAAGGGGGAGGGATGAATGTGTGTGAATGAGAGGCAGGCTGGTTATCCTAGACCTGCTATGTGAGTGATGAGTTTCCCATGCTCCCTTTCTGTCTTTTCACAAGAAAAGTGGCCAGTAAAGAGACAAAGCGAGTGATAAAAAGAGTGAGAGAATCCCCCCCACTGGAAAACTGAGACTGGGTCTCAGGGAAGGGGTGGGACTCCTTGGAGAGAGGAAGCTGAGGGTTTTCCTGGCATAATCCACTGGGAAAAATAAAAGTGCAGAAGGGGCCCCTAAAAATTCTGCTGGATTGAGCGATAAGAGTGCCCAAGCGCATTCAGAATTAAAACCTGCTGGGTTGAGGGATTAATATTCCAAGAACATCCAGGGTTAAGCAAAATTCTGCCCGACTGAGGTTTGCCCCAAGAGCATCTGGGGTTGGACAACACAGCTGGATTGAGGGGATATCCAAGAGCACTGGAACTGGCCAGTAACACCTAAAATTGTAATTGGTGATTTGAAAGTAAAAGGTATCTTATTGTTGTCTTGTTGTGTGTGAGAGTGAGTCACACAGAAAATCAGCCTCAACTTCCCGGGTGGGTGGAACTGTGACAGGAGGTGTATGTGACCCACAAATAGGCCATTGTTCCCCCAGGCGGGTGGAGGCTGTGGTAAAAAAAAAAGGTATGTGTGACCCGCAAACAAGCCATTTTCCTTCTGGGCGTGTGGAAGGGGGCCATGGCTAAAGAGTGTGAGTGACACACAGACAGCCCCACAGGTGAACGGGCACCAGAGGTGACCAGATTCTGGGCCCTCCCCAGAGGCCCAGAGATACTGAAACCCAGAGGCCAACCCCAAGGCGAGACGGGTGGCCACAGGGACCAGCGATTCTCTGGCAATAGGGATCCCGCTTTGTGTTCTAAGGGTGTGAAAAAATGTGTGAAAGTGAACGAGAAATAAAAGTGAGTGAATGTAGACGAATGAAGGCATATGTAATGTAGATTGTTTATTTTAAAATTCACTATATCTCCTTGGAGGGATGTCTATTGTATTGAATAGTTTTGTAATATATGGTAGAAATAATTCATGCTACTAAAGGATGTATGTTATAAAGATTGTAAAATCCAAAAACATGTCTCTGACCACCCCGGCCCGAGAGCAGATGTCTATTCAGATTACAACGAATTCCCGGACACAGCTAAGATAACAATCGACGCTTTAGCGTAAGAATAGACGCTTCCAGGGCGATGATGAGTCATCGGAAACCGCCTAAGAGCGATCATCGCCTTGCCGATTGCATCAATCCAGATAGCCAGCGACGCCAGAATTATACATCTGAATACATGGCTTCTCCGGAGCCCATCAATGCTGACTACACACCTGGAGCCGATCTTTGTCCAGCTCTGCACACTGAAAAGAACAGCGATGAATGTGAAGAGTTACAAAAGAAAGTGGGACTCGGGCACAATAAACTGTATAAAACCTCGCCCAAGAAGCAGCATTTGTGAACGAGGGGGATTCTGACGTGGTAGAGGTCAGGTCCAGGTTCACCCAGCACCAATCCCGAGCTCGACGCTGTCTCTTTGGCTGTGGTGCTTTCGGAGACCGTACTTAGGTCGCATAGATAGATTAATAAATCTTTTTCACATTTTTGATAATTTGGCTCACGATTGATCATTTATAACAATCTGGTGACAACCCAAAGTGATTTGAATTTGGGGTTCGGGGACCCCTTCCCGGCCAGAAGGCGCCCCGCTGATTTCAGCGGTCTGAAAGGGATTGGGAATTCTCGAGACCAATCAAAAATCACCAAACTGAAACCAGATCCACAGCCAAAGAGGGATAAAAACAGGCCCAGTTCTTGGAAACTCGGTACGATCCAGGGGGGCTCTCCGAGACCGAGGTGCTTTTTCCACTCAGAAATCGATGTGCACGAAGAATCCATGTGGGAAAGGAACCGTGAGTATCGCGTAGTTGAGTGGGGTGTGACCGAGCGTGTGTGTGAGACGTGATTCTATCACGAAGCGAGTGTGGACCCCATGATCGCATTTCCACTAACCTGCTAGGGGACGTGGTCGGTCAAGGGGGAAGCGGATGCTTTTTCTTAACACACATGGGACCTGGGACTTGTAGGAAGTTCAGGGGGGAATCAGTCACGGTTGGGTCAGAAAGGCGAAAAAAAAAAAAAGATTGTCCTGGAAAATCCTGGGAGCCCGTCTGCCTTCTGATCCAGAGAAAACAGGTAAGAAAATCGGAGATCAGTCTAAAAGTCTGCGGAACGGTTCTCTGCGTGACTGAGTAAGACTGGCGGCGTTTTGCAAGCTCCGAAAATCGACATCGGAAAAAGACTCGGGACCCACATCGAGCGTCCCAGCCGGAGGAGACAAGGTGAGAAAATTCACAGGCGGGATTTTTGGAAAAATGGGGTTTGGAAAAAGTAGGTTCCAGAAAAAGCCCCAGGAAAAATCTCCCCAGGGTCCCGGGAAGGTTCTGCCAGAAATTCCAAGGGAAAGTCCGTTAGGATGTGTCACCCTGGTTTTTTAAGATTTTCTAAGCCTTCTGATGTTGACATTCTTGTAGTGAGCTTTCTCACACACTTTCTGTAAATAACTCATTGTTTTGCATTCTTTTATGGAGGAGGAGAGAGTTGATGGACTGTTGGTTTGTCCAGTGTCATTGGAGAGGTGTCACTGTCACCCTCCAATCTGCTGTCACTTTCGGAAAACTATAAATGTTGGAGTCAGAAATTAAACTTCCCTTTTTTCTCCTTCACCTTGAGAACGGTGTTGTGCTTGTGTTCTTTCGTGTCCTATAGCGACAGGGATGGATGTTAGAACATTGGGACGACAGCCCCCAGGAGAGCGGGGAGGTCCAAGGAAAAAATGATACATTTTTGCATGGAAAAATGGGGAGGGAAGGAGATCGAAAAATACATGGTGTGGCCGATTTTCGGCACTTTGGAGGCATGGACATGCGAGTCCCTGTACGACCATGTATTCACTCGCTGCCCGCAGGATTTTGAGGAAATTGAGTATGCCGAAATGTGGAGATACGCTTGTACGAGTTTATACCCGGTACGAGCTCTCACACGTGCGGCAAAGCGGGGAGAGGAGTGGGAACCCCTGGACAATCTTCCACCCCCCTACCTTGTCCCTCCACCCCAGCCAGGACCAGCCCAGGTACCGCCGGTACCTGCGTTGCCTCTCGAGGCGGCGATCCCACAGGGACAGGTCTCGGCACCGCTGCTCCCACCAGAGCAGGCTGTGGCGCCTTCCCTCCCACGTGAACAGGCGGCGGCACCTCCGCTCCCATGTGAGCAGCCGCTGCCGCCAACCCTCCCCAGGACAGAAGAAAACCAGATAATTTTCCCCAAGAAACTCAGCTCTCCCCTGGCCCATTGAAGGAGGTGACGAATGAGGAGGGCAACCACAGGAGACAGTGAGGATGAGGAGGAGAAGCCTGGCATCTTTCCTTTATGGGAAGTGCCGATGGCTCCGGGAGTTATTGGCTTCGTACATGCCCCGATCGATACCGGAGAAGTGAGGGCATTCAAGAAAGAGATGGGAAAATTGCTGGACGACCCTTTGGGGGTGGCAGAAAGGCTAGATGAATTTATAGGGACCAGCACCTACACCTATGAGGATGTCAATGCGATCCTGAGGTCGCTGTTCAACAATGAGGAGAGGGAGATGATCAGACAAGCCGCAATCAGGGATTGGGAACAGAGAAATCCCAATGGGGAGAGCGGGGACCAGAGGTGGCTGTGACGGTGGTCACAGGGGTTCTTGGATGAGGGAAGAGATGAGGATTTGACTCCATATTTGAGAAGGCTTGATTTATTATTTTATTATATATATTACATTAAAACTATACTAAAAGAATAGAAGAAAAGGTTTCATCTCAGAAGGCCAGCTAAGCTAAGAATAGAAATAAAAGAATGATAACAAAGGTTTGTGGCTCGGACACTGTGTCCAAGCCAGCTGGGCTGTGATTGGCCATTAATTCCAAACATCCACATGAGACCAATCACAGACCTGCCTGTTGCATTCCACAGCAGCAGATAACCATTGTTTACATTTTGTCCCTGAGGCCTCTCAGCTTCTCAGGAGGAAAAAAACCCAAGGAAGGATTTTCATAAAAAGACATCTGCGACAGGTGGCCAAACCAGAAACTGTCCTGGAGTGCCCAGATGGAGGAGGGGAGGCAGAAAATGATAAATCTAAGGAACATGATAATTCAGGGTATCAGAGAAGTGGTACCCAAGGGGCAGAACATGAGTAAGGTACTCAGAGAATGCCAGGGAAAGGATGAGACGCCCACGGAGTGGTTGGAGAGGTTCCGAAAGAGCCTGAGAATGTATTCGGGGACGGATCCCGATTCTCCGATTGGAGCGGTTTTGCTGAAAACTCACTTTGTGGCAAAATCTTGGGAGGACATATGGAAAAAGTTAGAAAAGATGGACGGATGGCAGGACAAGGGATTGCAGGAATTGCTCCGAGAAGCCCAGAAGGTCTACATGAGAAGAGATTAAGAAAAACAGGAGATTCAAGCTAAGGCATTGGTAGCTGCAGTAAGGGAAGCACAGAAAAAGGAACAGGTCAGACACACCGTGAAAGCGGCGCCGGCAAAGAAGCAAAACCCTTCCCAAGTGTCCTGGTTTAGGACAAGTTTGGTAGAGAATCTCCAAAGGAGGGCCCCTCCAGTAAGCAAACCCACACGACCCCTCCCCCCAACCGGTTCGGGAAGAATTCCTCGGAGAGGAGTGAAAAGAACCTGTTTATTTAACAGGCACAGCACCGCCCAGCACACAGAATGAACAATACTGGATGACACCACTCTGAAAAAGATGACAAATTCAGAAAGTCTCTCTCTTGGGGATGGTCGCTCTGTTATCGGTCCCTCCGGCGCTGGGGCAGCTGCTGCAGGCCACAGGGTGCAAACTCTCGGTGTTCCCAGGTCCCAGTCTGGAGCAGGTTCAAGTTGGTTCAAAAAGGAAAGGAGAAACAGTCCAGGAAGAAATTTGGACTGTTTAGCTAAACTAACTAATGAGCAGAAGCAAAAGCAAGCAGATGCAAAGCAGAAGCAAGAGCGAGAGAGAGCAAAGCGAAAAGCCAAAGCAAAAAAAAAAAAAAAAAAAGCAAAAGCAGCACTATGTACTGCCCTGTCTCTGTGTCCTACCAGCCATGGGGGAGCGGCTGATAAGAAAACCCAAACAAAACTTTCACTCTTCAGAGCCAGTCTCAAAGGCACGGAACATAATATCCAGCATAAACAGAACACATGAATGGGGATACAAGCATCATAACGTCACCCTAGGACACCAAGGAAAAGGATTGAACAACCAAAAGAAGGACTTCGAGTGCTATTACTGCAAGCAAAAGGGACACATCTGAAGAAATTGTCCCAACAAAGCCAAGGACCAGGCAATGTTTCAGAAAGATTAGTGGTGTCAGGGGCTTTTCAGTTTGGAGTCCGGAACACCGAGAGAGCCCTTGATAAAATGAAAAATAGGACCCCACAGGCAAGAGGTGTGGTTTTTAGTAGACTCGGGGGCGGAATGAACCGCGGTGCAGCAGCTACCACAATGGTGCTCTCTGAGCAACGACTCAGTGATGGTAATCGGGGCAAAAGGGGAACCCTTCAAGGTTCTGATCATAAAAGATGTTGAGATAGAGACAGAAAACAAAAAATGTACAGGAAATATATTATTGATAAGGGACGCGTACTTTAATTTACTAGGGCGGGACTTGATGGTAGCCCTAGAAATCGGCTTGGCAATGGAAAATTCCCGGCTCAGGGTGAGGATGTATAAACTCACCATCCAGAACGAGGAGAAAATAGATACAAAGGTTTGGTATGTCCAAGGGGAGGCCGGGAGGTTGGACATAGAGCCGATTCGTGTCGAAATTGAGAGACCAGAGGACCCCATTCGGGTCAAACAGTACCCCATCTCCATGGATGGGAGGAAGGGATTGAAACGGTGATTGATGAATTAATAAAGAAAGGAACGTTGGAGCCGTGCATGTCCCGGCACAACACCCCAATTTTGGCTGTGACAAAGACAGACGGTAGCTATAGGCTAGTGCAAGATTTAAGGGCTGTGAATCAGAGAACTAAGACTTTGTTCCCCACGGTCTCAAACCCTTACACCTTGCTGAATAACATTTCTCCCGAGGACATGTGGTACAGCATGATTGACTTGAAAGATGCTTTCAGGACCTGTCCTTTAGCAGAGGGCAGCAGAGATTATTTTGCATTTCAGTGGGAAGACCCAGAGACGAACAGAAAGCAGCAGCTCAGATGGACATCGTTGCCTCAGGGCTTCGTTGATTCCCCGAACTTATTCGCCAAGCACTCGAACAGGTGCTGAGTCACTTTGTACCAACAGAGGGGACAAAATTGCTACAATATGTAGATGATTTGTTGGTTGCAGGTCCGAGGGAGGAAGTTGTGAGGGTGAGCACCATTGAACTTTTGAACTTTTTAGGGCAAAAGGGGTTGAAGGTGTCAAAGTCGAAGTTGCAATTCACAGAGCCCGAGGTCAGGTACTTGGGACATTGGTTAACCAAGGGAAAAAAGAAATTGGATCCAGAAAGGGTGGCAGGGATTATTGCCTTACCACCCCCGCAAATAAAAAGGGAAGTCAGACAACTTTTGGGGCTGTTGGGATATTGCCAGAAGTGGATTGAAGGGTACAGCGAAAAGGTGAAGTTTCTATACGAGAAACTCACCACGGACAGAGTCAAATGGACGGAAAAAGACGAGGACGAATTCAGGACAGTCAAGGAAGCACTCACAGTGGCACCGGTGCTGAGCCTCCCTGATGTGAAGCGACCATTCCAGTTGTTTGTGGACATGAACAATCACACAGCACATGGGGTGCTGACACAGGACTGCGCAGGGGTCAGGAAACCAGTAGGTTACTTGTCAAGGCTTTTGGACCTGGTCAGCAGAGGCTGTCCCACGTGCTTGCAAGTGATTGTTGCTGTAGCATTGTTGGTGGAGGAAGCTAAGAAAGTAACCTTCGGGGCACCTTTGGTAGTATTTGCACCGCACAATGTGCGGGGCATACTACAGCAGAAAGCAGATAAATGGGTCACTGATGCTAGATTGCTAAAGTATGAGGCCATTTTTATTCACTCACAGAATTTGGAATTGCAGACAACAACAGTGCAGAACCCTGCGCAGTTTTTGTTTGGGGAGGCTTCCAAGGAGCTTATGCACGATTGCGTGGAAGTGGTTGAATTACAAAAGAAGATCAGAGAGGATTTGGAGGAGGAAGAATTAGATGAAGGGGAAAAATGGTTTGTAGATGGGTAAAGCTGGGTGATTTACGGGAAAAGAAAATCAGGATACGCAGTCGTGGATGGGCGAACGGGAAAAGTGATTGAAGCAGGTCCCCTGAGCGCGAGTTGGTCGGCACAGGCTTGCGGACTGTATGCAGTTCTGAGAGCCTTGAAAGGACTGAAAGGGAAAAAGGGAACAATTGTTACACATTCTAGGTATGCCTTTGGAGTGGTTCACACTTTTGGGATGATCTGGGAAGAAAGGGGGTTTATCAACTCCAGGGGAAAGGGACTGATGCACGGGGAATTGATCCGGCAAATCTTGGAAGCTCTAAGGGGGCCGGAGGAAATTGCGGTGGTCCACGTGAAGGGACACCAGGCAGGGATTCAGTTCCAAACCCGGGGAAACAATTTGGCAGACCAGGAAGCCAAGACCGTGGCACTGATGACGGTAAGTACCCCAGAGATTGAAGGGATCGAGTTCCCAGATTGTTGTGTTGTGTCTGTATAAGTTGGACTGTTCTGTTCCCCCCATCATGTAATGGTTCTGCCCTGGTTCTCCCCTCCCTCCCTTGTGCTGCCAGTTATCCCAACTCCTCCCCAGTTGCCTTGGAGACTAAGGTATCCTTTCTCAAATCCCTCCCTGTTGCCCTGTCCGTCACTCGGCGCTCCCACCCTTCTCTCAAGAACTCTCTAGAAACTTCCAGCTAGAGCGTCGAGTGATTGGCTCAGGGGCCGGGGCCCCACCCTCAAGTTATCCCCATTGGGGTTTTCCCTAAGTCAATCTTTTGTATCCCACTCCCCTCTGAAACTTTATTCGTCCAAGGACTGACTCCTCCCCTGTTTCCCTCCCTCCTTATAATCTGTTTCAACCCCCCCAGAAATCTCTTCAGTTGTCGGTTCCCCTGGGACCCAATAAACCTGGATTCACCACAGCTGGAGAGCGCTCTCTTTTTCTGCTGACTGTAGCCATAAGCCAAGCCACATCCTACCACAAGGTAGGGCTGCTGTCATAGCACAGGGCGTTTGCCTTAGGTGCTGTCCCGAACCATGGAAATCAGGATAGTGCACCCCTACTGCTAGCGGTGCTAGATAGCTAGCTGGGACGTCCGAGAAGGACAATCCTTCTCCAGCTGGTCTGCTTCACCAGATGACCTTCCTCAACCCTCCCAAAAGGAGACTGAAAGCTATGAGAAGACTGGGGGGAAATTGGAAGAATGTAAGTGGAAATTGCCAGATGGGAGAGAACTAGTCTCTAAAGGTTTTACCAGGAGGATTTTGAGGAAACTGCACCAGTGAACACATTGGGGGGCACAGGCCCTGGCAGAACAATTTTTGAAATTTTTTGGGTGCAGGGGAATTTATGAATTGGCGAAAGAAGAGGTACAAGGATGCCTGATTTGTCAGAAAATTAACAAGACTAAGGCAAGACAGGCCATCCTGGGGAGTCGCCCCATTGTGTACCGACAATTTGAAAGGATTCAAGTCGATTTCACTGAATACCCCAAAGTGGGGAGATTCAAATTTGTGCTGATGATCATGGACAAATTGACACATTGGGTGGAGGCTTTCTCCAGTCCACGGGCAACGGCCCAGACGGTACCCAGAAAATTACTGGAGGAAATTGTGTCCCGATATGGGGTGGTGAACTACATTGATTTGGACCAAGGAACTCATTTTACGTCAAAATTATTAAGCAGATGGCTGATGCACTAGGCATTCGGTGGGAATATCACACTCTGTGGCATCCCCAGAGCTCAGGACAGGTGGAAAGGATGAATCAGACTTTGAAAGCACAGTTATCTAAATTAATTTTAGAAACTCAGATGTCTTGGCTGAAATGCCTACCTTTAGCCTTGCTTAATATCAGGATAATGCCTCATTTGGAGATGGGGCTCTCACCCTTCGAGATGCTATATGGAATGCCATATAAGCATGGGATGCCGGTGGGACATCCCAGGCTCGAGGACAGCCAGATTCAACCATATTTGGTTGCGATAAACAAAAATTTACAGGAACTTAGGAAACATGGGATAGTATCTCAGAGCGCTCCTCTGGGATTCGCTATCCACAAAATTCAACCGGGTGACAGAGTGCTTGTGAAAGTGTGGAAAGATGTACCTCTCTCCCCTCACTGGGAAGGCCCCTTTATTGTCCTTCTGACAACAGACACAGCCATTCGGACTGCGGAGAAAGGCTGGACAAACGCGTCTAGGGTGAAGAAAGTCGAACACCAGGAGGAAACACCCGAGTGGAGGATCACTTCTTCCCCAGGCGACTTGAAAATCAAAATCCAACATCCTTGTAAATGACCGATGGCGAACGGATAGGTTGTATACTGTCGGACTGTGTATGCTATCCATTTGTACATTTCGAGTGTGAATATTATCAGGGTGTTTTTGTTGAACACTGCAGAAGGGGGCAGAGGCTGAAGGGATTGTGCACTCAGTGTCTGGAAGAGGAGCTTGAGCTGACTGACTGTATTCTAACCCTAGCCACAAATTTAGGAATCATTGAATTGGACTCGGAGGAGTGGTTTCACATTTTTCAGAACGGGGTGCATGGAAATTTCAGGTCTAAGGCAGAGATTCTGGATGTGGAGTGCTGGAAATCAGTCAAGGTACCGTGGAGCTCAGATGCCATCAAAGTTTCACGGTGGGGCGACTTCAAAAGGAGGTATGCGGCAAGGTCAGAAAATGTATTCCCTGAAGAATACTCCTGCTGCCGCGAAGATGGTCTTCCTCGCCGCTGGTGGCACCCCAGGGGGCGGAGGCAAAGGCAGAGGAGTACGCCTGGTGGGAATCCTGATTGGCCTGAGCCTAGCCGTGTGCAGGACGCAGAGTCTGCATATTGAGGTCCCGATGAGAGGCGGAAATGAGAGCTCCTCAGACAAATGCAATAAATGCACTCAGGTGGTCCCGATTGAACGAAGGGACGGGGAAACCTCAGCATACCAAGCCCCGGAGGAGTGCATCAGGGAGCCTGGCAGGTACTGTTGGGTGAACGGCACAAGGGTCAAATTATGTCAATTGGACAAAGGGATCTGCTGTATTGATCCAGAGGCAGGGACACGGAACAGGCAGTCAGGCAAGCACCAACATCAGATACGGAGAAGGAATGCGGAAATAATGCCAATCCCTGTTTGCAATCAATGTAATTGAACGATGTGGGTTGGGGGAAAAACGCAATCGATTTTTGTCGCATATCACCAGGTGAATCCATTGTGTTATGACAATGCGAGGCTGGGGATGCCCGTGATGAACGGGAAAATGTATTGGGTGGGAAGAAATGTCAAATTTGACAGCAAATTTACCCTAAGCAGG
The DNA here is from genome assembly GCA_019023105.1 of Diglossa brunneiventris. Lineage (NCBI taxonomy): Eukaryota > Metazoa > Chordata > Aves > Passeriformes > Thraupidae > Diglossa > Diglossa brunneiventris. Next base: position 17,206,344 of record CM032364.1, on the reverse strand, counting down.
GAACCAATCATATTGGATTTGGCACAGGCAAATGATGATAGAGTGTGCCTGCAATATGACAGGGTTGTCTGCTTTGCAAAAAAGACTGTGAGGATCCTGAGGGAAGAATGAGGGAAATTACTCAGGAATTGAAAAGAAGGGAGTCAGAATTGAGGAAGAAAAGAATTGAGCAAGAGAGATTGAAAACCCTGGGAGAGCAGTATGAACTGCTTGAAAAACAATATGCTGACGGGGAGCTACCTTCCCCGCATCGAAACTTATTTAATGATTTAATGCAAGAAATTGCAACAGAATTGGGATTGTCAAATTGCTGGATTTGCGGGGAGCTGAAGTCAGCAGGAAAGTGGCCATGGAAAGGGGAAGGTTTGGCTCCAGAACAGCTTCTGAAATGATGTTGGGGAGGATGGAACAGGAAAGCCTTATAAATATGATTGCTTGGCAAAAGATTTTGAGAATATGGAAACTATAAGCAAGATTGAAATGAAAGCAACCTTTGAGATCCCTTAGTTACTGAACAATGGGAAAACAATGGTGTGGCCGCTGAAGGTAATCCCCTTTTGATGAAACAATACCCTCTGCAAGCAGGCAGGTCCAAGGGTCAGAGCAGACCATGCCAGCTTGGCAGAAGGGGTCCAAAGAGGAGTTTTTAGGGTTTAAAATGTAACACAGTATGGTAATGTAGTGGTTCTTATAGGCTGTATGTAAATGCTATAGGATTTGTATCTTGTACTAGATTGGTTGGTGAGAATCAGAATATTCAACACAGAAGATGATTTATTGTATTGTAACGGGAACTTCGCTCTCTTACTCTTGTCTCTCTTACTCTCTTACTCTCAGCTCTTAGCTCTTACTCTTACTCTCTTATGCTTTTAGCTCTTACCCTCTCATCCTCTCTACCCCTTTTCTTCTCTCGGGCCTGCTCCGAGCTGCGTCTGGCAGCTCCCAGCAGGGCCCCGCACCCACGCCCTTTGCAATAAACTGCAAGTTCCTGACTTGGCTTCAGAGATCTCTCATCTCCGTCCATCCCGACCGTGCAGACCCCCCATCGCTCCTACAAAATGAGACAATCCGAGGGTCTCAAAATTGGCACAGAGGCCTGAGGGGTGGATTTTGGACCAAAGGGTGATTGGAACCATTTGCATCAGTCTGGAAGGAAAGGAATATACCGAAATGGTGGGATACACTCCGTGTATAACTACCTTGACGGTAAATTCGAACAATAAGGGCAAGGTCTGGCAGCCAGAACCCCCTACGGGGTATTGGAGCCGGAAAAATGAGACAAATTGTGAATGGAACAAAAAGATAGGACTTTGCTGGATCAAAAGTCCTTGAGCCAACCCTTAGCAATTCTTGGAGGGCCTGAGAGAATACTGGGGAGACCCAGGGAAAATGAACATTTGATGGAAAGCCTTGGATGGAATCTATTGGATTTGCGGGGAAAAAGGCAGTCAGTTACCCCCGAGGTGGAAGGGATCGTGCACTCTGGGCATGATCTGGCTGGTCTTCTTCACTCTCCCTCGAACGAAAAGTAACCTACTAGGGGATCCTTTGTACAAGACCCTGAGGAGGGAGAGAAGAAGTCTGAAAAAGATGATACCTGTCATAAGTGGTAGGCAAACTTGGGGGGAGGAAGAGTGGCCGGCTGCAAGAATAATTGATTATTATGGACTGGCCACGTGGGCTCAAGATTGAAGCTACGGATATAGGACTCCGATTTATCTACTGAACCGGCCGATCAGGCTGCAGACAGTGGTAGAAATTGTATCAAATCACACCTGGATTTACTAAGTCGGCAGCACACCCAGGTACAGGCCTTTGTGTACCAGAATCGAATAGCTTTAGACTATTTGCTGGCCGAAGAAGGGGGAGTGTGTGGGAAGTTCAACGAATCAGAATGTTGTATTGAGATTGATGATTATGGGGAAACCATAAGAGGATTGGTAGCCGAGATCAAGAAAGTGGCCCATGTCCCAGTTCAGAAATGGAATTCGATTTTACAATCATCATGGTGGGACAGATTGATGGGGCCTGGTGGAAGAAAATAATATTCTTTGTGCTGTGTTCAGTAGCTGGAATCCTATTTCTTCCATGTCTAATTCCTTGTTTTATTAGACCGATTCATTCCGTGGTACAGAGGATGCACATAGCAATAGTACCCATGGACCCGGAATTGGCTTCCGGAAGCAACACATCTAAGATCATGAGCCTGGGGGAGAGAATGTATGCGAGCAATGCTTCCGAAGTATTGGCAAAGTTTGAGAAACTAGTCAAAACGAGTGTAAACAATACTGAGTATCAGGGGATTCCACAAGGAGAGCATGGAATCATCTAATAAAGTTTTGTTCTCTTTGTGAAAGACCCTTAAAGGTGGCGGGTAGAAGTAGAAATAAATAGATTTTAGCAATTTGGGTTATAGAGGGAGCATGAATTAAATCGGTAATATTAAAGGGGAGGGATTGTAATATATGGTAGAAATAATTCATGCTACTAAAGAATGTATGTTATAAAGATTGTAAAATCCAAAAACGTGTCTCTGACCACCCCAGCCCGAGAGCAGATATCTATTCAGATTACAACGAATTCCCGGACACAGCTAAGATAACAATCGACGCCTTAGCGTAACAATAGACGCTTCCAGGGCGATGATGAGTCATGGGAAACCGCCTAAGAGCGATCATCGCCTTGCTGATTGCATCAATCCAGATAGCCAGCGACGCCAGAATTATACATCTGAATACATGGCTTCCCCGGAGCCCATCAACGCTGACTACACACCTGAAGCCGATCTTTGTCCAGCTCTGCACGCTGAAAAGAACAGCGATGAATGTGAAGAGTTACAAAAGAAAGTGGGACTCGGGCACAATAAACTGTATAAATCCTCGCCCAAGAAGCGGCATTTGTGAACGAGGGGGATTCTGATGTGGTAGAGGTCAGGTCCAGGTTCACCCAGCGCCGATCCCGGGCTCGACGCTGCCTCTTTGGCTGTGGTGGTTTTGGAGACCGTAATTCAGTCGCGCAGAAAGATTAATAAATCTTTTCGAAAATTTTGATAAGTTGGCTCATGATTGATAATTTATAACAGTTTTGTGAGAAAAACAGGATTTAAAAATTTTTTTTTGGGTGTGTGTAGTTGGAATTAAGTGGTATTTTGGTTGTTAGAGAAAGTGAAAAACAGAGGCAGGGGACAAATAGATAAGATCTTGAAAAATGGGACAGAAAACCAGTAAGTTGGATACAGAAAAAAACAAAAGGGAGGGGAACAAAAGAAAAAAAAAAAAAAGAAAAAGGAAAAAGAGTGGGATCCTTTGCAGGTCTTGCCCCCTCCATTCCCGCTTGTGTCCCTGCTGTTCATGGCCAAGCTGCCTGTCCCGGGTCCCGGCTCGCCGCCTGCTTCAGCCCCACCAGTCCCCGTCCTAAGGGCGGGCTCGCTGCTCGTGGCAGCTCCGCCTGCCCCGGTCCCCGTCCCAACTGTGGGCTCACTGCCCGCGGCATCTCTGCTGGTCCCCGCCCACACTCCAGCCCCGGCCCCGCCGGTGAATTTGTCCTGGTCCCGACCGCCTGGTCCGCAGCCGCCCTATTGGCCATGCCAGGAGTCCCTCCTGCCGCATGGTCTGTGACCACCGCCCCGACCGCGTCAGGGGTCCCGTCAGTCCCAGCCGTCCCATCTCCGATCACTTCCCCCACTGCCCAATCCCCGGATGCCCAGCCCGTACTGGCTGAGCTGGGCGCCACCGCTACTGCTTTGCCTCTGCTGGGAGCCGCTGACTCAGCCTCCATTAGCCACATGCAAGCTGTCCGCGCTCCCATCTGGTATCTCCTGGAAATACTCCCTCCTCTGGTGGTTCCGGCAGCAGACCCTGCCCACGCTCCGCCCTTGGAGGACCGAGACTCGGCGCTATGCCCTCCCCTCACCTCCCTTCCTGCCCTGAACTCTGTTCCCTTGGTAACCACAGCTCCGGCTCAAAGAAATTCTCTCTCCCTGGAAGAGGCACCTTACCGAAACACTAGAAGTTCAGTTAAAAGACAGCCCTCTCCCGATTCTTCCTCAAAACATGGGAAAAAGGCTATAGAGTATAAAAACCAAAAAGAATGGGATAAAGAGATTGGTCTATTTCCACTAAGAGAGGTCCCAATGGGAGGGGGTGGAACAGGGTTTGTAAATTACCCTTTGACTTCTTCTGAGGTCAGAAATTAAAAAAAAGAAATCAAGAGGGTTTTGGAGGATCCCATAGGCACAGCTGAACAATTAAACCAATATTTAGGTCCGAACATTTATACTTGGGAAGAGATGCAGTCTATAATGAAAATAATTTTTTCTCAGGAAGAGAGGCAATTAATCAGAGCAGCTGTATTAAAAGCTTGGGAAAAAGATAATCCACAGGGCCCCCCTGGAGAAGACAAAATGCCAACTACACCTCCTGAGTGGGGTCAAAATAATGAGGAGGGGAGGAAACAAATGAATGACTATCGTAATTTAATAACCAAGGGAATAAAAGAGGCAGTACCCCGAGGGCAAAATGCTAAAAAGGCTTTTGGGGCACAGCAGGGGAAAGAAGAAATTCTAACTGAATGGTTAGACAGACTTAAGAGAAATATGAAACAATATTCTGGAATAGACCCTGAAACTGATGTGGGAAAAGCTTTGTTAAGGATTAACTTTTTTTACTAATGCTAGGCCAGATATTAGAAAAATATTAGAAAAAATTGAGGACTGGCATTATAGATCATTAGATGATTTATTAAAGGAAGCTCCGAAAGTTTATATCCGGAGAGATGAAGAAAAAGCTAAACTGAAAGCAAAACTTATGGGAGCCACCATGCGAGAAAACAATTTCCAGAAAAATCAAAACCACCCAGGCACTACTCCTAGATATGAAGGTCGTAGAGACAGGGGAAAGGAAAAGAATAGAACCCCAATACAAACCAAGTCTCAGGAGCATTCCAGGAATGTTTGTTTTTACTGTGGGTGCGAAGGACATTATAGGAGAAATTGTCCTAAGCAGGTAAAAGATCTGAAAATCTTCAAAGAGATGGGCACAGAGGAAGAATAGGGATGTCATAGTCTCTATTTTTAAGGGGACAAATACCATCTGGAGCCTGTGATAACTTTAAAAGTGGGTCCCCAAGAAGAAGAATTGGAATTTGTAGTAGACACAGGTGCAGAAAGAACCTGCCTGTTAAATATTCCAAAAGGTTATAGTGTGAGCAAAGGTACTGTAAAAGTAACAGGGGCAAAAGTAGAAAGTTTTACAGTTCCTGTCATTAAAGATGTGGTAATTGAGAGGGAAACTAAAATTTGGATGGGGGATGTCTTATTGGTCCCAGGGGCAGGTAGCAACTTATTGGGAAGAGACTTACAAGTGCAATTAGGAATAGGAGTTATACCAGAAAATGGGAAAATGACAGCTAGAGTTTTAAAATTAGGCCAAGAGGATGAAGAAAAAATTAACAAGGAAGTTTGGGCTGGGGAACGAAATAGGAGAGGTGTCACAGACAACTTTTATGAAAAATCCTTTCCTTAGGATTTTTCCTCCTGAGAAGCTGAGAGGCCTCAGGAACAAAATGTAAACAATGATTATCTGCTGCTGTGGAATGCAACAGGTGGATCTGTGATTGGTCTCATAGAGCTGTTTGTAATTAATGGCCAATCACAGCCCAGCTGGCTTGGGCTCTCTGTCCGAGCCACAAACCTTTGTTATCATTCCTTTCTATTCTTAGCTAGCCTTCTGATGAGAACTTTTTCTTCTATTCTTTTAGTATAGTTTTAATGTAATATATATCATAAAATAATAAATCAAGCCTTCTGAAACATGGAGTCAGATCCTCGTCTCTTCCCTCATCCAAGAACCCCTGTGAATAGAGAGGATTAAATATTGACCCCATAAGGGTTACAGTTTAGAGAGAAGATTGTCCCATATGTGTACGTCAGTATCCTATATCCGTAGAAGGACGAGAAGGTTTGAAGCCAGTAATAGAAGGACTAATAAAGGATGGGACATTAGAACCTTGTATGTCTCCTCATAATACCCCTATTCTCCCAGTAAAGTCCAATGGGAGTTATAGACTAGTACAAGATTTAAGGAAGGTTAATAAAAGAACTCAGGCTCGCTACCCAGTGGTACCAAATCCTTATACTCTTCTAAGTAAAGTCCCACCCCAGCATCAGTGGTTTAGTGTGGTGGATCTTAAAGATGCTGTTTGGGCTTGCCCACTAGCCAGGGAAAGCCAAGATATTTTTGCCTTCAAATGGGAGGATCCAAAAACTGGGAGAAAGCAGCAATTAAGATGGAGAAAATTACCACAGGGGTTTATGGAATCTCCAAACTTATTTGGGCAAGCGTTAGAAACAATACTGCAAGCTTTCCTCACTCCTCCTGGAATACAAATTATCCAATATGTGGATGATCTTTTACTATCTGGGGGAGCTGAAGTTGGAGAGGCTACTATACAACTTTTGAATTTTCTCAGGGAAAAAGGATTAAGGGTATCAAAAGGGAAGCTGCAATTTGTGGAACCAGAGGTAAAATATCTTGGACACTTGATTAGTAAGGGTAGTCAGAAGCTCAACCCAAAGAGAATTGTAGGAATTTTATCCCTTCCCCCTCCCTCTTCAAAGAGGGAAATCAGAAAACTACTTGGATTATTGGGATATTGTAGATTATGGATTGAGGGGTACATACAGGCAGTAAAATTTGTGTATGAAAAATTAACAGAAGGAGATGATATAAAATGGACCAAGGAAGATGATAAATTAGGAGAACTGAAGTTAACACTGGCCTCAATACCAGCTTTAAGCTTACCCTCACTAGAAAAACCCTTTCATCTGTACATGAATGTAGAAAAGGGGGCAGCTCATGGAGTTCTGGTTCAGGAGTAGGGAGGAGTAAAGAGACCAGTAGCTTATTTATCAAAGATGTTGAACCTGGTGAGCCATTGATGGCCAGTATGTATTCAAACTATAGCAGCTACTGCAATCCTGGTAGAAGAGAGTCGTAAGCTTACTTTTGGAGATAAACTAACTGTGTGCACACCTCATGCAGTTCGAAATGTGTTAAATCACAAGGCCGAAAAATGGTTGACAGTCTCTAGAATGTTAAAATATGAAGCAATCTTAATAGACAGTGACGACCTGACACTAGAAGTAAACAAAAGTTTAAATCCAGCTCAATTCTTATATAGAGAACCAGCAGATAACCTAATACATAATTGTCCAGAAATTATCCAATACCAAACAGAAGTTCAAGAAGATCTTGAAGAACAAGCCCCTTCAGAAGGGGAAATAATCTATGTGGATGGTTCCTCCAGATGTCTACAAGGAAAAAGAATGTCAGGGTATGCAGTAGTTGATGGAAAAAACATGCAAACTATTGAAAAAGGAAAATTACCTTCAAACAGGTCAGCTCAAACTTGTGAATTATATGCTCTAAAAAGAGCACTGGAATATTTAGCACAAAAGAAAGGAACTATATATACTGATTCAAGGTATGCCTTTGTAGTAGTACATAGCTTTGGAAAAATTTGGGAAGAAAGAGGACTACTAAATTCAAGAGGAAAAGGATTGGTACATGAGGGACTCATTTTAGAAGTTTTAGAGGCACTAAAATTACCTGAAGAGATAGCTATAGTACACATCAAGGGACACCAATAGGGAGTGACCCCAGAAATAAGAGGAAATAACTTGGCAGATCAGGAAGCTAAGGATGCAGCATAAAATGGAGCTGAAAGAGTTATGTTAATATTAACTCCTAATGAGGAAAAATTGGAAATTATAAAGTTTAGGGAAGCAGAGAAAAAATAATTAAACAAGATAGGAAGAGAACAAGATGAATCAGGGAAATGGAAACTTCCTGATGGAAGGCATTTACTTAATAAAATGCTTACTAGGAAAATATTAGAAGACATGCATCAGAAAACCCACTGGGGTACCCAGGCTTTGTGTGATCATTTTTTAAGGAATTATGGGTGTATTGGGATTTTTGGAGTAGCAAAGCAAGTAACTGAAAGATGTATAATTTGCCAAAGGATAAATAAAAAGGTAATGAGAAAAACGACATTAGGAGGTCGTGAGTTAGCTCTTCGGCCATTTCAAAGTATCCAAGTAGATTTTACTGAACTTTATCAAGTACAAAGATGGAAGTATTTATTAGTAATGACAGACCATCTAACTCATTGTGTGGAAGCAGTTCCCACTGTCAAGGCCACAGACAATGTGGTAAGTAAAACCCTTTTGGAACAGATCATTCCCAGACATGGAATGGTTAATAGGATAGACTCAGACAGGGGAACGCATTTTACATTGAAAGTGTTACAACAAATAACTCAAGCCTTAGGGATAAAATGGGAGTTACACACCCCATGGCATCCACAGAGTTCGGGCCGGGTAGAGAGGATGAACCAGGCTTTAAAGAGAATTAATAGTTGAAACCCGAATGTCATGGGTGCAATGCCTACCTTTAGCCTTACTGAGAATCCGAACCCAACCCAGGTCAGACCTGGGGATGTCACCTTATGAAATGATGTTTGGGTTACCTTTTCTAACCACTCAATATGAAAATGCCACCTCTGAGGTAGGGGTAATGAGTGTCAAAGGATATGTTAACATCATTGCAAAAACTCTTGAAAACTTACGGTTAAAAGGAATAATCCCTCAAACCACACCTTTAGATTTTAAAATCCATAATATTCATCCAGGGGAATGGGTGCTAGTAAAACCATGGAAAGAACAGTCTAACTCCACAATGGGAAGGTCCTTTTCAGGTATTGCTGACGACCGAGGCTGCAATCTGGACCAGGGAACGAGGGTGGATCCATGCCAGCAGAATCAAAGGACCCGTGGAAGAACCTAAGGAGTGGACGATAACATCAATGCCGGGTGATACCAAATTGACTCTTAAACAGGGAATGGGTGGTAATGAACTGGGAAGACCCAAATAATCCAAGAAACATACACAGGATCACACCTAACTTGGAAATAAGACGGAGCTTATATCAGTGGTTTCAAGTACCGTCTATACAAGCTTTGAGACGCCTCCGATACCCTCCTTGGGGAGGAATACTTCCACTCCAAACAGGAGGATCAGGACTGTTTCAGACAGCGAACTCTTGTATTCAGGCCTTAGCCTGTGACTTATACAAAGAGGAGGAGGAGTTGCAACTTCCATCAGTGCCATATCAAATAACCTGTTTGATTCACCCAAATACCAGGCATGCTAGCTGGGTTAAATGTAAATGTTTAAATTGTGGGAAGAATTGGTATTGTAGTTCACATAATCGATGCTCTCGTTTCAGGAAGTGTCAAGTGCCAAATCAATCTCCTATCCAGGTAGAACTCAAAGCAACTGAAATAATAACTTTGTTTTGTGGATGGGAATTATTAGTGCCTGTCGAATGGGAGATATCTGAGGAACGGTGGGAAACCACAGTTAAGGAGTGTCAAAAACTATTTGCCTGGAAATTAACTAAGAGAAAGTTAAAAGGAAATAGAGGGCAAGACCAGATTGGCCTCTATATTCACCACCAAGAAGATCAAATACACCTGCTGTGGGTTGCAACCCCATAGGCATGGGAGGTGGGAGTATAAGCCATACTGGACCTCTGTTATTCCTTCTTCTGTCACTCATTTTTTGTCTTTTCCCTTTTGGGATATCGACAAGGCCATGCCACAGGTGTTACCAAAAGCTGTATATGGAAAGACACCGAGGTTCCTTTTTTATTTCTCACACTCATGTCAACAGTCACTGTTATAACCCATCCAAATTAGGTAATTGCATGCACAATGGGAAAAAGTACTGGATTGTGGAGAACTTAGGAACAAGTGGCAACAGGATGGGAAGTCAATGCCCAAAAGGGGAGAGATTGATTTGTTTCACCTACGTTATTGGGAACAAAGCACAAGATTTAGTAAAAGAGCAATTGATAAACACAAAGACTAAGCCAGTACAACCACCTAAACCTGTGCCAATCTCAACTGATGATTTGTAAACGAAACTTGAACAGCAATTAGAAAAAGAAATAGATATCTCAAGGATGGGTAAAAACTAGTTTGTGGAATGGGGGGAAAGAATAAGTAGAGAACTTAACATAACCACTTGTTGGGTCTGTGGAGGGGCTTTGATGGCAGAAGAATGGCCATGGAAAGGCAGCAGCTGAGGCCCAATTGAGATCCTTAAGTGGAACCAAACAAGTATAAGTGGAGAAAATTGACCAGAGGGGTGGATTTTGAGTTCAATAGTCATAGGGGAAGAATGTCTCTGGCGCACTGGGAAAAAGTTCATTCATGAAGTAGGAAAAACTCCCTGTAAAAGATACAAGGTTAGTAACAGAACTTCTGTATGGTGGGTCCCAGAAGAACCAACCATGTACTGGACCCAGGAAAAAGTAAAAAAAGGAAATTGTAAGTATGATAATAAAATCAGACTTTTTCAATATAATGATACAGGCAAAAATCCTTACTTTGGCATCCCAGAAATTTCCAAATATTGGGAGAATATAGATCAGCAAAAGTTTGACTATTGGAAAGCTCCAGATGGCTTATTTTGGATATGTGGAAAAAGAGTATACCCAAAACTCCCCTCTCAGTGGAAAGGGAGCTGCACTCTGGGAATCATACAGCCAGGATTTTTTCTTTTGCCAGGACCTGATGGGGATCAATTAGGGATACCAATTTATGAGGATCTAAAGAGAAACAAAGGAGATTTGATTGGAGGATTCCAAAAATGGGGAGATGAGGAATGGCCCCCTGAACGCAGAGTAGAAACATATGGGCCAGTCACCTGGGCACAAGATGGGAGTTGGGGAAATCGGACCCCAATTTAAATGCTAAATCATATTATAAGACTGCAAGCCGCTGTAGAGATAATAACAAACAGAACTGGTCGGGCAATGGAATTAATAACAAGGCAACAAATCCAAACAAGAGCGGCCATGTATCAGAATAGGTTGGCTTTAGACTATCTATTAGATGAAGAAGGGGGTGTTTGTAGAAAATTCAATACATCAGATTGTTGTTTAAAAATAGATGACAATGGGGATGCCGTCCTGGATATAGTCAATGATATCAGAAAAATCGCCCATGTACCGGTTCAAAAGTGGGAATCAATGCTAAAAACTAGCTGGTGGGATAACGTTGGGAATAGAATGGTGGAAAAAGTTAGTCTTCTTCCTTTTATGCACTACAGCTGGTCTAATATTTCTTCCTTGTTTGATCCCCTGTTTCATTCGGCTCATCACCAGTGTAGTCCAAGGCATGCAATTAGTGACCATGGATCAAAAGTTGGCTACGACAAACACGGTGCAAAGGATTATGGTGCTAAAGAAACAAAATAATATAGAAGACCCCTTCAGAAAAGCGAGATTGATTTGTGAAGAAAATGAGCGACTAATGAAGGCTAGAAAACCATGAATACTGCTCAAGCCAAATTAATTATAAAAAGAAAGAGGGAGGATTGTGAAAATTGCATATTATATGGCTCTATGCAGATATTTACTATATGTATTATGTTGTATTGATTAGTAGAGCTGTATTAACATTTTAATAGTATTGTAAATGTAGTTTTGTAGTTAAAATGTAACTTTTGTAGTTAAAATAGAAACTATGTATGTGGGATATTTTTTTTAAAGACAGGAATGAGGTACTCACACCAGATAGCAGCCACAGGACACCTAAATGTTTCAGAGAAAGAGAATTTATTGCTCCATTATCAGAAGAAACTAACTTCTTCCCGCCTCGCTCAGCCCTGAAGACGGCGTCAGGATTCAGAGGAAGAAGTTGACACTGACCAGACAGAATCCTTTGTTTGAATGGAATTTATGCATCATGTATGAGATGTATGAATATGCAACAGGCTATTGCTTTTAAGGGTTAATCCTCTGTTAACGTGTGTCCTTTTTCGGGCTTATTTTGCCCAGAAAAAGGTACCCGGACTGTCCGTAACTCTTTGTTTTTATTGTCTCATATTGTCCTAAATCCTAATTGTCCAAATTTTTATTACTCTAATTATATTGCTATTTTTATAACCATTTTATTACTATTAAACTTTTAAAATTTTAAAAACAAGTGATTGGCGTTTTTCACACAGAGCCTAGGCGAGGTGCCAGCACTTCTCTACCACATTTTTCTTCTACTACGCAGCTGCTACATTGAGACGGGCGGTCAGGAGTGCAAGCACTCTCAGCTCGCATAAAGGGGTGGTGAGGTCACTCCCCCAACTACCCCTTGCCCCACCCCACCCCGCCGCCACTCTCCGCCTTTTCCGCCCGCCGAGGGACATTTCAAGGGCGCATATATATATATATATATAAAAGTATGCATCTGTTCCCCCATCGCTCAGAGGCGCGAAAGGTTAAAGACGCCGGTACACTTAAGAAGACCGGCGGGGGAAGCAATTCCCGGCCTCGCCCCGCTCCGCCTCCTGGGCGGGGATCGTCGTAATAAGAGGCGGAGCGAGCTGCTGCCATTTTGGGCTGGTAGTAGTGGCCCGTGGCTTGTCTTCTGTCTGTTTCGGTCTTCCCTGAAGGAGTTGTCGCTGCTATCGTCATGTTCTCCACCAGCGTGGCTGCTTCCCTTGCCCGCTCCCTGCCTCGGCAGGCCGGCCTGGTGAGCGCATTCTCCCCTCCCTGGAGTGAGCGAAGGTGGTGGGTGGGAGGCGGCCGCCGCCATCTTGGGGGCAGCGGTGACTTTGAGAGGCTGCGGCCTCCCGCTCTCGGGAGTTTGGGATGGGGGGCTCACCTTAGCGCTGGGTGTCAGCGGGGCCAGACCTAATGCTGAGAGAGCGAGGGTGCCCTTACTTCGGAGGTGGAGGCGGGGGATGGGGGGGCGGGGCGGGGGGTGTCTAGGGGACGGCCTGTCCTTCCCCGGTGATGTCGCTTGATGCTGTTGGGGTTCAGGTTAATGTCTGAAAGCTGCCCGATCCCAATCAAGGTGAGGGATTTGCACTGCAAAACTTTGCCAGGTAGTGGGTTCCCCCCCCCCCGCCCGGTGTTGGTCGGGAAGAGTGAGGGTGTGAAGATCTGTCCCGACCTGTTCCCGCTGGTGTCCCTTGAGAAGGTGAACGGAGGAGACGCCTGCCCAGGCGTTCAGAGAAATAGCATTAACGGTGCCTGGAGCTGTACTGGGAGCTTTACTTAGGACATAAGATTATAACATTTTATTGCATTTGTTATCACAGATTTATTTTGGTTTTTTTTGGTCGTTATTTTTGCTCTCGTCTATGTTCTAGACATACCAGCAATTTTGCCGATAATTTTATTTTTTTAGGAAGGCCAACCCTTAGAAGACACAGTATTATTTCTCTCTTGTGGAGAATCGTGAGGGTTGTGGTGATTTCTTTCTGCCCCAAGCATTTGGTGTTCAGCACGAAGTTGGCAAGCGAGAGGAGGTGTTGCTTTGGGATCTGCTGTGGTACTGTGGTGGTAACAGCAGTGCAATGCAGAAAAATGCGGCGAATAACTTAGAGCAATCTCTTTTACCAGCTGTCCTTGCTTAGTAGTGCTAGATTTGGTTCCATAATTAAAACTTGTGATTGGAGTGCTGTGGAGCTAAACTCAAAACTGAGAGACATTAAATTTATAAGCTCATGATCAAAAATGTCACAGTATTATCTTTCAACCTTTTTTTTAATGAATGAGGAAATTTTACTGTTACTGAAGCAATTACTTGTTTTAGATTTCCAGAAACACCCTGGGTGCAGTGTTTGTTGCTACAAGAAACTTCCATGCCTCCAAAACATGCTTTCAGAAAACTGGTGAGTCTGAGGAAGGTCTTCATATAACAGTGTGGTTTAAGAACTTGGTCTATCAGACAAAAGGAAATTTGAATATGGTGCGTGTATCAGTTGACAGAATGCTTGAGGACGTTTATGTACTGACAGTATTTAACTGAACTTTTGCATAGTCACATCCAGCAGACTTCACTTTAATAACTCTTTAGATTATGCCCAAACCAAGGAGCGGTCACATGTCAGTTTACACAGTTTACCTGCTTTGTGAGGGTTCCATTCAGAATTATTTTATTCTGATATTCAGAACTCTTGCAGAATTATTTGGGAAAATAAAAAGCCTCAACTTCTAGTTTTCTGTCTTGTTTGTAAAAGTATGAAGGAACAGATGACTCCCAGGCCTGCCAGTGTTTTATCCTTTAGCATAACTTTTTGCTGCCAGCATTTTGGTGTTTAGAGAAAACAGTGGCCTTGCATAGCTGTGTTTTTGATAGTGCTTCATATACAATTTTCAAAGTGGCTTGGGGTTATTAAATGTATAAGGAAATAAAAATTTCACAATTTTATTTACTGTTTCCTGGCTGGGGAAATAAAGAGTTGTTGGAGGTACACTGCCAAACAAGTTTGAGGAATATGGAGAATACATTTTTACAGCTTATATTGAACAACTTGCTTCTTAAATGTATCAAGTTCCTTTAAATATATTTGGATCTTGGATTGCAAATCACAGGGTGTTTTGATGCCTCCAGTTTAAGTAGTCTCTCTGCAAGTGGAGTGAGAATGTCTGTTCTTAGCCTAAGACTAATTATTTAATTTCTTTTTAGAGTGAAAGATTATTAATAGTGTAAGACATGAAGGAAACTGGTAACTAAACAGTCATCAATGTTTTAATTGGAGCTGTCATGTAATGATGTGTTGAAGCTGCTTTTCTTAGCTGGGAATACAAAAGCTGTTATTTATCTAATGCATCTAGCATGTTGCTTGCTAGACTTCGTGGCATACCAGAGAGAGCACCTTGGCCTGTGAATTCAAGACAAACTTACTGAATTCATATCTTGCCTTAATGTGCTAAGTCAGGTGTGAAATGTCTCTTTCCAGGTACTGCTGAGGTATCCTCTATTCTTGAGGAACGTATTTTGGGAGCTGACACCTCTGCTGAACTTGAGGAGACTGGCCGTGTGCTCTCAATTGGTGATGGTATTGCCCGCGTGTATGGCCTAAGAAATGTCCAAGCAGAAGAAATGGTTGAATTCTCTTCTGGATTGAAGGTAAGCTTTCACTAAAGCAGTTTGTTTAGCCTAGAAATATATTTTTTTAAAAAGAAAGACTTTTAAAGGAGAATGAGACTGTTCTTGGAGGTACCCATATGAACCTCTTGCAAACTTCATTTCAACTTTAATAAGTAGTAACTAATTAATGTAATGCTACAAAAAGCAAATATTCTTTGAATTCATAACACTTTGCTTTCAGTGTCTGGTTCTTGGCTAACACTTAAATTTTGTGTGTCTTCATCTAGGAAGTAGAAGAACTAATCTTCTATTGGATTTTGTTTTCTTTGGTTTAATGCTGGCTTTTTTGTTTACTGTTGAATAACAGCCTTGTTTTATATTAGAATAAAAAAGCTGTCTGACTATTCTGAGAGTACTGCAACAGCTCTTATAATTTTTATAACCTGACTCGCCTTGGCTAGAGAAATAAGCTAGCGTTTTTCCCTCATACAATTCCTAGGCAAGAGATAAATGTTGTATTTGAATCCTGCTTATCCTTTCTGTTCTTTTTAGAGAGATAAATGAGAGTGCTAGACTGCTGCAGTATAATTATGTGGTAAGTTGAAGGCTTAGGCAGGCAGGTTCTCTAACCAACATGGAAATAGATGCATTGTTCATAAAAGCAGCACATTGACTATTGTTACAAATAAGATTGAGGTAGATTATGTGGCATACTCTACACTGTAGAATGATCACATTGATATTAAACTGTGATAGTTTTTGTAGATGTTGGTATGGGTTTTCTCAGGATAATGTGACCTTTGTCCTAGGGTATGTCCTTGAATTTGGAGCCCGACAACGTTGGTGTTGTTGTGTTTGGTAATGACAGACTGATCAAGGAGGGGGATGTTGTGAAGAGGACTGGTGCCATTGTGGATGTTCCAGTTGGGGAAGAGCTGCTGGGCCGTGTTGTAGATGCCCTGGGTAATCCAATTGATGGGAAGGTAAGTGTAACTAGGTGCTTACTACCTCTGCTTGTATCTATGTGATACAGACTGCAACGATTTCTTTCTTCTTTTTAAGGGTTCTGTTGCATCTAAGATGCGTAGGAGAGTTGGCTTAAAGGCCCCTGGGATAATTCCCAGAATCTCTGTGCGTGAACCTATGCAGACTGGGATTAAGGCTGTAGACAGCTTGGTGCCAATTGGTCGTGGCCAGCGTGAACTGATAATTGGTGACAGGCAGACCGGGTAAGTTAAATGCCCAAGCCAAAAAAGTTTCCTTTAAGAGAGACTTGAGTGCAGTGTGCACCAATGTACAGAACTGAATACAAAACTGTGTAGAGGTTGGGAGAACTGCAGGCAGCTTAACTTACCAACCTCTGTGTTACCCAGGAAAACTTCAATTGCAATTGACACAATAATCAACCAGAAACGTTTTAATGATGGGACAGATGAGAAGAAGAAGCTGTACTGTATCTATGTTGCAATTGGCCAGAAGAGATCTACTGTTGCTCAGCTGGTGAAGAGGCTCACTGATGCAGGTACAGATTTTTGAAGGTGGTTGAGCCTGATAACTAATAACATTCTGTTCTCATTATAATGCTGAATACTGCTGTGACCTCTCCTAGCTGCAAGTATAGACAGAATTCCTTTTTTGATTAAATGAATGAACTACTTTTGTGGACAAGAAATCTTTCTAGGTATCTGGGGGGAAAACAACCCCTTATTTTTGCTACATCACATTAGAAGACTATTTTGAGGTCCCAAAACTGCTGAGATTTTTCTGGAAAAGTCAGCCTATTTTTTTTTTTTTCCTAGCAGAGTTGAGAGGTTCCTCTTGGCAGGCCTGGTGACAAGCTATGGCCTACAAGTATTTATATGGACTTGATGTGTTTCATATGCATGTAAGTCTGAATGGCAGTTAAAAATTTAAGTGGAGAGACTTGACTGCCCAAACATAAGGGATTAAATGGTAGCATCTTTTCAGGAACAGTTGACCAAGGCTGCATATGTAATAGGGCAACAAACATGTTAATTTATTACAGTAGGCTTTCCTGTAACAATGTAGTGGTGCTGCCTGGGCTTGCTTTAGCAACTTATTATTTCACATGTTTGTTGCATTTGCTGATTACAGGCATGGTGAGGTAATATACTCAGTGGTGTGTTTCTCCAATTCTTTACAGATGCCATGAAGTACACTATTGTGGTGTCTGCCACCGCATCTGATGCAGCACCCCTTCAGTATCTGGCTCCCTATTCAGGCTGCTCCATGGGTGAATACTTCAGAGACAATGGAAAACATGCGTTAATCATCTATGACGACTTGTCCAAGCAGGTCAGGAAACATTGTTTATAGGCCTCATAGTCTAACATTGGTGTTTATAGCTGTAACATCACCTCAAGTTTAGAAATCCAAAATGTTAAATGAGCTTCTGAGGTCTGAAAGCTTTCTTTATACCATGCAGGCTGTTGCCTATCGTCAGATGTCTCTGCTGCTGCGTCGTCCACCTGGCCGTGAAGCCTACCCAGGTGATGTGTTCTACCTGCACTCTCGACTGCTGGAAAGAGCAGCCAAAATGAATGACTCCTTTGGAGGCGGCTCTCTGACCGCCTTGCCTGTCATTGAAACTCAGGCTGGTGATGTGTCTGCTTACATTCCAACCAATGTCATCTCCATCACTGATGGACAGGTAGGACTTTTTCACATCCCAGTGCACATCTTTGTTATTTACTGCCAGGTCTCTGAGGAGGCTTCCAGGCTTCTGACCAAGATAATAAAACAATTATCTCTCTTACAGATTTTCTTGGAAACTGAGTTGTTCTACAAAGGTATCCGTCCAGCCATCAATGTTGGTCTGTCTGTGTCCCGTGTAGGCTCTGCTGCTCAGACCAGGGCTATGAAGCAGGTAAGCATGAAACTACTGCTTCTCTTGCTAGACATGCATAGTGTGTAGGCCTTCCAACCCATTTCACTCTAAAGAGCTGTGACTAGAGAGGGGATAAAGCTTTGGATTCCTTAGTGTTATGAAACTATAAAAGAACAAACTTTGGGGATCTCTTTGATTATTTCATTACTTGTTAAATGAGGTGGGGGAGAAAGGAAAATAGTATCTGCATAAAGATGTAGGATTATGTTTCTGTATGCTGAGCTGGGTACTGATCTAACTAGAAATAGAGAATGCTCTCTTAACCCTGTGCTTTTAGTCCATATATGGAATTAGAGGTTTAATATCAATGGTTACTGTTTTAGGGAGGCATGCTTATATTAAAAAGTGGGATATTTAGAAATGCAAATAATCATCTGTCAGAATCTTGAGATTCACTTTTCTGGGATAGAAAGTAAAGCTGACTTATGACAACTGTCATCTGAAGATAACCTGCAAACTCCGAGATACCTTTAAAAGGTGATCAAACTCAGTCTCATCTGTATCTTGTGTTGTAGGTGGCAGGTACCATGAAGCTGGAATTGGCTCAGTATCGTGAAGTAGCTGCCTTTGCCCAGTTTGGCTCTGATCTGGATGCTGCTACACAACAGTTGCTGAACCGCGGCGTACGTCTGACAGAGCTTCTCAAACAAGGACAGTATGGTGAGTGTCTTGAACTTAAAAAGTCTGCATTTCACATTAGTCTCTTGTGCTAACAAGATTGGTCTTTGTGGCAGCATTTACCATGTCCATTCTGTGCACATGGTCAATGCAGACTTGCTTGAACCATGTTGTATATATGCAGTTGATCTTCAAAGGAAGGACTGCATAGTACTGGTGTGTCCTGATGTGAGAGTTACTGGTGGCATGAGTGCTCTCTTTTCTGCAGTTCCCATGGCTATTGAGGAACAGGTTGCAGTCATCTACGCTGGTGTAAGAGGTCACTTGGACAAGCTGGAGCCCAGTAAAATAACTAAATTTGAGAGTGCTTTCCTAGCTCATGTACTGAGCCAGCACCAGGCCCTCCTATCCACAATCAGGTATGATTTATCCTGCTTCATCCCAAGGATATTGATTTGATGGCTGGAGTGCAGATAATGGTCCCTGAACTGTTAATTTAGTGTATCCCAGAACATCAGGCCTTAAGCTGCCCGTACCAGAACTGGAAATTAAATCAGCCTTCCAGTTGTCCAGAGCATATCTTCATGACTTTAGTTCTTAGGAAATCCAGTTGATGCTTAAAATGGAGAAGGGGTCTTATGTTAGTAGTACAAATTCATGCATCAAACAGAAATGTTTTAATTCATCTACTAATTTTGTTAGAAACTGGAAGGTTTGCTGTGAAGCCTTTTTCTTTGTCTTAGGGATTGACCATCTATCTATTTCTGTGTCAGAAGTTTAACTAAACTCTTTCAACAGGACTGAAGGGAAGATCTCTGACCAGACAGAAGCTAAGTTGAAGGAAATAGTCACAAGTTTCCTGGCTACTTTTGAGGCATAAACATAAAAGTGTTCAAACAGACCAGGCTCTTGTGATCCAGTGCTCCAGTTCAAAGATTTGAAAGTATGTGCAACTTGAATGTACAGATCTCAATGAGAATAAAAGTTCCTATGTAAAAAGGCTTGTATATTCTGATTGCCTTCTGGCTAGCTGCTTTCACCTTTAAAACTGTGGAGGACTCCCTGTGACATGTGCTTGCTTAAAAGAACTCTGAAAAATTGGGGGCATCTTAACTCCCCAGCTGGATCAAACTCCCCTTACATGAATGAGGAGGTGTAGCGGTTAGTTTCTGGAGCTATGACCACAGTTCTCATTGTGACAGCTGAGGATTGCTCTTGCAATTTTCATACTTTTTGCCAGGTAGCTGATCTCTGAGAAAGGCATTCAGCTGGGGAAACAGGTTATGTTGTCTTGTCATGGGTGGTAACTAGTTGGACCTCAGAGGAACCTCTAACAGCCTGATACTGTTACAGAGTATTTCTTAGAATTGCTGTCAAACCTATCCTGGGGCCTGACTTTTGCAAGATGGGTTCTCTTGGAACTGGGGTCCTTGTGTCTCAGGACAACTGTAGTTGATTCTAATTCTGTCAGTAAACTGTCAGCAATGATTAGTGGGTGGGAGGGAGGTTATAATACCAGAACATTGCTTTAATTTCCCAACTTCCGCATGCCATGTGAGGCATTAGATTCCAGTGTTAGACCTATCTGGGATGTAGGAAAGTTAAAAGTGACTCTACTTTGTATAGTGTATTCAACTTCACCTGGTACACTGGAGCTTGGTCCTTAATCCTTGGTGAGCTTTTGTACTGCAGTTACCTGTGATCAAGACTGCTCTTGAGGCTGTTCACTCTGTTCCCAGTTAACTTCCTTCACAGGAGCATCTTGCCTCCCAGTTTGAACCTGCTGTGTTACAAGCTGCTAGAAGCATTCTCACTCAGTTCCAGGCTAACAATCTGCTCTGTTGTACTGGGTCTGATTGAGGTAAAGTTCACAGCCCTCACAGTGCTGTGCTTTGCATTAGTAGCTGGAAGGGTGTTGATAACAGGCCAGTGTTTTGGCTACTGCTGAGCAATGCTGTCCCTCTGACATTCCTTCCCCCATCACAGGGATGGGAGTGGACAAGATCTTGGGAGGGGACACAATCATGCCAGCTGACCCAAATTAGCCAAAGGGATATTCCATACTGATGCCTTTTGGGACTACCTAAAAACAGAGGCCAGACAAAATTAAGGGACTAAAAAGCAGTTTTATTGGAGGGCCTTCAGGTACATTTCGGGCAGACGAAGCCTCCCCCAGGAGCTACACCCAAAAAAAAAGGATGACGGGTCACAGGTTTTCATACTTTTATAAGTTTGGTCCATTTACATATAGGGGGTTAATCTTCCAATTACAGCTTCCAGTAATGAAGTAATTTACCCTAAGTTTGCTCTCCCTTCAACTCACTTTTGTTTATGTTTCTTGGGGCCTGAGACAGTAAGGTGTCCTTGATTCTCAGGCCTAGTGAGAAATTGTTTTGTCTGACCAAAATGGGAAAACAGTAGCTAACTGTATATGGAGTTTAGAGTTATACACTAAAGAATTGCAGAATTACAAATATATGAAAAATAGAAAAGCTAAAATCCTAAGGCATCAATACCATATGATGTCAGCTCAGATGTATAAAGGGAGAGAAAAGGAAAGAGGGGCATTCATGATTCTTCAAAGTTTTCCTTCCAGAGGAATCATTACATGTGCTGAAGCCCTGCTTCCCAGGAAGTGTCTGAACATCACTGCTGATGGGAAGTAGAGATTGACTTTTCTTTCTTTTAGCTTATGTGTGTGCAGACACTTGCTTATTTCTTTCCTTTCACTGTAATAAAACTGCCTTATCTCACTGGTTGTTCTCTATCTTATTCTCTCCCCTGTCCCATTAAGAAAGGGAGTGATATAGCAGCTTAGTGGGCACCTGGCATGCAGCCAAGGTCAACCTGCTACATCTGTGTCCTAGGTTGACTATATGATGCTTTTATCCCCAATCGTCTTGTTCTGTTTATGCTGAATAATAAGTTTTGCACCTTTAAGACTTGCTCCACAGAGTGAAGGGGGGAGAAAAGAACCGCGCAGTTTGTTTTCATACACTGCACTCACTCCTCCACATTCCTGCTCCTGGACTGTGTTGTCTGCGGATGAACAGACAGTGGGACAGAGCTCTCTTTTGCTTTTAGTTAGTTTTAGCTAGCTGAGGCAAAGAAGTTCCCTGGACTGTGGGGTTTTTTTCCCCTTTTCTTTGGACCTGTTCAAACCTGCTCAGGACTGAACACCCAGAAGAGCACCAGCAGCTCGCATCTGTGGCCCACCGGGCCAGGCCTGGGCCATGGCATTTCCAGCACCGGAGGGACTGATAAGAGACTGAGTGAGCCGAGCTGCAACCTGGGAAGGGGACTTTCTGAGTTTGTCATCTCTTTTGGAGTAGCAAGGGGTTTTATTGTTTAATAAACAGTTTTTTTCCACTTTTCTCCAAGGAGGTATTTTTCTCCTGGACCGGTTGGGGGGAGGGGCCAATTGAATCTGCTTTCCTAGAGGAACCCCTTTTGGGGTTCTCTCCAAATTTTGCCCTGAACCAGGACAATCTTTTAATGGCCTGAGTGTTTGGAGTGTGAGCTCTGCAGTACAGGAAACAAAAGAACTTATTTTTAGCCCAGGAGTGTCAGACATCTTTCTGGGGAGAGCTGGCATGGCAGAGTAGGCAGGCCATGGGACGTCAGCTGTTGTAAGCCCTTTAGGCCATGATGGCGTGGATTCGTATTGATGGCTTGTGCCTTCTTGGGAGTGTGGACAGGGTTAGTCTGGTTTAAATTAGCCTCAGGTTACAATTAAGCAGATTTGTTTCAGTAAGGGGAAAATGCTTTTTTTTTTTACATTACTGTACTGTTTTAGCTATCCACATGTTAAAGTGGATAGCAAGTGTGACTCAGGCTTTCCAGCGCAGTGTCCTATCTCAGCTGCTTTCATCTTTTAGCACTGTTTAGAGGTTGTTTACCTGGCCTCTTCTCTTGGTCAGCAGCCCATAATAAGCTATGAGTAAGAGCAGGATCTGTATTGTGAAGGAGGGTTGTGTCTTATGAGAAGTAGCTGAGGGAGCTGGGGGTGTTTAACCTGGAGCAAAGGAGGCTCAGGGGCACCTTTTTGTGCTCTACAACCACCTGAAAGGAGGTTGTAGCAAGGTGGGAGTTGGTCCCTTCTCCTAAGTAACAAGTGACGGGACAAGAGGAAATGGCCTCCAGGTGCACCAGGGAAGGTTTAGAGTGGATATTAGATAAATTTCTTCACTGAATAGGTGGTCAGGCATTGGAAAAGGCTGCCCAGGGAAGTGGTGGAGTCACCATCCCTGGAGGGATTTAAAAGATGTGTAGATGTGGCACTTGAGGACATGGCTTAGTTGTGGGCTTGGCTGTGCTGGGTTAATGGTTGGACTCGATGATCTTGGAGGTCTTTTCCAACCTAAACAATTCTGCAATTCTATGAAACCTTTCCAAAATAATCTGGCAACCCCATGCCAAGCCAGCTGGGGAAAACACTGCAGGTTGTATGGGCATGGCCGTGCAGCTGCTGGCTGTGTTGCTCATCCTCTGCTCTGCATTTCCTTTGGGAAACTGTGTTGGTTAATTGAGTTCAGCTATCACTAGTCAGTTTCTCCCATGGCATGCCAATGCTGGTACATTGTGTTCCCCCTGATCTCACCCATCTGCAGCAGTGCACTGACGGCAATTGACGAAAGAGATGTGGACTCCATGGTTTGCACACATGAAGCCGTTTATTGATTTGCAAAGCTGAGCTTATATACCTTTTCAGCTGTAACTAAAAATAGCACAACTATAACATTTATGTAACTAGGTAACATTGCTTAATTCAAAGCCTCGTACAGACTAGCGCAGGTATGTGAAATCTTACATAATTTCTGCTTACTAAGTACATTGTACCAAGCACACCGCTAACTTCTTCACTCCTTCTTCAAAGTTCTGCTTTCTGTTGCCAAGGCTTGTGGCCTACTAATGCTAACATATCCACTTCTGTCATGAGCTGGACAGTGCTCCCAGATTGGCTTTCTAGCTGTATTCCTACAGTGCACCTTGTTCCCCCAACCCATGGAGACCCAGGAGCGCACAGTGAAGGCCTACACGGCAAGCGGAGTGAATGTAACTGTGTTTGGGGACACTGCCTCAGAGTGGGACCTGCTGGGCAAGCTGGTGGCAGAGTGCAGTGGCAGAATGTGGGAAGCATGGCTCAGGGCCCACTTCTGGGTGAGTGGGTGCACAACGGGATGGGGGCAGTGGGGTCAGAGACAACTAGAGATGGGGGTCACCCCTCTCTGGTCAGAGTTGGCTCCAAAGCTGCCTACAACCATGGTCCTGGGGTGCCATTGCTGAACTCTCTGAGCATCCTGTGATGGTGAAACCCTGGCAAGTGGCTGCACAGAGAGATGGTGGGTGTTCCATCCCTGGAAACATTCTAGACTGGGTTGAGCGTGGTGCTGAGCCAGCTGATCTAGTCGAAGATGTCCCTGCTCAGTACAGGGGAGGTGGACTACATGGTGTTTAAAGGTCTTTTCCAACCCAAATCCTTCTATGATTCTATGATGCCCTGGCGGGCACTCCCCCTCCACACGTCCTGAGAGCTGTGGCTTTGCAACCTGCCCTGTGCAGCCAAAATACATCCTGGCAAGTGGCTGCTGCTGTGCTGAAGAATGTCAGTGCCAGGCTGAAAGTTTAGTAATATTAATTGACCACTGGTGAACTTTGGAGATACCATGGCCAAAAAGGGTCTTTTGATGTGGGTATGAACTGGTTAAAACACAGAAGAACAAGGAAAATTAAGTCTCTGTGAATAAAATGGATCGAACCCAGAAAGGTTTGAAATATACTCCTGAAAGAAATGAAGGACTTGTCTTTACAAACAAACTGTGGGTCTGCTGGTAGATAAAACTAGCACCAAGAGATAAAAGAAACTGAATCTTTAAAACCAAAAATCGTGGACAAAGACTCTAACCAGTTAAAGTTAGAAAGTAGTATGTTTATTATGGCAGTGGGCAGCACAGGGGGGTCATCCTTGAAAGGTGTGACCGTGCTGCACAAGGTTCTTTGCCTTCTATTTATTTCCCAAAATAACACATATGCATAAACCCAGCACCTCCCATCCCCGCTTTGTATTAAAATGAGGTTATCCTCATTGTCCTAGGGTGACGTTATGATGCTTGTATCCCCATTCATGTGTTCTGTTTATGCTGGTTATTATGTTCTGTGCCTTTGAGACTGGCTCTGAAGAGTGAAAGTTTTGTTTGGGTTTTCTTATCAGCCGCTCCCCCATGGCTGGTAGGACACAGAGACAGGGCAGTACATAGTGCTGCTTTTGCTTTTTTTTTTTTTTTTTGCTTTGGCTTTTCGCTTTGCTCTCTCTCGCTCTTGCTTCTGCTTTGCTTCTGCTTGCTTTTGCTTCTGCTCCTGCTCATTAGTTAGTTTAGCTAAACAGTCCAAATTTCTTCCTGGACTGTTTCTCCTTTCCTTTTTGAACCAACTTGAACCTGCTCCAGACTGGGACCTGGGAACACCGAGAGTTTGCACCCTGTGGCCTGCAGCAGCTGCCCCAGCGCTGGAGGGATTGAAAACAGAGCTACCACCTGCAAGAGAGACTTTTTGAATTATTTGTCATCTTTTTTCAGAGCGGTGAAAGAGTGGTGTCATCCGGTATTGTTCATTTTGTGTGCTGCGGGGGGGGAGGGGGGGGGGGCTGCTGTGCCTGTTAAATAAACAGGTTCTTTCCACTTCTTTCCCAGGAATTCTTCCCGAACCGGTTGGGGGGAGGGGCCGTGTGGGTTTGCTTACTGGAAGGGCCCCCCTTTGGAGATTCTCTCCCAAATTTGCCCTAAACCAGGACATAGTCCTTCACGCATGCTCAATTCTTCTCTTGAATTGGGTCAGTGGTCTCGAATTGGGTCAGTGGTCCCAGGGAGGAAGTCAGGAAGGTCTTCGTCAGGTCTCTGTGACCCTCTGGCATGATCCAAGGCCCCCTACTTTGTGATGGATTAACATAGAGTCCAGGTGATAGGGATTGTTCTACTGGTTTCAATATGCTCCTATAATGGTTCACTTGCTCCACTTCTTTCTACAAATGAGCTCATAATATAACAATTAGCTTTAGCTTAAACATCTAATAATCATTAACTTATTGTTGGTGTATCTAACTTCAATATGAATTGGTTCTAACTCTCAGCTAAAATATTAACCCTTTAAAATCCTGATTAAAAACAAAGGGAAGGATTCCACTGATTGATGAATGGAAGGAGAGAGATTTGTCTTTACATGTGTAAAACGCCAATCACTTGTTTTTAAAATTTTAAAAGTTTAATAGTAATAAAATGGTTATAAAAATAGTAATATAATTAGAGTAATTAAAATTTGGACAATTAGGATTTAGGACAATACGAGACAATAAAAACAAAGAGTTACGGACAGTCCGAGTACCTTTTTCTGGGCAAAATAAGCCTGAAAAAGGACACACGTTAACAGAGGATTAACCCTTAAAAGCAATAGCCTATTGCATATTCATACATCTCATACATGATGCATAAATTCCATTCAAACAAAGGATTCTGTCTGGTCAGTGTCAACTTCTTCCTCTTTATCCTGACGGCGTCTTCAGGGCTGAGCGAGGCGGGAAGAACTCGATAAGAGAGCAATAAATTCTTTTTCTCTGAAAGATCTAGATGTCCTGTGGCTGCTATCTCCGTGCGAGTCCTCTCTTTAAAAAAAGTATCTTACATAGCATAGTTTCTATTTTAACATTATGTTATAACCTAAAACTATATTTAACACGCTACTTAAGAAAATTAATACAGCATAACTTTCTAACATAACACATATAATATTCATTTTAATATTTGCGAAAAGCCAATCATAAAATATGCATTTTTCGCATTACAGAACAAACTGTAGGTCTGCTGATAAATAAAATTGGATCCTGAGAAATGAAAGAAAAAATGGGAAGAACCAAAAATTCCATAAGGAATTCCACTGGTTGACACAAGGAAAAGACCAACGGGGCGGGGAGGGAGTATACATTAAAAGGGGGTCTTAGGTGTTTCGGGGAGTCTGTACCTCTCAAGTACCTCAGCCAATGGGGAAAGAGAAAGGGACATGCAGTCGGGAAATTAGGATAAAAAGGAGGCTGCATCTACCAAAAATTTGAGAGACCCCAGGGGAAATGCCCCATAACCTCTCCCTTTATTCGAATAAAGTAACAGGACTCCTCTGTCTCAGTTTTGGACATAAACCTCTGGTGTTTGTGGATTAATTTTCCTGACACCCGAAAACTTGATTAAAACCAAATGAGGTTAGATGTTGAGCCAAAAAAGTTGATATATTTTATTTAATAGTAAGGGAGACAAAAAGAAAGAGGGAAAGAAATAGAAAAAGAGGTGTGCATGGGTGGGGGGACAGGGAGAGAGTGACAGGAGTTAGGTAGAAACATATCACCCAAGGGTCCTATTGACATCTCGTTGCTCCCCTCCATCTAGTTTTCTTGGTGGTGAAGGTACCCCACCACCAAAAACTATAGAATCTAATGGATTAATATATGTTTGGGCCAGGTGGGAACACCCACATGCCTCCCCTGGGGAGGGCAAGTTTGATACTGTCCTTGCAACACTGTGGATTTGTTGCATCAAGTTGCAGTTCTCTGGTGCAGGGTCTGGGGACCCCTTTTGGGGGGGGGGGGGGGAGGAGACACTTTTGTTAGAAACAATGCTCATTCTCTGAAATTTTTAAAAGTTTAATAAGGGATAAAAGGGACAATATCCAGTGTTGGGATGTCTGGCAATATGCCAAAAACACAGGGTTAGCTTAAAACAATGTTCTTTATATTGAGACATGGAGGGTCAGAAAATTAATTTAGAATAGAAATTAATTTTTGGATTTAGATGAAGTGTGCATTTTTTGTTGCATCTGTAACTTGCTGTGCTTGCAAAGGCCTGCAGAGATGTACAAAAGAATGCAAGGCTCTGATAAGAACAGTTTTCCCAAACAAGGTGGAAGGAATGTGAGCTTCCAAGCTGGAGGGAGATAAGAGGGGCCCCATGGACCTTGCCTTGGACCTTGAAACTAGAAGCAGACAGAAACTGAGGCTGCCAAGATACTGGGGAGACAGATAGATGACCAGAGAGCTCTCTGCGCAGGCTCAGAAGGACTGATAAGGACTAATTTTAATGTGAAGCAGGGCTAGTAGATGAATATGCATGGACCTATTGAACTTAATGCATATGCAACAGGTTAGGGGACAAAGGGGAGTCTGAACTCTCGAGGAGTGCACATGCACTTTGAGGAGAGATCCTCCATGTGTCCGGTTCTGAATAAAGATGCATACCTACTTGTCATGGTTTGATGCTGGCACAGGGCCAGTGCACCCATGAAAATATATTTTGTCAAATGGCTGCTGTGAGATGTGACCAGAAACAGAACAAAGCGGGCTCAAGCTTAGGAATAAAGGAAGAAAAAACTTTATTAACCTACATTTATAATAAAAGGAACACACAGAATTAAAAATGAAAACCTTCCGAAACATTCGTCCTCCCCCCTCACAGTTTCCACCCAAGCACAGTGAGACAAAACCTTAGATTCTCAGTCAAGTTACCACTCCTCAGACAATCGATTCTCAGTTCATCAAGGGAGAGACGTGTCCCTCTTGTACCATAGGCTTCCCCAGGAAACACAGTTGAAACCTCTTGTGTTTCCATGTCATACATGGCACCGCCCAGAGAAAATCTGCCATCGTGACATCTTCCTCCCATGTACAGTGCTCTCACCACTGTTCATGGACCAAAACTGCTTATAGGGTTCCCCTTTTAAGGATGCTTTACCAAGTACCAAGAAAGCAACAGTTTCTCACTTTTGGGACAAAGGTCCTCCCCATTTTCACTCCCCCTGGGGCTGAGGGTCTTGAGAAGAGAGATCTTCTTCTTCCCTGAAGACAGAGGGCACCACCACAGCCTCCCCATCTTTCTCTGTTCTCTTCACTCCTGCACTTGGCATCACTGCAGCAGGTCACTCTCTTGGCTCAAGCTATTGCCTCCCCCTAAATGCAGTCTCTGTGTTACAGGAAATTGGTTCCGTCAATGGCTATGCAAGTCCATCCAAAGGCCATTCCATCATCTCCTCCCACCTAGGATTCTTCCCCATCTTCTTCTGACATCCTTTATTTGCTCAGACCTTCACCACACTTGCCCATTTCCTTCTATTTCATGTCTGTCTCTCTTCTAGGAGGGTTAATGTTCCACAAAGTTTTCATTGTCCAAGAAAGGGGTTAAAATCTCGAGCTCTGCCCGCCCAGAACTTCCACGCAGCCAGGCACCTTCTCGCTGCACCCTGCCCCCCCTTCTTCTTGACCGGCCATGCTGCTAGCACATGGTATCAAATTTCAAGGTGGCGAGCTCTCTTTCTCTCTGGGGCTGCCCAGGACATCTCAGTGGTTCTCCACCCCTCCGTTCTGCAGGGACCTTCACTCCCCTTCTCTGTCCAAGGCTCCAGCCTAGCTCAGCCAAGGCTGGGCAGGGGAGATCCAACCTCTTCAATCGACTGGAACCAAGAGAGAGTTCCCCTGGGAGTTCTCTGCTTTTTAACCCCCTGTCTTCTCAGAGGCGTGTCCATGTCTTCAGTAGCCACACCAGGTGCCAATATTCAAATCTGACCACTGACTGATTTGACCACAACTTCCCGAAAAACTGACTTCCTTTTCAACCCAGGACATTACTTTACAACTTTTACGAGTTTTGGAGATTTTCTGCAAATCATTGTGGCGAGCCAGCCAGGAGAAGTCCTTGGTCCACACAGGACCAGCAGGGAGGCAGATCTCCTTGGCACACCCTGGGGGACTTTCCCTGGAGGAGCTCTGGGTCCTGGCTCGCTCACTGCTGGGACAGACAATGACCTGCTGGTATGCGAATAAAGAGTATGTATCAAGCTTAAAAGGGAGCCTTGGCCAAAAGGGATGCTGGCAAGCTGCTCAGAGACATCTGGCACACAGATTTGTCCCTGTGTGAGTAAAAGTTTGGGGCTTGCAAGCAGCCACCAGCTGCAAGTGTGGCTGATGGTGGCGGAAGGGTCCGCTAGTTGATAGAGCGACTGGTGGAGGGATTCATTGATCGATTATGCGACCACTAGTGAATCTGGGGGTGAGTCAAGCGAATCTGGACCTTATCACTGCTATTTTAGTTTTCCTTATTACTGTTATTGTGTGCTTGTGGTGTCTGGACATTGTGGTTGTTAGTGGGTTTTGTAATTGTGTGAGTGAGTGGCTTTGTGGGGCTCAGTTATGTGAAAGAGGGAGTGAGTCAGCATACCCACGGTGCGAGGGGGGAAGCTCTACCCGTGACTGAGGTGGCTGAATGGGGCCCAGGGTGGTGTCTGGGGTGCGCCAGCTAGATGGCTGTGGGGGCAGATAACGGCTAGGGAGAAGCAGAGCAAGTGGAAAAGTGTGAGTGAGAACATGTACTGTGTTTGAATGTGGTGACTTGTGCTGATTGTGTGGATTGTGCATGTTTTAACCGTGGCTAGACAGATTGAGGGGATTCCTCTGCCCCAGTGGTTTGGGCTTGATCCCTGGGAGTTTGTGCATCCAGTAAATCACTAGATAGATAGAGGAGATGAATGAGTTTATCTAGAGGAGCTTTTTTGGACTTCAGCTAGTTATCTAGTATCTATAGATTAGGAGCAGCCTGCGGTAGAGGGTTTGGAACTTCAAGAAGGGATAAATGGAATAGCTTGCCTTTGCGGGTGGTTCCTGGGAGCCTTTGGCACCTCGAGAGGCTGGCACCCTGCTTGGGTACTATTACAGTGGGGAGTTTGTGAGAGGCGTTAGTATTGCTGTTCTAGTGAGCAGCAGGGCATATGCCCCGAGTGCGGATTGAGGTTTCCTGATCAAGCTGATTTTGATCCTAAGATCCTAAAGTTTGTGTGTGGGAAATCACATCTGGTACCCGTAACCTGGGGCTGCATGTGGGAGGAGGATTGGGAAAGGACTGTGAGGCTTTGTGAAGAAATGTGTTGGTGGAAACGAGATAGAACAAGGAGAAGGAGATAATGGGAACTAACCAGAGCAAGGAAGAGGTCCCCAGCCCTTTGGGGTGTATCTTAGCACACTGGAAAGAAATTACTGGCAGGAGGGGGTCAGAAAATAAGAAAAGTTTATTGAATTATTGCCAAATGTAGTGGCCTCTATATAAGTTAGAGGATAGAGGAAAGTGGCCACCTGCTGGAACTTTAGATTATAACACCTTATTACAGCTGATGCTGTTTTTAAGACGGGAAGGCAAGTGAGATGAGGTCTCTTACGCTGCTGTTTTTCTCCCTACGGAAGCATCCTGAATGGCAGAGAGGTTGTGGAATCAGAGCTCCTTGTGACCCACTAGTGTAAGCCCTTGAAAAGGAAAACAAAGCAAAGAGAGGGCAAATTAAGCAATGTTGCTCAGCATGCAGTATAGGACAGTGGTGTACAAAATCAGATAAAGTCTATCATGCTGCGG
The DNA here is from genome assembly GCA_019023105.1 of Diglossa brunneiventris. Classification (NCBI taxonomy): domain Eukaryota; kingdom Metazoa; phylum Chordata; class Aves; order Passeriformes; family Thraupidae; genus Diglossa; species Diglossa brunneiventris. The sequence continues at coordinate 17,175,446 of CM032364.1, read as the reverse complement.
CTCAAGAACAAGATACAATAGATTTGTTGAAAGCTCCTCCTAGGAGACAGGAGGAGGAGGATGAGGTGAACTTTCCTAAAAAAGAACAGGACACAGGCTTGGAAGGCACATCTGCTCAAACACACTCCCCTCCTGGCAGTCTGGTTTCGTCCAGAACCAGGAAGCAAGCAGTGTTACAGGCCCCTCTGCAAGAGGCAGTGGGACCAGAAGGAGAGAGATTAATGATAAAGTACCATTCTTCACATTTGATCTAGAGGCATGGGAAAATATTACAAAAAATTATCGCAGTGATCCGATAATTACTGCCAAATGTTTACGATATGTTATCAAACAACACAACCCAGATTGGGGAGATATCCAGTTACTACTGGATGCTTTTACTGCATGTCTTGGTTTGGAAAGACAGGAGTCTGCTAAGGAAGGCAGGAGCCTCCCCGGAAATGGAGAATGCAAACCCTCCCCACCCCTCCGAATTGCCACAATTTTAAATTAAGGGGCTCTCAGGGAAAGATATGGGAGCAGGAAATAACAGTTCTTTAATCGGGAAAACAAAAAATAAAATAAACAATGCAGTCCACCAGAACAACACCGACAGAGTCAGAACCCAACCTGACACCCCGTGGGTCAGGGTGTTGGTGGTAGTCCGATTGAAACTGTGGCTGCAGTCCTCTGAAGCATCAGGTGTGGTTCCGTTGGAGCAAGGAGGATCTGTAGAGAAGGGTGTACTCCTCCTCTGAAGATCCAGTGCAGGAAGAAGCAGCTGCTGTCCCTCTGGAGAATCTCGTGGAGAAGAGCCGTGTGGTGTTTTAGAATCTCAGAGTACATCGGGGTAGCAAATGCTTGGCTCCTCCCTCTGGGCGGAGCATCTCACAATGGGATGTTATAGTTCTTATCAGTCATGCACTGGTCTTCAATACTCTGTTATCAGCAGCGGTCCCCTCCCGAGGGAGGTGTGAATGTGGTCACTCAAAGAGAGAGATAAGGCAAACTGCCCACTTGACAAAGGTAATCTCCCGTACAGATGGTAATGGAAAACATCTTGCATGCAATCTTCAACACTGCAACAGAAAAGAAGTTGATCTTAAAAACGGCAGGGACTTTGTCAGAGGAGCACTGTAAAAGCCGGCAACTAGATGTAAGAGAATTTTTCCCTCTCCAAGACCCAAAACAGGATTGAAATATATCAGCAGAATCAAAGAAATCAGCAAATTATCAAGATTGGGTGACTATGAGAGTGAGCTATTCTAAAGACCATAAATTGGTCTGCCCTATATTCTATTAAGCAGGGGCCTTCTGAGAGTCTGTCCAAGTTTCTAGAGTGTCTAAGAGATGCTATGCGTCATCATACATCATTAGACCTGGGGTCTGAGATAGGGATGAATCAGCTAGTTAATTCATTTTTGGGACAGTCTACTGGAGATATCAGGCATAAACTTCAGAAAATCCAGGGGCCGGAAGGGAGGAACCTTGAGGTCTTGCTAGAAGAGGCATAGACAGTATTCAGTAATCAGGAAGAAAGATACAAACAAACAATGAAAAAGCTAGTGGCAGTAGTACAGGAGGAAAAACAAGAGAAACGCAGACAGGGACCACCCAGACAAGGCCCACCCTGGTTGGGCAGAAACCAGTGTGCAATTTGCAGGAGGACCGGTAACTGGAAAAACCAATGCCCAGAGTGGAGATGAGGTGACCATCAGGAGAAGGGGTTAGTGGTCGCTCATGTGCAGGATGACTGAAGAAGACCAGGGGACTCCACCCCAGCAGATCCACTAGTTATAACAATGAGACTGAGACAAGAAGGAAAGAAGGTGACATTTTTGGTTGACACGAGAGCAACATATTCAGTTTTAAATAAAGCTTTAGTGCCTGTGAGAAATAATTATGTTGTGGTGCAGGGTGCAACTGGCCAATCTGAAAAGGCACATTTTTGCAAACCTCTAAAATACAGACTGGAGAAACAGTGGGGCATCCACAAGTTTTTATACATGCCCAATTCGCCAAAGGCACTTTTAGGGAAAGACTTATTGGAACAATTACAAGCAACCATCACATTCAAGAATGGAGAGGTTACTCTAGAGGTAAATGATAAAAGTACATAGAGGTGTTACGTTTAATACTGACAGCTATTGAGCTCGAGGAAGAAATTAGTGAAGATTTATTGAGCCAAGTGTTTCCTGGAATATGAGCATCCAATGTACCAGGGAGGGTGAAAAATGCCCCTCCCACAGTGATCAAACTTAAAGAAGGGAAACTACCAGTTAAGATCAAACAGCACCCCCTTAAAAAAGAAGACAGGGAAGGGATCAGCCCGATAATTGGGAACTTTTTGCAGTTAGGCTTGCTAAAGGAATGCCAATCTGATTTCAATACTCCCATTTTACCTGTTGGAAAGCCTGATGGGTCATATAGAGCAGTACAGGATTTAAGGGCTGTCAACACGATAACAGAGGATTTATATCCTGTGGTGGCAAATCCGTATACTTTGCTAACCCGTTTAACACCTGAGCTAACTTGGTTTCCTGTTTTAGATCTGAAAGGTGCCTTCTTTTGCCTCCCTATCCATGAAGCCAGCTAGAAAATCTTTGCATTCGAAAGGGAAAGTCCTAAAAGTGGGCGCAAAACTCAGTTCACATGGACCATATTACCTCAAAGTTTTAAAAATTCTCCCACTCTGTTTAGCGAACAACTTGCAAAAGACCTAGAGTCCTAGGAAGCTCCCCCAGAAGAAGGAAGGCTATTACAGTACGTAGATGATCTTTTAATATCCACTCAGATGAGGGAAGCACGTGTGGCCTGGACGGTAAGTCTTTTAAATTTCCTAGGACTCCAAGAATACAGAGTATCAAAAAAAAAAAAAAAAAGGCCCAGATAGTGAAACAAAAGGTAATCTACCTGGGATAAAAGGTTAGTGCTGGACAACAGACTTTAGGGCAAGATTGTAAGAAAGCAATATGCCAAACCCTGAAACCTCAGACAGTAAAAAAACTCCGAGTCCTTCTAGGAATGGCAGGATGGTGCCGTATGTAAGTCTATAACTGTGGGCTGCTCATAAAACCCCTATATGCTCTCATTACTAATAAAAATAGAGATCTCCAGTAGACAAAAGAGGCCACACTGGCTTTTCATCAGCTAAAGAGTGCCCTCATGTCAGGTCCGGCTTTGGGACTTCCAGATGTGAGTAAACCATTCTTTCTATTTTCCCATGAGAAACAGGGGATTGTCTTGAGAATATTGGCCCAGGACTTGGGTCCATATCAAAGGGCAGTTGCCTACTTTTCCAAGTAACTAGATGCAACAGCCAAAGGATGGCCAGATTGCCTCAGAGCTGTGGCAGCAGTTGTACTAAATATCCAAGAAGCATGCAAGTTTACCCTGGGACAGAAAATGACTGTGCTAGTGTCTCATACAGTGTCCACAGTACTAGAAGTAAAGGGTGGGCACTGGCTTTTACCACAAAGGTTTTTGAAGTACCAGGCCATCATAGTAGGACAAGATGATGTCGAAATAGTAGTAACTAATATTATCAATCCAGCTTCTTCTCTCAGTGGAAACCAGGGAGAAGCAGTACACCATGACTGCCTAGAGACTATTGAAGCTACTCACTCCAGCCGCCCAGACTTAAAGGACACTCCTTTAGATGATGCAGAGATCTGGTTTACTGATAGAAGCAGCTATGTCATCAGCAGAAAACAACATGCAAGGTAGGCAGTCACTACCTGCAGAAAGGTAATAGAAACTAGACCCTTGCCAACAGGGACCTCTACACCAAAGGCTGAGATAATTACCCTGACTCGTGCCTTAGAAATGTCAGAAAAGAAGAAAATAAACATATACACAGACTCAAGATGTGCATTTGGGGTTGTGCATGGACATGGAGCCATTTGGAGAGAGAGGACTGCTGAGCTCTCAAGGGAAAAACATTAAACATGCACAGGAGATAATCTGACTATTAGAAGCAGATCAGCTGCCTGAGAAGGTAGCAATTATGCACATTAAGGCACACCAGAAAGTGAGCTCTGAATTGAAAGAAGAAAATGAGCTAGCAGACAGAGGCAAGAGAAATAGTAAAAAGTGAGATTCCCACTGAGGGAACTCTAATTCTAGATGGACAAATTTCCTTTGAAAATAATACAGAATATAATAAGAAAGACAGAAAGTTAATCCAAGATCAGGAAGGGACATAGGACAAAGAAGGGTGTGTGGAGATTCTCAGTTCAGTCGAAGAGAATTTTCCCAAGCTTCAGGCCTGGGAAACTTAGAGAGGAAGAATGAAAACAATTATTATCTCTCTTTCTGTTCATGTTGTTTATAGATATGTACCTTCAGAGTGTACTATTCATAGTTCACCAATAGTGTGAAAGGTTTTTACTTTGAGACCAATCAGATTTCACCTTAGCGATCCTGGTTATAAAAGGACGCTGCCTCTTAATAAAGGATCTCTCTTTTTCACCTTCTGAACCATGGAGTCATTTTGTCCATCCCTGACTCAACAGCGTCAGGGGTGGGCTACTATTAACAAGAATCTGGTTATTCTTTCTCATTTGTTGTAGTCACTGGTGAAGGAGGAACACCAGAAAACCGACTAGGGAATTGATACCCTGAACACCTATTTAGCTGAAAGAATTGTTGCCAGGAATTTATATGCCACCATCACCTAGGTGACCCAGCAGTGTGACCTTTGCCTCAAGACTAACCCTAAAAATATCCCCAAACCAAAACATAGCCAAATTGAGAGGGGCCATGGACATGGGCAGCAGTGGCAAATTGACTTTATAGAACTCCCAAGAAAAAGGGGGTATTGCTATTTATTAGTATTGACAGATACATTTTCAGAGTGGCCAGAAGCCTTTCCCATCAGGACTGCCAAAGCTCAGGAGGTAACCAAGGTGCTATTACAAGAAATAACACCACACTTCAGAGTTCCAGCCACAATATCTTCAGACAGAGGGTCACATTTTATTTCTAAAATAGTGCAGCAGATTAGCAGCCACCTAGACATAGATTATGAGCTTCATATTCCATACCACCCCCAATCGACTGGCCAGGTGGAGAAAATTAATCATTTTATTAAGCAGCAAATTGTAAGGCTGGGGCAGGAAGCAAATTTACCCTGGCCTCAAGCTCTTCCACTGGCATTGTTGTAGATTTGGACTAAACCTAGAGCCAAAGAAAGGTTGAATCCCTTTGAAATGCTTTATGGAAGACCATATGGAGTGCAAAAGACAATGTCTACCCACATTAGAGAGGTGACATTGGCCCCATATGAGGCGGCTCTGGTGTTTTCGGGGTCTCCCCGACCCCGGCTGCCGTGGGTGCCCAAGACATAGAAGTCCAATTAAGCACGACCTGTCCGGGCCCCTCAGGCAGGCTCCAGAGCTGCAAGCAGTCTTAGCAAGCTCAGCTCTTAAGTGAGATCAGCTCCTAGTGATTATCAGCTCATTAGTGATTTCAGCTCTTTAGCTTGCTAAGTGCCTTTGGCAGATGCCGGGAGAGAGAGGAGAAGCGCTGTGTGAGGTTCCACAGAGATGTCCTTTATTGGCAGCTTCTGCAATGGTTCCCAGTGACAGATTCTTCTGCTGAGCTGGGCAAAAGTAGGAGTTTATATAGGGTACAGGAGTTTTAGGAAACAGTCCAATTGAAAGGGTCAAGACGAAAGTGACCTATAGTCTTACAGAGAAATAAGCAAGGGTCTGAGGGTGGAAGAGGGGCTTCTTAGGTCTCGACATCATGACTAGGCATTTCCTATCTCAGGCTGCTGAACGCCATAGAGGCATTGCAGGCCCTGTGCCTGCTACACATATACATGGTAGCTTTAAGTAAACAGCTCAGGGAAATTGAAAAACATGTGGCTGGAACTCGGAGCAGGAAGCTAGATGGGCCAGTACCTAACATCCAGCCTGGAGATTATGTATATGTTTAATCTCTTACAGAAAAGACTTTGGAACCCCAGTGGGAAGGATCATTCCAGGTACTTCTACTTTCACCGCAATTAAGATCAAAGAGCAGAGTGCTTAGCCCCAGAAGCAGAAGTCTCCTGAAAAGTGAGACTGAGTGACAATGAACTGAAACTTTAATTTACTCAAGCAAAATGAGTATATTGCAGTCCGGAATTTTGAGTAATTTAGCTTGTAGAGGTTAAGCCAAAACAATAATTTTGTTTACAGTTGCAATCTTAATCCAGGAAAGTGCCTCTAAGATAACAGAAAATGATGAATGACCTTAGTCCAAAGCTTTTAATCAGGTCACTGGCTATATGAGAAACTATTCCGTTATAAAGAATCCTATCACCTGTAGTCATGCATGCGGACTGGGTGAATGAAAAGCATGAATAGCAACATGAAAGGTTAAGGAAGTAAGATGGACACTTCAGGAAGTTATAAGAGAAGTCATCAAAATAAGATGCTGAATGATCAATAGGACTATGGCAGAAGGAATAATTAATAATTATCCAAACTAATTAAAGTGTTAATTTTCACACTAACGCGAAATATTACAGTAGTGTGCGTTTAGGGCCGGAGCACAATGAGACTATCATTCAAATTTAGAATAGATGCCATACCTACCTGTGGACATGACAGCCTGGTCAGAGAGTGAGAAAACTAGATAAGTTTTCCCAGAATCAGCCTGGGAGACTTTAGGGAGCTGGAGATAAACAATGATAGCTTATTATTAAAAACAACCTGCAGGTGTTGTTTTCCTAATATCTGTTTTCTTGTTATTCTCATAAGTTTGTTTATAAATGGGCATCTTGTTAATTAGCCAATCAGGTGAAATGTATTGATTGAATCACCAGTCAGGTCCACCTGTATCAGAACAGTTTATAAAAGAAGTGGTCCGAAGTAAAGATGTGTGCTTTATATCACTCAGCCTTCTGATTGTCTTTTTTTCATTTCTTACTAAACAGTGACACCTACCACAACAACCACAACCAAATTAGCCACAAGCACCTGAGCCCCGACCATGTCACCTAAATGTGAAACAAAAATTTATTAAATAGGCCCATATGTAGTAGGAAATACAGGCCAGCAATGACTGTTGTTTAATCCAGAGTGGTCTCAAACATGTTGAATTACTAATGCAGATCAACATTTCAAGAATTCAACCAGATTGCTCCTCTTTCTGGAGGACATCCTCCGAGGGCTGGACAACATGGTTACAAAGACAAGCCCACCTCAGGGGCAGAAAGAGAAGAGATTTAACTGGAATGTTAGAGAGGGGATTAAGAGTTTTAAAGGGCATTGATTCAGAAGTATTAATAAACAAGCTGGCCACTGCAATAAGTGATTTAACAAAACTAAAACAGCCCTTACAGTCATCTCTATTAGCATTAAAAATTAGCCAGTGGCAGGTTTCAAAAATGTTACTGAAATAACAAAAAACTGGAGACCAAGACCACAAATTAATAATAGATGCACTTAGTATGGTTCAAGATAATGTGTATTTAGCTTTTAGCTGTGTACAAGCAGAGTTATGAATGCAAGCAACAGCAGCTTTAATGATATGAGAAGGAGATGAAGGTGATTTTCCAGTTGAGATTTGAAAGGCTTTTTGGGACAGTGCGATTGATTTAGAAAAAACTTTTAATCTTAGTGGACTATAGTAAATTTTACCTATGACCCTGCTTCTAATGTATCCACTGCCTTTGTGCTTACTATACGTAATGCCACTGTTTATGTTATCCACCCCATCAATGCATTAAGACTAAACCATGGGAAAACGGTGCTCTATGCTGTAGCAGGCCTAGAGCCTGCAAGGGCTCCCTGGCGGTCAGAAGCCTAAGATAGGAAATGCCGAGTCATGGTGAATGGGCTAGAAGCCCCTCTTCTGTCTTTGGATCCCTGCTTATCTCTCTGTAAAACTATAGGTAACTTTCCTTTAACCCTTGCTATTGGACAATTCCTGAAACCCCTGTACCCTATATAAAGAGCTGCTTTGGCCCAGCTCAGGCAGAAGAGCTGTCACTGGAAACTTTCGCAGAAGAATCAATAAAGACACTCCTGTGGAACCTCACACAGCGCTTCTCCTCTCTCTCCCTGCGTCTGCCTGCCTAGGCACCTAGCAAGCTGAAGGGCTGAAATCACAATGAGCTGATAATCACTAAAGAGCTGGTATCGCTTAAGCTTGCTAAGGTTGCCTGTGGCTAAGAAATGCTTGGGAGCTTGGACAGTCTGTCTCGAACAGGACTGTGCTATCCAGACCCTGTGCAGCCTTGCTGGGGACACCCCGAACCCCAGAAAGGTCACAATACTATGCCTCAGAACATAGGGTGTGGGCATGGGTAGTGAATGAGAAGTGGCAAACAGTAAATTTAGAATCTTGTGTTACCTGGGAACAACTAAGGTTCATTTGTGAAAGTAATGCTATTGATGCTCAAGATGTGTGCCTTGACACTGAACAAGGTATTTACCACTTTGAGATTCATCCAGTCACTTGTCAAAGAACTGTACTTGTATATCTTAGTAGGGGTTGTGTATGCTTAAGAACTGCTTATGCTTTTGTAGAAATCGACAACGAAAATGTAACTTAATAGAAATCATTCTAATTTCTATATTTGTGATTTTTGTTAAGATCATCAGGTGTGATTTTTCATATTTGGCACCAGTGACTGTCTCAGTATCCCGGTTCTTTACCCAGGTGTGCCAATAACCCCTCCCTTGCCCCTGCTAAGTGCTGTCCATCAATCTTAACATTCCAGCAAGGACATCGTGTGATTGGCAGAGTTCAAAAGATGCCTCTCAGCCCTGGGGTCATCGGGCTATCCAGGTGTCATTTGTCCCCTGAGACTTCCCCCCCCTTACCTGGTTGGTGGGATCCCTACCCCTTCCCTCCCCCTCTCCCTGGGGTTAAAAAGACACTGCAACCATGCGGTGCTTGTTCTGTTGGAGCTGTTGCTGCATTCAGAGGCCTGTGTGCCAGGAATAAAGCTCTGGATCGAAATCCTCCAGCAGAACCAGACTCCTTTTTCCTTCACTTTGCCTAAAGCCTTTCCGCCAGAGGTAAACCTGAGTTCCTGCATGCCTGGACTTGTCCCAAGCGCCCAGCTGCAGCATCCAGCTAGCCAAAGATGTCTCTGAGGTGAAACCACCACAGCTGCCGCCCTTGGTCAGGCAGCAAGGGTCAGACGAGCCCAGGCACGTTCCATCCGGCAATATTGGGATTTAACTCAAATAAGTGACATCCCACCAGCTGATCAAATCCAATTACACAATCTACCAAAAGTTATCACCTGCTTCTATTGGAATAAACCTTACGTTGGTAAGACAACTAATTAAAAACAATGACCTAATTGAAGTTTTAAAGAAGATCCAGAAAAGTAAAGAGAAAACTCTAATTATTGTCCATCATGATACAAAAGAAATAAGCAGGGTTCTGCAAAGAATAAAACAAGATGCAGATCATCACTAGTAAAATGTACTCTTTGGATGGTCGCCAACTGCAACTAGGATTTTTAATACGCTATGCCACCCCATTGTAGTTTTATTAATATTAGTCACTGTGAGTTTAAGGTTATCTTTTGTAGTACTTATTTAGATCTCGAGAATATTACAGCGAGTAGTGGTGTTAACCTCCTTGTTAAATGCATGTAGTAAAGCATTAAGGGATTACATATTATTGTAGAGTTTTGTGCTAACTAAAAGAATTTACAGATTTTGTAGAAAAGGGGGGAATGAGACATAGGGGTGCCGGTTCGCAGCTTCCTTTTCTTTCGCTGCCTCTGTCAAGGTTGGGATTGAAGGCACTTGAGACGGAATTTCGCATTCAGGCTTTGATGTTTATTATTTCTTATCTATATTACAAGTCATGAGTTGTACAGCATTCTACTAACAAGCTACAAAATGGCTCACTATCTTTCATTACAAGGTCTTTTAAGGCTAAACTATCCAATTAAGAAATGACACCTAAATTATTTTCGCTTTTAACCGAATTGTTAGTATAGGGTTAAATGTTTCTGAAAATCATGTATAGCTAGGCTGAAAGAGAATGCTTGGTATTTGGGATAGTTTAGCAAGCTAGAATGTTTATAGTAATGGGGATCAGTGCTTGGGGTCTCTAAGATACTTATAGATAAGATTCATATGTTCTCGTACAAGCTTGAACTAGGTTCTAATGAAGCAATATTGATAAGGTTAATGAAGAAATAATAAAGCAATAATGAAGCAATAACGATAAGGTTGTTATAGTGATTAGTGCTACAGCTGAAACTGTATAAATATGTGCACTTTAAACAAAGACAATGGAGCTAGATTTGGGTTGCTAATACCCCTAGTTCCCGAGTGCCTCAATAAAGCACCTGCATACAATCTATCTGTAATTGTGTGTGTTCCTGAACACTAACACAATAACTAATCACTAGAAGTCCGCAATGTGGACTTTTCTGTCCAATTACAAAATACTACCTAAACCCATGAAGAAGAAGGTGAAAAAGAACAACCAGCCATGGCCCTAAAAACTCCATCTTACCCCATATATTTTGCAATACTCTAAAACCTTAAACTCTTAAGTTTTCCACCCTGTGATATTACACACTTCTAATCAAACTACACACCCGTAATCCCAGGGCTATCAATCAATTTTGGAAGCCTTTTCCACGGCCTCAAGTCAAATGCAGTGCTCTCCTGGGGGTCAGTCTGTCAGCACAGAAAGTCTAAAATTCTCAGCATCCAGGACTCCAACATAGGGGGTGAGAAAATTAACTTAGAGTAGAAATTAATTTTTGGATTTAGATGAAGTGTGCATTTTTTGTTTCGTCTTTAACTTGCTGTGCTCACAAAGGCCTGCAGAGATGGACAAAAGAATGCAAGGCTCTGATAAAACCAGTTTTCGCAAACAAGGTGGAAGGAATGTAAGCCTCCAAGCTGGAGGGAGATAAGAAGGGCCCCTTGGACCTTGAAATTAGAAGCAGAGCAAAACTGAGGCTGCCAAGATACTGGGGAGATGGATAGATGACCAGAGGGCTCTCTGTGCAGGCTCAGAAGGACTGATAAGGACTAATTTAATGCAATGTGGGGCTAGTAGATGAATATGCATGGACCTATTGCAAAACTTAATGCATATGCAACAGGTTAGGGAACAAAGGGGGGTCTGGACTCTCAAGGAGTGCGCATGCACTTTGAGGAGAGATCCTCCATGCGTTCAGCGCTGAATAAAGATGCATACCCACTTTGCAACTTTTACAAGTTGTGGAGTTTTTCCACAAATCAAGATATTAGTACATTACATGAGCAACATGCATAATTATGAGAGTTTATGCATTATTCAAACATTCCTGTGAGTTTAGATGTTCCAAGTGTGAAAAACACCATTCACTTGTGTTAAAATTTTAGAAGTTTAATAGTAATAAAATAGCAATGAAAATAGTAATAAAAATTAGGACAATAAGAATTTGGACAATTAAAGTTAGGACAATAAGACAATAAAAAGCAAAGAATTACAGACGTCCGGGCGCTTTTGCTCTCTGCCACAAAAGCATGTTTTGCTATCAAAGGATTAACCCTTAAAAGCAATAGCCTATTGCATATATCTCATACATGATTCAAATATTCCTTTCAAACTAATGGTGCTTCTGTTTAATGTCTGCTTCCCCCCTCATCTTGTAAATCAATCGTCTCGGTTTTCTTGATAAAGTCTGGGTTTTCTCGATAAGGAGGCAATAATTCTTCTCTTGTTTTTTGGTGTCTTGTTGCTGTTATCTCTATGTGAAGAATTCTTGATTATCTTATCCATTCCGTGAGCTAGTTAGAAAAAGTATCTTACATCACATAGTTTCAATATTATTCTATAGCCTAAAAACTATATTTACCACACTACTTAAAAGAGATTAATACAGCATAACTTTCCAAAATAACACATATAGTATTCATTTTAATATTTGGGAAGAGCCAATTATATATTATGCTTTTTTCACACCAGGAATCCTTTTGCTTGATTTTAACCTTTGACTTGTCTTCATGCCATCCTGTAGATTAAAACAATATATTTTATTTCTTCTTGTGGTTCCATCCTGTTGTTTTTACACTCCCTGATAATGAGGAGTTAGTAAATTGGGTTCTGGTTTTTGCCACTGTTATCATTCAGATAAGATAATCCACAAATGTGAGGAACCACCTAATTATCTTACTACAGTCTCTGAGTTAGTTACATGAATAAAATCATTTTAACATCATATAGTCTCTATTTCGATATTATGCTACTGAAGCGATAGCAGAATAAATAGACTCCACAACCTGATGTAGTCATGAAGTGGGTATGTATTGTCAGCACCTGGCACAAGTGAGATAGCTCTCGTGAAAACTTGTGCCCCGAGCCCTGGTCTGAGCCACATCTTTATTCACAAAGGTGTTCCATATACATTACATTGCACAACCTTTTCATGCATATTCAACCCCTGGTCCCGCCTGTCCTTGCCTCGCATGGTAATTAGATCCACGCCCTTCTGGGCATGCGTTGTTCATGGGGGTGGTCTCACATGGGTCTTTTGGTGGTCTCTGAGGCTGAAGGCCGTGGTCTTCCTCATGGTTGAACTTTTGAACTTTTCTTATTTGCGCATACTTTTTGGTCCCTTGGTGCTTATCTGAGTGTGTCTGTTGATTTTGATCAGCTTGGAGACAGAGGAGCCCCCTCATCTAGGTTTCTTGCATTCCTTGGTCTTCTCCCGGTATTGTTCTTTATCGCAAGAAGCTTCAGAAATTTGCATTTTCCTATGCCCTTTGTATCATGGCAGAGGTTTCTCAAGTAAACAATTAAAATTCAACACATAATTCTACAAGCTAAGATTTAAATGCTTAATTCATATTGCAAACTTAAGTGAACCGCCAAAACCTCAATTTCACTACCATCTAAGATATATTTATCACACAACTATTTATATGTGTCATGGTTTGACGCTGGTGCAATGCCAGCGCCCCCATGAAAATATATTCTCCTTGGTGTCTACTGTGACATGTGACCAGAAATAGAGCAAAGCAGCCCCTAGCTTAGGAATAAAGGAAAAAAAAAACTTTATTAACTTACAGTATGTAAAAGAAACACACACAGAACTCAGAATGAAAACTTGCCAAAACATTCCTCCTCCCCCTACCAAATTTCTAACACAGCAGTGAGACAAAACCTTAGATTCTCAATCAAGTTACCACCCCTCAGATCACCAACTCTCAGTCCATCACCACCCTTCAGATAATCAATTCTCAGTTCATCAAGAAGAGAGGAGTCCCTCTTGTACCATAGGCTTCCCCTGGAAACACAGTTGAGACCTCTTGTTTCCATGTCACATTTGCCATCGTGACATCTTCCTTCCATGTACAGTGCTCTCACCAGTGCGCATGGACCAGAGCTGCTTCTAGGGTTCCCCTTTTAAGGATGCTTTGCCCAGTTCCAAAAGAGCACAGTGTCTCACTTTTGGGACACCTGCCCCCCCCCAAAATTCACCCCCTGGGGCCGAAGGGTCTCGCGAACAGAGGTCTTCTTCTTCCCTGAAGGCGGAGGGCACCACCACTCTCCTCACCCGTCGTCTCTGTTCACGCACTCCTTCACATAACATCACTGCACTCTCTTGGCTCCAAGCCATTGCCTCCCCCTAAATGCAGTCTCTGGGTCACAGGAAAAATGGTTCTGTCCATGGCTATTCAAGAAAAGTCCAGCCAAAGGCCACTCCATCATCTCCTCCCACCTAGGATTCTTCTCAACTTCTCTTGGACATCTTTCACTTGCACAAACTTGGATCACACTGGCCCATTTCCTCCTATTTCATCTCTATCTCTCTTCTCATTCAGTTGCAGGAGGATCAGCATTTGTAAGGTTTCCATCATCCAAGAAAAGGGTTAAAATCTCAGGCTCTGCCAGCCCAGAACTCCCATGATGGCCCTGCCAGGCACCTTCTCGCCACCCCCTCTCCCTTCTCCTTCTCGGCAAGGCCGTGCTATCAAATTTCAAGGTGGCACAAGCACAGGCACCAGCTCGCTCTCTCTCTCCTGGGGGAGGGGGGGGTGTGGGGGGGTGGATGCCCGATGCTTCTCAGTGCTCCTCCACCCTTCCATCCTGCAGGGGCCTTCACCTCCCTTCTCTGTCCAAGGCCCCAGCCTACCTCACCCGGCCGCATGGCTCCCCCTCCCCCACCCAGCCCGCAGCTGGGCCGCAGCTGGGCGGGGGAGGTCTGACCTCTTTCAGGGACAGAAGCCAAGAGACCTTCCCCCTGGGAGTTCTCTGCTTTTAACCCGTGTTCTCAGAGGCGTATCCATGTCTTCAGTGGCCACACCAGGTGCCAATATTCAAATCTCAGCACCTATTGGTTTGACCACCAAACTCCCAGAAAACTCACTTCCTTTTCAAACCAGGACAACAAGCTATATGGTGCATACATAAACCGACAGATTATACTATACCAAAATGCAGTTAAAAGGAAATATAAACTGTACCATATCAAAATCTTTGTTATTAATAATAATATGCAAATGCTAATACATTGTGAAAAATGCATATTTTATGATTGGCATTTCACAAATATTCAAATGAATATTATGTGTTATGTTAGAAAGTTATGCTGTATTAATTTTCTTAAGTAGTGTGTTAAATATAGGTTTAGGGTATAACATAATGTTAAAATAAAAACTATGCAATGTAAGATACTTTTTTAAAGAGAGGAATGAGGTATTCACACCGGGATAGCAGCCACAGGACACCTAAATCTTTCAGAGAAAAAGAATTTATTGCTCTCTTATCAGAAGAAACTAACTTCTTCCCGCCTCACTCAGCCCTGAAGACGCCGTCAGGATTCAGTGGAAGAAGTTGACACTGACCAGACAGAATCCTTTTTTTGAATGGAAGCTATGCATCATGTATGAGATGTTTGAATATGCAACAGGCTATTGCTTTTAAGGGTTAATCCTCTGTTAACGTGTGTCCTTTTTCAGGCTTATTTTGCCCAGAAAAAGGTACTCGGACTGTCCGTAACTCTTTGTTTTTATTGTCTCGTATTGTCCTAAATCCTAATTGTCCAAATTTTACTTACTCTAATTATATTACTATTTTATAACCCTTTTATTATTATTAAACTTTTAAAATTCTAAAAAAAAGTGATTGGCATTTTTCACAATTATGGTAGCAGAGGATAGTTACTAACACCTCGCTGCTGGTGCCTTAGTAGAGTCAGGGTGAGGAAGGCGTGCCCTGCCCGATTAGGCAGCCTTACTCTGTTTCCCCTGGTGTGACCAACAGATACAGGTTATGATCGATGGACAAAAAGGAGGCAATAAAACAAAGAAAAGGGAAAAAGGCTCCCTAAAACCACGGTAATTAGCCTTGTAAGAGTAGTAGGGCCCACGAAGAACCCGAAAAGGAAAAAAGGATTGGTAAGTACTTTTTGGGGGGGCAGGTACAGGGGGATGAATGTGTGTGTGAATGAGAGGCGGGCTGGTTATCCCAGACCTGCTATGTGAGTAATGAGTTTCCCATGCTGTGTTTCCGTCTTTTCGCAAGAAAAATGGCCAGTAAAGAGACAAAGTGAATGATAAAAGGAGTGAGAGAATCCCCCGGGTTAACTGGGACTGGGTCTCAGGGAGGGGTTGGACCTCCTGGAGGAAGGGAGCAAAGGAGTTTCCTAGCCCAATCCACTAGGAAACAGGGCAAAATGAATGGGCCCCTAAACATTCTGCTGGATTGAGGGAGAAGAGTGCCCAAGAGCATCCAGGGTTGGACAACACAGCTGGATTGAGGGATAAAAAAGCCCAAGAGAGCATCTTCTCGGGTTGGACAACACAGCTGGGTTGAGGGATATCCAGGAGCACCAGGATTGGCCAGTAACACCTAAAATTGTAATAGGTGATTTGAAAATCAAAGGTAACTTATTGTTGTCTTGTTGTATGTGAGAGTGAGTCACACACAAAAAAAGCCTTTACTTCCCGGGCGGGTGGGAAGGGGGTGGCTGTGGGAAAAGGTGTGTATGACCCGCAAAAAAATCATTGTTCCCCCGGGCATGTGGCAAGGGCAGTGGCTAAAGTGTGTAACACAGACAGCCTCACAGGTGAACTGGCACCAGAGGTGACCAGAGTCAGGGCCCTTCCTGGAGGCCCGGTGATACTGAAACCCAGAGGCCAACCCCAAGGCAAGGGGCAGGCCACAGGGACCCGAGATTCCCTGGTGACAGGGATCCGCTTCGGGTCCTGAGGGTGTGAAAGAATGCGTGGAAGTGAATGAGAAATAAAAGTGTGTGAAAGTAGATGAATGAAAGTATATGTAATGTAGATTGTTTATTTTAAGCTTCACTATATCTCCTTGGAGGGAGGTGTATTGTATAGAAAAGTAGTGTGAGAAAAAGGTTTTTTTTATTTTACGTGTGTGTAGTCGAAAGAAAGTGGTATTCAGGTTGCTAGTGAAAGTGAGAAACAGAGGCAGGGAATGAATAGATAAGATCTTGAAAAATGGGACAGAAAACCAGTAACTTGGATATAGGAAAGAAAAAAGGGGGAATAAAAGCATACTATCAGAGATGATACCTCAAAATAGCCCTTTGGGAGTTATGTTAGCTAACAGAGATATAACTCCTTGCAAAAGGAGAAAATACAGGGTATGCAGCAGTTGATGGAAAAAAAACATGCAAACTATGGAAAAAGGGAAATTAACCTTAAACTAATAAGCTCAAACTTGTGAGTTATATACTTAAAAAATATTTAGCACAAAAGAAAGGAACTATATATACTGATTCAAAGTATGCCTTTAGAGTAGTACATACCTTTGGAAAAATTTGGGAAGAAAGAGAATTACTTAATTCAAGATGAAAAGGATTAATATATGAGGCACTTGTTTTAGAGGCATTAAAATTACCTAAAAGAGATAGCCATAGTACATATTAAGGGACACCAAAAGGGAAAGACCCCAGAAATAAGAGGAAATAATTAGGCAGATCAGGAAGCTAAGGATGCAGCAGAAAATGGAGCTGAAAGAGTTAATATTAACTCCAAATGAGGAAAAATTGGAAATTCCAAAGTTTAGGGAGGCAGAGAAAAAAGAATTAAACAAGATAGGAGGTGAACAAGATGAATCAGGGAAATGGAAACTTCCTGATGGAAGACAATTACTTAATAAAATGCTTACTAGGAAAATATTAGAAGACAAGCATCAGAAAACCCACTGGGGTACTCAGGCTTTGTGTGATCATTTTTTTAAGGAACTATGGGTGCATTATGATTTTTGGAGTAGCAAAGCAAGTAACTGAAAGATGCATAATTTGCCAAAGGATAAATAAAAAGGTGATGAGAAAAACAACATTAGGAGGTGGTTAGTTAGCTCTTCGACCATTTCAAAGTATCCAAGTAGAAGTTTGGATTTGTCAGGCTCTGGATTTATTTGTAAAAAAAAACGTTTAATCCGGAAGAAAAAGAATATGCCGTATGCTGGGTGGGAGATCGTAAGAAAATAACATCTTTAAAATATAAAAAATCCCTGAGACAAAGCAATAAAGAGAAAAGGGTGAAATAAGAGGGCTGGAAACAAGAGATTACCTCCTCCGTTCCTGCTTGTTCCCCCACCCGTTCGCTGCTGCAGTCTCCCCCAGCCCCTATCCCCGGCTCCGGTCTCGCTGCTCGCGGCTACACGACTCGATCCAGCCCCTGTGACAGCTCCGGCCCCGCCGGTGAGTTCGTCTACCCCAGTCCCAGCCGCCTGGCCTGTGGCCGCTCCGCCGGCCATGCCGAGGGGGGTGTTTGTCCTGCCACGTGGTCCGTGGTCAACGCGCCGACCTCACCGAGGGGGGCTCCCATCTGTCTCGGCCGTCCCATCCCCGGCTGCCCTGCCCGTGCCGGCTGCGGTGGGCACCGCCACTGCTGCCGGGGTCTCCCGCCTGTTTTGTCTCTGCCAGGAGCTGCTGGATTAGCCGCCATTAAACCATGTACAGGCTATCCACGCTTCGGCTCGATCTCCACCGGAAGATCTCCCTCTGGCGGTTCCGGCAGCGGACCCCGCCTGTGCCTTGGAGGACTAAGCCTCGGCGCGGATCCCTCCCCTCACCCCCCTTTCTCTGACACTAAGGGAAAACCAGCAGGTCCCCCCAGGAGATTAGAAAATGCCAAGGGCACCTACTGATTGGGGTCCAAATGATGAGGAGGGGAGGAAACACATCAATAATTATCTTAATTTCATAATCAAGGGAATAAATGAGGCAGCATATCAAATGCCTGGACATTAGCTAAGAGAAAGTGACAAGGAAATAGAGGGCAAGACCAGATTGGCCTCTATATTTGCCACCAAGAAGATCAAATACACCTGCTGTGGGTTGCAACCTCACAGGCATGGAAGGTGGGAGTATAAGCCATACTGGACCTCTGTTATTCCTGTTTCTGTCACTCATTTGTTGTCTTTTCCCTTTTGGGATACCGGCAAGATTGTGTCACAAATGCTACAGAAAGCATCACATGGAAAGAAACTAAAGTTCCTCTTTTATTACACACACCTATGTCAACAGCCACTGTTATAACCCCTCCAAATTAAGAACCTGTAGGCAAAACGGAGAAAATTATTGGATTGCAAGAAACTTAGGAAAAAGTGGTTATAGACAGGGAATTGAATGTCCAAAAGGAGAGAGATGGATTTGTTTTATATTTAATCGTAAAGATACAGTTCAGGATTCGGTAAAAAAACAACTAGTAAACAAAATAGTAGAACCAGCACAGCAATCTAACTCTGTATTGTCCCCAAATTATATGTTGAATCATATTATGAGACTCCAAGCAGTCATAAAGATGATGACAAATAAAGCTGCTCAGGCATTGGAATTAATATCAAGTCAGCAAAGCCAAACAAAAACTGTAGTGTATCAGAATTGGTTGGCTTTGGATTATTTATTGGCTAAACTAGGGGGTATTTGTGGAAAGTTTAATATATCAGATTGTTGAAAATAAATGACAATGGGGATGTCATTCTGGAAAAAGTAAAAGATATCAGAAAAAAAAAAAAAATCCAGGTACCAGTCCAAAATTAGAAAACAATGTTAAAATCTAGCTGGTGGGGTAATGTATTAGAAATAAGATGATAGAAGAAATTAAGGTTTTTCCTTTTATGTGTTACAACTGTTTTGATATTTCTTCCTTGTGTAATCCCCTGTTTTATTTTGCCAGCATAGTCCAGAAGATGCAAGTGGACAAGAAATATTGCTCAAGCCAAATGATTTACAAAGAATAAGATGGAGGATTGTGAAAAATGTGTATTTTATGATTGGCTTTTCACAAATATTCAAATTAATATTATATGTGTTGTGTTAGAAAGTTATGCTGTATTAATTTTCTTAAGTAGTGTGTTAAATATAGTTTTAGGTTATAACATAATGTTAAAATAGAAACTATGCTATATAAGATACTTTATTTAAGAGAGGAATGAGGTACTTGCACTGAGATAGCAGCCATAGGACACCTACATCTTTCAGAGAAAGAGAATTTATGACTCCCTTATCAGAAGAAACTAACTTCTTCCCGCCTCGCTCAGCCCTGAAGACGCCGTCAGGATAAAGAGGAAGAAGTTGACACTGACCAGACAGAATCCTGTGTTTGAATGGAATTTATGCATCATGTATGAGATGTTTGAATATGCAACAGGCTATTGCTTTTAAGGGTTAATCCTCTGTTAACGTGTGTCCTTTTTCAGGCTTATTTTGCCCAGAAAAAAGTACTCGGACTGTCCATAACTCTTTGTTTTTATTGTCTCGTATTGTCCTAAATCCTAATTGTCCTAATATTATTTACTCTAATTATAGTACTATTTTTATAACCCTTTTATTACAATAAACTTTTAAAATTCTAAAAACAAGTGATTGGCGTTTTTCACATACATGAATGAGAAAGCCAATACTATATTGTCATTTATAACGCCTTTGATGGGCCATGACACCCCTTCTGCTTTCCCTCATGTGGTTGCGGATTTTCCCAGTGTGAAGGAACCCTTGCAGCTGGGCCAGTCTGCACAGTGGAGGATGGGCATTCACTGCCTTTGGACCAGAGGCTTTTTCTCCACACACCCAAAACCTCTGCTCCCCTCACCCTTTGGTGTGAGCATCTCTTGGGCTTTTAGGACTCTGCCTTTTTATTTTGATTTTTCTTTTTTTCTCTTTAAGAATATTCTCGAATACAGGTTGCTAGGAGACCATAACGACTGGATACTTAAGAGAGACAAAAGAAGTGGCTGCAGCTCAGTGGAGGGGTCCAGCTGGCTACTCTATATGGGGTTTCTCATGGAGGGCAGAGATACCGCGAGATTTGGACTGGGAAAATGGGATTGGGTGCAGCCCCTAGCGCTCTTGCTCTCTCAGCATTCAGAGAGAAGAGAGGCTGCAGTTGCAGTGGGGAGAAATTGTCACCACTGCAGGGTTCTTTCTTCTGCTGTTTTCTTCTACTGTGAGTGGAGCTCTGCTCATAAGAGCATCCGTTGCACTGGGACCTTTTTATCTCACCCAAAAAAGGGACTTCCACAATCTGCTCGGGTGCCCCAGAGGTAAACCCAATGATCCCAAGCACTCTTCTCTCCCCAGGGAGCCATGCTGCTGCTGCTCTGCCCCTGCCGTGTTTTTTTTTATTTTACCACTGCTCTGAGTTTTCACTACACTGTAGCTCTGCATACTCTGCCCTGCCGGGATATCCTGCAGTTCCAGCTGTAATATATCGTAGAAATAATTCATGATATTAAAGAAATGTATTTTATAAAGATTGTAAAATCCAAATGTGTCTCTGACCACACACCGCCCGAGAGCAGATGCCTATTCAGATTCTAAGGATTCCTGGACACAGCTAAGATAACGATCGACACTTTAGCGTAAGAATAGATGCTTCCAGGATGATGATCACTGGTATCTCGAGTCTGGAAAACCACCTAAGAGCGATCATCGATCATCTCCGGCAGATTACATCAATCAAGATAGCCAGCAATGCCAGAGTTATACATTTGAATACATGGCTTTCCCGGAGCCCATCAACGCTGACTATCCACCTGGAGATGATCTTTGTCCAGCTCTGCACACTGAAAGAAACAGTGATGAATGTGAAGAGTTACAAAAGAAATTGGGACTCCTTCGCCTTGGGCACAATAAACTGTATAAAACCTCGTCGCTAGAAGCGGCTTGCGTGAACGGGGAGTGTTCCGATGTGATAGAGGTCGGATCCAGGTTCACCCAGCGCCGTTCCCGGGCACGACGCTGTCTCATTGGCTGTGGTGGTTTCGAAGACCGTATTTTGGTCGTGCAGAAAGATAAATAAATCTTTTCACATTTTTTTGATAATTTGGCTCACGATTGATCATTTATAACACAGCCCTGCCTCCTCGCAGTTCCAGCTACAGCTGTGGAGTTTCTGCCACTTCTTCCATGCTACCCTGGGAGAGCCCGCCCTGTCGTTCCGGCTGCTGCTCCAAAGTTCCTGTTGCAGCCCATTGTCACCATTCGGTCCATACGCCATTGACCTCGTTGTCTCCAAGTTTGCACTGGAGTGCCCCCTGCAGCCGCGGGGGAATCATCACACCTGCCCTACCCACTGAGGGCCTGTCAGTGGCCCTTCCGGCTGTGATCATAACTACACCAAAGGGGAAATCACTCAGAGAGAGGGAAGAGCCTGTTTATTGGGTTTTTCTGGTTTATTCTTTTTTTTGTTTATTGTTGCTACCACTGTTTGTTGTTTGTTTGCCTTATTATACATATTAGTAAAGAACTGGTATTCCTTGTCTCATATCTTTGCCTGATAGCCCCTTAATTTCAAAATTATAGGAATTCAGAGAGAAGGGGGTCATATTTACCATTCCAAGGGAGGCTCCTGCCTTCCTTAGCAGACACCTGTCTGCAGGAGAACAATACCCCTGTTTACCCATGAATAGACGTGGCCAGCACAATGATCGTTGTCCTCCGGAGTAATCAGGAGACACCCAAGAGTGATCATCACTTGATGAAGTCGCCAGAAAGATACATCTGAATATGCAACTTCCCCTGACACGATCAGTGCCTGCCACTACTCAGGAAACAGCGATTGTCCAGCCCTGCACAGTGAAAGAAACTTTCATGCATATGCAGGGTTACAAAAGAAATCGGGGCATAAAAAAACTGTATAAAATAGCCTTGCTGGAAACAGCATTCGTGAACAGAGGGGTATCTGATGCAATACAGGTCGGGTCTAGGTTCACCCAGCGCCGATCCCGGGCTCGACACTGTCTCTTTGGCTGTGGGTTTTTAAGGACTGTATTTTGGTAATGAAAAATAAAATCTTTTGCATTTTAATAATTTGGCTTTTTGATTGATCATGTACAACATTGACTCTCACAATTAAAAGGCAAATATCATGTATCTATGTTAAGAGAAGTTTTATAGATTTATAGTTATGTTTTACCCCCCTTGCATTGTTATCAGGGGATGGCCTGGGTTTGGGACACTTGGGAGGGTCGGCTTGTTACTATGGCAACAGCTGACCTCCAATCAAGATTTAAGGACATAAACTCTACCCCTGGACAGTGAAGAAGGAGTCGATGGATAGAACTTTGGAAGGGGCTAAACAGTTCAAAGGCAAAACCTCCATTGTGTGGGTGAGCACATGGTGGGAAAAATCCTTTGCTCCTGGTGCTGTACGATTTTCTTTATTCAGTCTTCTGTTGTATGTTTGTTAAGGTCTTAATAAACCTTTAAAATTTTTTGAAAGTATCATTTTTCACATGGACAAATTCTAATATCACGTAGTTACTGTATATAAGCAACACACTTGTAAAATCATGTGTGCACACAAGGTTAGGAGTCATCCCCCTTGCCACCTCAGGCCTGTAATAAATTATGCCCTTCTTAACACTAAATTGGTGTAAGGAGTCTTATTTGGGTGGTTTTGAGATTTGATTACAGTTATTGCCAAGCCAGCCAGGAGATCGACCTTTGATCCTTAGTGGATCTGTGGTAGACCGGCCTCCAGCCAGCACCAAGGAATTCTTGGGAGAGACCTTCCACTACGGACCATCAAGAAGCTCAAGTCAAGATCCCTGGGGTAAGTAAAGGTGTCATTTTAACAACTTAAATCTTGTAAAATAAGGGGGTTAGAGTTCCCCCATCTGGGGTTTGAGTCCTCAAGAAGTGCTGGGGGTTCATGTCCCCAGGAAGGGAAGCATTAGGAGGTTCAAGTCCCCTCTGGACTGTTGCCTTAAATTTTAGCTTTCATATTTTTCAAATTCTTTACTGCCTTAGTGTGTGACTCTGAACTTCGTATAAAGTGCTAGCAAATTCTCTTCACAGTTGAGTTAGACAAAGCAATCCTTTTCCAGCCTGAGAACCAAGAACACCATTGCAGCTTCAGGCCCAAGAAGTATAAACAACAGCAATTGAAGAGAGCAATCTGGGAGGATGGGACTTCATAACCTGAAGCTGTAATTGGACAATGAACCCAAATATGTAAATGGATCAAAACATAAAAGTGTGAAAACTCGTGACACGCCATCCATCTTGGGTGCAGCCACGGCTGGGCTCTTCTACTGCCCAAGGTGTATCCTTTGAAGGCCTTTTAATAAATACCTACTTTATTCCTTTAACACTGTCTAGACTCTGTTCCAGGTAGCCTCTCAAGGCATCAGGATCAGGAAACTTAAAGCAGTTTTATATCTGTCTGAGCTTGTAGTTTCGTGAAAGAGAGAAAAAGAGAGAGAGAAAAATCGTCATTTCATGCTGCCATGAACACTATGCGCCCTTTCCCCAGTCATGCAGTTCAGCGGTGTGCAGCTGCTACCACCTTGGCTCGACTGGAAGGAAGAAGGAAGAAAGAGGGAAAAAAAACAAGGCTCAGTTTAAAGTACCGGAGCCTGGCCCTGGCCTCGGTTGGAGCTACTTTTATGGTGTTTTTTCAACTGTTTTGCATTCTTTGCATTCTTGAATTCTGATAGGGGGTGTTTGTCTATGAGAGTGGTGTGTGTTGATTTGAATTTTCTGGCATATTAACACAGGGACACCTGTGGTATAATATTCCTTTGCTGAGAGAGTGTTGAAGCGTGATTGAGTGCTGGAGTTTTGGAGTGTTATTGAGTGTTGCCTTATTTTTGCATGTGTGGCTGAAGTCACGTTTGTAGACTCGAAGTGCCCTCTTGTGTCAGTTTCAGTGATTGCAGGCTTGCCAGTCCCCCTTCTCTTTCCCCCATTACATCCTGGAAACCATTGCACATCTCTGAGGTAATTGTATTCGCTAGTATGCTTATAATACTGAATATGGGGGCAGTTTCTTCTAAAACTCAAGTGGGAGATGATATTCCAAATTCTCCATTGAAATATATATTGAACCACTGGAAAAAGGATGGAAAGAGACTTGGGTCCAGGATGGTCCAGTGTAGGTGCTGGGTTCATTGTGTCTGTGCTGTGTGTCTCTCTGTGTACTGTGTCTCTGTGTATGTGTGTCTATCGTCAGTGTGGACACTGTATGTCTGTTAGGGAGGCAGTGCTAATAACAGCCCAGAAAGGGATGCAATTTGATTGTGTGAGAAACAAGGCTCACTTTTAAAATTTCAAAGGTTTATTAAACCTTAACAAAAATACAACAGAAGATTGAATGAGGAATAATTACAGTGCTGGGTGCGTGGATGGGACAGCCTGGTCAGAGAGCGAGAAAACTAGATAAGTTTTCCCAGAATCGGCTTGTGAGACTTTAGGGAGTTGAAGATAAACAATGATAGCTTATTATTCTAAACAACCTGCAGGTGGTGTTTTCCTACTCTCTGTTTTCTTGTTTTTCTCAAAGATTTTTTATAAGACAAGTGTTTTGTTAATTAGCCAATCAGGTGAAATGCATTGATTAACTGACCAATCAGGTCTATCTGTATTGGAACAATATATAAAAAAGAGAATCTGAAGTAAAGCTGCTGTTCTGTGCAAACCAGCCTTCTGGTGAATCTGTCATTTCTTACTCAAGAGCGACAATGGGAGCATGGAACTAAACCGCCATGTGATAGTCTACTAAATGGTTGCTCTGCCTTTTATACCTCTAGCCCCTCCCAAAGTCTTGTCTGTCAACTCCTTCTTCGCCGTCCAGTGGTGGAGATCAATTTCTTACATCTTGATTGGATGTTGCGTGTTACCATAGTGACAAGCTGACCCTCCCCAAATGCCCCAACTACCAAGGCCATACCGTGACAACAATACAAGGGGGAGGGAAAGAGGACTACAAGAGGACATATTACAGTAACATAACTATATATCCACAAAACTTCTCTTAACGTATACATAATATTTACCCCTTAATTGTGAGAGCCAACCAACGCATTACCTATCTATAACAATTGTAAAACAGTGGGCAAACCGAAAATTGACTTTTTAATAGATACTGGAGCTACTTATTTAGCATTAAATACAAACCAAGGAAAATTAAGCCAAGAAATGGTAAATGTTATTGGTGCATCAGGGAAAACAGAAAAAAGACTATTCTTTAATCCCATTAATTTTAAAATTGGGAAACGATGGATAACACACCAATTTTTGTATATGCCAGAGTGTCCAATTCCTCTTTTGGGAAGAGACCTGTTAAGGAAATTGGAGGCTCAGATTATATGTAAAGATGGAGAAATACAATTATTAGTACCTGAGACTAAAGCCATCAAGAGCAGAACTTTTATATTGCCAGGAATACCAGAACCAGACAATTCTAAAGGAATACCGGAAGCCATAGAAAATGCAATAACACCCTTGGTTTGGGCCAGAGGAACTCCAGATCGTTCTGGACCAGCTCAGCCTGTAAGCGTTACCCTAAAACCTGGATCAAAACTGGTAAGGCAGAAACAATGCCCTTTAAAACTACATGCTAGAAGAGGAATCAAGAGTCTAATAGAAAATTTCAGGGAATTTGGATTGTTGATTGTCTTGGTTTGAAAAGACAGGTGTCTGCTAAAGAAGGCAGGAGCCTCCCCTGAACTGGAAAATGTAAACCCCCTCCCTCTGAATTGTTATAATTTTGAAATTAAGGGGGCTCTCAGGCAAAGATATGGGAGCAGGAATATCAGTTATTTATTAGGGAAAAAAATAAAATAAATAAAAAAATTAAACAATGCAGTAATACAAAACAACACTGTCAGAGTCAGAATACAACTTGACACCCTGTTGGTCAGGGTGTTGGTAGCAGGCCAATTGAAATGGTGGCTGCAGTCCTCCTGGAGTGACAGATGTGGTTCTGTTGAAGCAGTGATCCTGTTGAAGGGTGTAGTCTTTCTCTGAAGATCCAGTGGTGGTGTAGATGGGCCTGGTGTTCCTCGGAATCCAGTGGGAAAGGGCTGCTCCTCTGGGCATCCAGTGGAAAAGGCTGCTGTGGTCTTCCAAATTCTCAGATTATATCCCGGTAGGAATGCTTGGCTCCTCCCTCAGGGTGGAGCTTCTCACAATGGGATGATGTTGTTTTATCAGTCATGCAGTGGGACTCAATGGCCCATTAACAGAAGATATCTCCCCAGAGGGAGGATGGGTTGCGGAAGAGATAAAGAAAACTGCCCTATTATCAAAAGATAACTGCTCCATCAGATAGAAATAGAATATACACACCCATTTCCAACCTAAGACATTAATATAATGTGAATCAGAATATAACACTCCCATTTTGCTAGTTAAAAAGCCTGGGATGAACAAGTACAGGTTAGTACAGGAACTACAAGCAATTGATCAAAGAGTTCAGAATATTCTCCCTGTTGTAGCAAATCCTTATACCCTGTTAACAGCCCTTACAGAATATTACCCATGGTTTGCAATGATAGATTTGAAGGATGCCTTCTTTTGCTTACTGTTATGAACTGGTTTAAATACAGAAGAGCAAAGGAAACTGTCTGTGAATAAAACAGATTGAACCCAGAAATGTTTGAAATATACCCTAAAACTTGATTAAAACTAAATTATGTGAGATGTTGATACCAAAAGATATCGATATATTTATTTCAATGGTAAAAGAGGAAAAAAGAAAAGAAAAGAAAAGAAAAGAAAAGAAAAGAAAAGAAAAGAAAGAAAAGAAAAGAAAAGAAAAGAAAAGAAAAGAAAAGAAAAGAAAAGAAAAGAAAAGAAAAGAAAAGAAAAAGAAAAAGAAAAGAAA
Organism: Diglossa brunneiventris; assembly: GCA_019023105.1. Classification (NCBI taxonomy): domain Eukaryota; kingdom Metazoa; phylum Chordata; class Aves; order Passeriformes; family Thraupidae; genus Diglossa; species Diglossa brunneiventris. Next base: position 17,148,408 of record CM032364.1, on the reverse strand, counting down.
CGAGGAAAGGAAAGGAAAAAAAGAAAGGAAAGGAAAGGAAAGGAAAGGAAAGGAAAGGAAAGGAAAGGAAAGGAAAGGAAAGGAAAGGAAAGGAAAGGAAAAGAAAGGAAAGGAAAGGAAAGGAAAGGAAAGGAAAGGAAAGGAAAGGAAAGGAAAGGAAAGGAAAGGAAAGGAAAGGAAAGGAAAGGAAAGGAAAGGAAAGGAAAGGAAAGGAAAGGAAAGGAAAGGAAAGGAAAGGAAAGGAAAGGAAAGGAAAGGAAAGGAAAGGAAAGGAAAGGAAAGGAAAGGAAAGGAAAGGAAAGGAAAGGAAAGGAAGGAAGGAAGGAAGGAAGGAAGGAAGGAAGGAAGGAAGGAAGGAAGGAAGGAAGGAAGGAAGGAAGGAAGGAAGGAAGGAAGGAAGGAAGGAAGGAAGGAAGGAAGGAAGGAAGGAAGGGTGGACAGGGAGAGTGACATGGATGACATGGATTAGGTAGAAATATATCACACTTCTGTGGATCGCAACGTCGTCTCATTGTTTCCCTCCATCTGGTGTTCTTGGTGGTGAGGGTCTCCCACTCCTAAAAGTATAGAATCCAGTGAATTATTATACATTTGTGCCAGGTGAGAATGCCCAGGTGCCTCCCCTCGGGAGGACAGGTTTGACACTGTCCCTTGCAACACTGTGGATCTGATGCATCATTTTGCATCACATGCAGTGCTCTGGTGCAGAGTCTGGTGATCCTTTTGGAGCGGGGGGAGCTTTGATGGACCATGACACCCCTTCTGCTGTCCTTTACATGGATGTTCCATAGATGTGGCTTTCCCAGGGTGGGGGGCCCACAGCTGAGGTAGTCTGCACAGCAGAAGATGGGCATTAACTGCCTCAGACCAGAGGCTTTTTTTACCACACACCCAAAACCTCTCCTCCTCCTCCCCCCTTTGGTGTAGGGGTCTGTTCGAACCTGACAGAAGGTAAGCCTGGGGCTGTGGTCTCCAACCTGAAGTGCTAGACTTGATCCTCTTGTGACTATATTCTTCTCCCCCAGCCCAGACCTGAGTCACTTTATCTTATCTCTATCAACTTGCAGTCCAGGCCCTCAGTCAGGAGGTTCATACAGCCTGTGGTGGTCTTCCATGCAGTTTTTGTTATACAGTTTTACTATAATAGGCAAAAGTCTTTCATGAAGATGTTTAAGCCATAAACTATAACATTTCAGTCTCCGACACATACCTCTCAACAAGCACAGTCAGAACATTTTTGCCCTTGAATGGGAAAATGCCCCAACTGGCCGTAAGACTCAGCTTACCTGTGCTGTATTACCACAAGGATTTTTTAAAAGTCCAACAATTTTTGGGAATAAATTGGCAAAAGAATTAGAGAATTGGAAGAGGGAGAATCCCAAAGAGCTGGTCCTGCAGTGTGTTGATGACCTCTTACTAGCAACTGAAACCAATGAAAAGTGCATGGAATAGACTATCAGCCTTCTAGATGTCCTAGGCCAAGGAGGCTACAAAGTATCTTGGGGAAAAGCTCAAATCATGAAGCAGCAGCTTACCTACCTAGGGTTTGAAATAATTCCAGGAGAGCAGAAATTGGGAATGGACAGAAAAGAGGCCATCTGCCAGGTTTCCCAAGCTGCGACTGCTGGAGATTTAAGAGCATTCTTGTGAGGGATGGTGTAGATTGTGGGTCTTGAATTATGGACTTATAGTCCTGATGTCCCCCCCTGCCATAGGACTTCCAGATTTAACAAAACCCTTTGAACTTTTTGTGCACGACCAACAGTACCTTGCTCTTGGAGTTCTAGCTCAGAAGGTAGGAGACTTTGAGAGTCCTGTGGGGCACTTTCCAAAACAACTTGACAGTGTTAGCCAGGGACAGCCTGGATAGCCTGGATGTCTGCGAGCTGTAGCAACAACTGTTCTAATCCAAGAGGCCAGGAAATTTACGTTGGGAAAAAAGATAATAGTGCACATTCCACATGCTGTAACCACTGTATTAGGCCAAAAAGAGGGGGCATTGGCTTTCCCTGAGCTGTATGCTGAAATTTCAGACTGTTCTAATGGAACACGAAGATGTAGAGTTGAAAGTATGCCATGGAATTAGCAGCAGGAAAAAGAGCGTCACGTATGTGCCACAATCCGCTTAACTACGGTGGAGTAAAGAGAGATCTTTGTAAATTGTGAAAAGAACTTCAGGTTCAAATATTCCCTGAAATGAGATTAGAACTCAAACAAAGTTATATGTTGATTCTGTGAAAAACACCAATCACTTGTTTTTAAAATTTTAAAAGTTTATTGTAATAAAAGGGTTATAAAATAGTAATATAATTAGAGTAATTAGAATTTGGACAATTAGGATTTAGGACAATACGAGACAATAAAAACAAAGAGTTATGGACAGTCCGAGTACTTTTTTCTGGGCAAAATAAGCCTGAAAAAGGACACACGTTAACAGAGGATTAACCCTTAAAAGCAATAGCCTGTTGCATATTCAAACATCTCATACATGATGCATAAATTCCATTCAAACACAGGATTCTGTCTGGTCAGTGTCAACTTCTTCCTCTTTATCCTGACGGCGTCTTCAGGGCTGAGCAAGGCGGGAAGAAGTTAGTTTCTTCTGATAAGAGAGCAATAAATTCTTTTTCTCTGAAAGATCTAGGTGTCCTGTGGCTGCTATCTCAGTGTGAATACCTCATTCCTCTCTTTTAAAAAAGTATCTTACATTGCATAGTTTCTATTTTAACATTATGTTATATCCTAAGCCATATTTAACACATTACTTGAGAAAATTAATACAGCACAACTTTCTAACATAACACATATAATATTCATTTTAATATTTGCGAAAAGCCAATCATAAAATACCAATTTTTCACAATACCAAAAAAAAAAAAAGATATTTTCATTTTATTAAGTGTATAAGAGGCAAAGAGAAAGAAATGAAAGTTGGGAAAAGCTAAGATTAATGTATAGGATGGTTTATCACCACACTGCTACTTTTCCTCTGAGATGGTGTTGGGGGTTTAGTCTTCTTTTCTGTTCATTTCTTATCACCTGGGTAATTTCTTCCCATTGAGTTGCTGATGAGAGCTGATTGCTGGGTGCTTGGGACAAACAGGGAACTCTGTTTTCTTGGGAGTTTTCCCTAGGGGGAAGGGGCTGGGGGCAGCTGCTGGCCCTCTCAGTTTTTTTTCTTCTTCTTCAGATGGAAGCAGCTGCTCTTGGGGAAAGGGAGTTTTCCACTGCTGCTGCTCGAGCCTGGACCAGAGCTGTTTCTTCTGCCATAGGGTGAGCCTCTGCTCGTGAGAACAGCCACTGAACTGAGACCTTATTAACACCCACCTCACTAAAAGAGAGATCTATCCCCATCTGTAAGAAATCGTGCCTGGCGGGCTGTTGGGGTCCAATCCAGCTAGCTATGGACCCTAGCCCACATGATCTTACATAGGACAAAAGGCAAAAGACGACAGGCATTCTTCTCCATGTGGGGACAAAGTCCTATTTTATTTCCTAGATAGGAAGCACCAGGTGATCTAGGTGACTCCCCAGGTGGAAAAAGAGAGGGAGGCCTTCTCCTGGGGGGGATTTTGAGCTGAGGGGAAGGGGGGTGGAGGAAGGAGGCAACAGCCAATGGGATACAAGTGAGGAGGGGCGAGGGGAGGGGCAAACCAGGAAGAGACCACCAACACTGACACTTAGCGGAGAAAGGGGAAGACCATGTGATGATAGGATACAAATAATGTGAACAGTGCAAATTACCAAACACCCAGTGCAACTAATGAAATAACTATTTAGTGCAATACAACACCCATCTTCTCGGGTGCCCGGGATCCTGATCTCGGCTCTCCCTGCCCTGCTGGGAGCCCCTCACCCCCTGCCTGCCAAGACATCTTGCCGGCCCAGCTTGCTGCTTTCCGTGAGTCCTGCTATGGGTACCGGAGCCAGCTGCCCCAGGGGTTTGTGAAGCAATGCCTCTCTTCCATCCCTCCCCATCTTCGGACAAAGCCACCATTACCATGTGCTCCCTGAGCCTGTGCCGGAGCACCCCCTGCAGCCACGTGGGGATCACCACACCTGCCCTGCCCACTGGGAGCCTGCCAGAGCCCCTGCCGGCTGTGACCGTAACTACACCAAAGGGGAAAGTGCCGCAGCTGAAAGGCTGTCACTGGGTTCTGGGTTCTGTTCATTGTTAATGCCATAGTCCATTGTTTGTTTGCTTTATTATACATACTAGTAAAGAACTGTTATTCCTATTCCCATATAGTTGCCTGAGAGCCCCTTGATTTCACGATTCTAATAATTCGGAGGGAAAGGGTTTATATTCTCCATTCCAAGGGAGGGTTTTTTTTCTGCTTTCCCTAGCAGACACCTGTCTTGTAAACCAAGACAGATTTAGGGGGCAAAGTAGTTTTTGTCTTTTATTTTTCTCTGCTTCTTGAAGTAGCTTATCTGTGTTTTCTGGTCTTGGAGGTTAACAGCTTAACTGGAATGCAGTCCTGGTCTTGGAGGTTAACAACTTAACTGGAATGCAGTCCTGCTTGTTTTCTGGAATGCAGATGAGGCATGGTTCCTTCAGCTGACTCCCGTCCACTCCTGTTGCTCACACCAGAGGATGCAGGAATGGGAGGGTGGGGGTTTCACAACTCACGCATGTATCACAGTAGTTTTCTGTTTTCTCCAGTGTGCTGGTTTGAAAGTAAACCAGTGGGAGAAATTAACCCCACACAAATACCTTGTGAGACATTTCAAGTCAGAGTTGTGGCTGTCGTTGCATTAATCAAAGGGACGGGACCACGATCAGACTAAGAATGATTTATTGCTTAGATAACATCAGTCTCAAAGGCCATGAGATTTATAAGACAGCAAGCAGTCGGCCATAGTCTAAGATGGACCCAGGTCCTTCGTTACAAGGCAATATATAACTTTCTGACCTTTCTGACCCAATAGGCTAATGCCACAGAGTTTATTTTGCCCCTCTGACCCATCACCTCTACTTCCTTCTACTGCAATGCAGATACTTCTGTCCAGTGTGCTGCCACTAGACATACACACATATACCTCCATTATAACATCCAAACTTTTAGCTTACTCTATACAATTATATTACTGCATTACTACACTATAAAACCATTAATCATCTTATATAATACAGTTTCTTACTTACTTAAAGGATATTCTTACTTATAACTATAGAAGCATAAGTTTATGACCTCTCTATTCAATGTCAGTGTACCTTGCTCTAACATCAATCTAGGCTTCTTCTAAGGCTACAAATCAAACCCTCTTGTGTCTGTGAAGATTTCTATCTTTCAGATTCCTTCACAGAGTTACAATTTAATAGAAAGATTACAATAAAAATGCAGAAAAACTGGCTTAAAACCACAAAGTCAGAGTACAGTCTGATACCCTGCTGGTGAGGGGGGTGGTAGCAGTCCAATTAAGCAGTTGTTGCAGTGCTGTTGAAGTGATGGTTGCGGTCTTGTCAAAAGCAGTGGTATTGTGGAAGGTCTGGTCCCCCTCCAGATGTCCAGTGGTGGTGGTCTCCCAAGTCCCAGGTTATATACAGGCAGGAATATTCCGTACCTCCCTCAGGGTGGGGAGTTTCACAATGGAATGATGTAATCCTATGAGTCATAGGATATTTTTGGGAGTCCTTGATGGCGCATTGGCAGACATGATCCCTCTTAGGCTGGGTGTAGTTATCACATGAAAACAAAGAAAACTCTACACCCAGCTCATAGGTGGGGTATGCACTGGACAGCTGTTGCATATGACCCACTATTAACAGTTCATCAGAAATAATGTAGATGGGTGTGGAATACATAGTTTGGTTACACCCATGTCGGCACTCTTTCTCCTGTAACCATGACAGCCAGGCTAGTGGCATCTCAGGTCCGGGAGGCTTCAGGTTGTTTTCAAAGCTGTAAAAGGCTTAGCAGGCCACAGTGACGAAGAGGGGAGGTGAAGGCAAGAGTTTTTGTCCCTCTTTCTCCCTTCTCCTGATTTCACAGTTTTTGCCCTCCTTTTTATGGACCTCAAGGTGGCTGATCACGGTCCATCCCACATGTAGTGGTCAAGTGTTCAAAGAGATTATGATAAGCAGACACAATGACAAAGCAATTTTTGAGGCATTTTTCTTATTATCAGTTCCTTACAATATGGACTGACTCGAAATATGCTTTTAGCATTGTTCATGCTCATGGAGTTATTTGGAAAGAGAGAAGTCTATTAACAGGACAGGGATCTCTGATTAAATACAAACAAAAAATACACTCCCTCCTCGATGCTATCCAACTGCCCAAAGAAGTGGCTGTACTACATTGCAAAACACACCACTGTGGGGATTCTCAAATTCATTTAGGAAATAAACTTGCAGATAAAGATGCACAAGAGGTTGCTCAAAAAGGCATCTTACTGTTAATACCTGAGAAAGCGATTTCACTTTCAGAAGTTAGCCCTGCATATAGTCAAGCAGATTTAAATTTAGCTACTTACCTAAAAGCCCAGAATAAAGAGGGTGGATGGCTAGTAACTCCCAACAATCAGGTCATTAGTCCCACAACAGCTGATGTTACAAACTCTAATAGAGAAACACCAGCAAACACACTGTGGAATCAATGATATGGTGATGAGTCACAGGGGTAGCTTCTGTGAGAAGCTGCTAGAAGCTCCCACCATGTCCGAAAGACCCAATCTCTGATGGCTCTGAAGATGGACATGCTGCTGGCCCAATTAGAGAAGATGGTAATGCCTTTATGATGACATATTTAAGAAGAAAAGCAAAACAGTGCATGTTCAGTTTTACCCGGGGGTGGGAAGGTGCAGCGGTGGCTGCTGCAGCCGCCACCATGCCAGAGCAGTTCATGGCAATGCGTCTCCGTGGCTGCTGCCATCTCGGTGCAGCCCGTGGTGAGCCTTGCCTGCCTGGATGCCCCTAGCCAACCGCAATGCAGGGGCAAGGGGCGGCGGCTTTCCTTTCCTGGTGCCTCACATGAAGAGAATCATTAAATAGTGCTAGCACCACAGCAGCTGCCGCTGACTGCATGATGGCAACGGGACTGCCTGACCAGCAGCAGAAGCATGATGAGCGATTCCCCAACGTTGAACCTAGACGAGATCAACTTCTTGGTGCTGTGGGATCTTGCAAGAATCTTTGAATTAATGGAACTTGTTGACAATGGTACCTACAAGCAGCAGTTTTTCTTCTAGTCAGAGAAGAGGAAGAAGTGAGGATGATGACTTAAGTTTAGCTTTCATATTTTCCAGATTCTGTACTTCATTAGTATATAACTCTGAACTTCATATAAAATGTTAGTGTCCTGGTTTGAAAAGGAAGTGATTTTTTTGGGATGCTGTGGTCAAACCAATAGGTGCTGAGATTTGAATATTGGCACCTGGTGTGGCCACTGAAGACATGGATACGCCTCTGAGAACACGGGTTAAAAGCAGAGAACTCCCAGGGGGAAGGTCTCTTGACTTCTGTCCCTGAAAGAGGTCAGACCTCCCCCGCCCAGCTGCGGGCTGGGTGGGGGAGGGGGAGCCATGTGGCCGGGTGAGGTAGGCTGGGGCCTTGGACAGAGAAGGGAGGTGAAGGTCCCTGCAGGATGGAAGGGTGGAGGAGCACTGAGAGGCAATGGGCATCCACCCCCCCCCCCCCCCCCAGGAGAGAGAGAGCTGGTGCCTGTGCTTGTGCCACCTTGAAATTTGATAGCACGGCCTGGCACAGAAGGAGGGGGTGGGGCGAGAAGGTGCCTGGCAGGGCAGCCATGGGAGTTCTGGGCTGGCAGAGCCTGAGATTTTAACCCTTTTCTTGGATGATGGAAACCTTACAAATGCTGATCCTCCTGCAACTGAATGAGAAGAGAGATAGAGATGAAATAGGAGGAAATGGGCCAGTGTGATCCAAGTTTGTGCAAGTGAAAGATGTCCAAGAGAAGTTGAGAAGAATCCTAGGTGGGAGGAGATGATGGAGTGGCCTTTGGCTGGACTTTTCTTGAATAGCCATGGACAGAACCATTTTTCCTGTGACCCAGAGACTGCATTTAGGGGGAGGCAATGGCTTGGAGCCAAGAGAGTGCAGTGATGTTATGTGAAGGAGTGCGTGAACAGAGACGACGGGTGAGGAGAGTGGTGGTGCCCTCCACCTTCAGGGAAGAAGAAGACCTCTGTTCGCGAGACCCTTCGGCCCCAGGGGTGAATTTTGGGGGGGGGCAGGTGTCCCAAAAGTGAGACACTGTGCTCTTTTGGAACTGGGCAAAGCATCCTTAAAAGGGGAACCCTAGAAGCAGCTCTGGTCCATGCGCACTGGTGAGAGCACTGTACATGGAAGGAAGATGTCACGATGGCAAATGTGACATGGAAACAAGAGGTCTCAACTGTGTTTCCAGGGGAAGCCTATGGTACAAGAGGGACTCCTCTCTTCTTGATGAACTGAGAATTGATTATCTGAAGGGTGGTGATGGACTGAGAGTTGGTGATCTGAGGGGTGGTAACTGAATTGAGAATCCAAGATGTTGTACTACTGTGATGTATTGGAAATTTGGTGGGGGGAGGAGGAATGTTTTTGGAAGGTTTTCATTCTGAGTTCTGTGTGTGTTTCTTTTTATATATAGTTGTAGGTTAATAAAGTTTTTCTTCTTTATTCCTAAGTTGGAGCCTGCTTTGCTCTATTCCTGGTCACATCTCACAGCAGATACCAGTGAGAATATATTTCCATGGGGGCACTGGCATTGTGCCAGCGTCAAACCATGACAGTTAGCAAGTTCTCTTCACAGTTTGTTGCGGTGTGACCACTTTTCGCTTCATAGTTCGTTTTACTGTTCTGGTTATAATTTATTATTAAGATTGTAAATTTTCATATTCCAGTTGGTATGTTCTGTTTCCCCCATATTTTATGTAATGGTACTGGCTTAGGCTCCCTTTCCCGCCAGTGTCCCTGTCAATCCTCTGTCCCCTCCCCGGTTGCCTAGGGAACTCCCGCCTTTTTGTATCAATTCCTACGTCTGTCATCAAACCCCTCCTATGTTTCCCCAGCAACCTCCTTGTCCGTCACCCCCTGCCCACTCCCATACCCTAGAAACTTCCAAGCTGGACAGGAGGTGATTGGAGCAGAAGTTGTTGTCCCTCCCCAACACGTCCCCCATTTGTCACCTTACTGTGTCAATCATTATGTTCTTTTTTGTGACTGGCCTGGAGGTGGGTTGTTCCTCCCCTCTTGGGCCCCTTAAAACCTTTGTTCACCCTGCCCTTCGGGGCAGTTTTTCCGGGCAGTTCCCTGCAGCCTTCCTACCCTCTCCAATAAACCTTTTCCCTGCTGCGGAGAACTGTCTAGCCTCCTTTGCCTTTTTTCGTGCCTGTGCTTCGCTGCTGCATCGTCTTACCCGTCTACCACGGTGCTGCATTCCCCATCACGCCGTGAGGGAGAGCGCCTTAGGAAGCCATACGCCCTGCCTGCCTCCTGCCAGGAGCCAGGGCTGAGCGGCCACGTGGCTGTCACACCTAGGCTGCTGAGGTGCCTTTCTGTGGGTTAGCTGGGCTTGGACTTCCTGCACAGCAGCATTCTTCTATTCTTTTAGTATAGTTTTAATGTAATATATATAATAAAATAATAAATCAAGCCTTCTGAAACATGGAGTCAGATCCTAGTCTCTTCCCTCAACCTGAGACCCCTGTGAACACCGTCACATCTACTGGCTCTCCCCGCAAGGGTTTCTGAAATACCAAGGTATCATGGTAGAACAGGATGATGTAGAGATAGTGGTAACTAACATTGTCAACCCAGCCTCTTTTCTTAGTGGGAACCAAGGAGAGCCAATTCATCACAACTGCCTGGAGACTATTGAAGCCACTTATTCCAGCTGCTCAGACCTGAAGGACACTCCTTTGGATGATGAGGAAACCTGGTTCACCAATGGAAGCAGCTATGTTATCAATGGAAAATGACATGCTGGGTACGCAATTACCACATCAAGGGACCTAATCGAATCAGGACCATTATCAGCAGGTACCTGTCTCGGTTTGGAAAGACAGGAGTCTGCTAAGGAAGGCAGAAGCCTCCCCTGAAATGGAGAATGTAAACCTTCTCCACCTTCTCGGGGCCTCTCGCTGGTCAGAGTGATCCCGAGAAATGTTAGAAAGTCTCTTTTCCCAGCCTGGCTCTAGAAGAAGGAGTCAGAGCTCTTCAGTTCTCGGTCTCAAGGTTGTTTATTGTTCCTTATCTATAAAATTCTTTTTCCTGTCTAGCTGAGGTCCAGTCAGCAAGACAGTCCAGGGCACTCTGCCTGCCCCCGGGGCAGTGTTATGTCTTTATACCGAAAATCACGTATACAATGTTTACAATTACTTTCCAATACCTATCACCTATGTTAGACAGTGAGCTTCTACTCTAAACCAATCTAAAAGTGCCAACATCACAGCAGAAGATGGAGGCCAAGAAGAAGAAGGAGAAAGGCTGGACACGCACAGATCCCTCCATTTTGCCCCCTGAAACCCCATTCTAAAAACCCCAAAATCTACTTTTTCACACTGTGATAAATTCACTATCATTCTACTTAAACTGTCGTGGCTTGCAGATCTTCATCTAAGGTTGGTAACTTGCTCCACCGGTCATAATCAAAACCACAGGCATCTTGGGCTCTGTGCCAGGGTCACTGAGCCCCCTGGCAGGGGTCTTGGCTGCTCAAGACAGCCAGAGGGATGTCCTGGGTTCCGACATCTCCCCCTTCTATATGCACCAAAAACACCTCTTTTGCAACTTTGTTCATGGCCTGCCGCATGCACTGGAAGATGCATGGTAAAATAAGCAGAAGAACTACAAGCCCTATCAAAATATAACAACCTATCTTTAAAAGTTCCCTTCACAATGATGAAAGGTCAAAAAATCCAACCACATCATCCATCCAGGACCCAGTAACCTCCCCAAGCTTATTAATGCTTTCTTGTAACCTTTTGATGTTTTCATGAATCCATTTTGAATGATCTGACATGTTCATGTAGCACATCCCTTCAAATTCTTCACACCCATGTCCATGTGCCAGCAACAGATAGTCAATTGCTGCTCTGTTTTGGAGAGTTGCTCGTCTCACACTGTTGATGTCTGTTAACATGTCACTCAGTGTAAGAGAAACAGCCTGAGCATGCTTGCTCAACCAGCAACCCATGTGATCCAATTGAGTCAAGGCCACCCCTGATGCTGTCTGCGGTGAGAAAATTGCAACTGCTATTCTCTGAGCCTTGTCCCATGTGTGCACATCATCATCACAATTTGGATTGTATTTCCCCTTATGTTTTTGCTCTTTCAAAATTTTCAAACCTGGTGTTAGCAATGAAATTCTCCTAATGCTGCATGGACCACCTTTGACATTTGCAGGGATACCAGGCCAAATTCTGTCCCCACAAATGAAAAAAATTCCCTGTGGCAATTGTGCTGGAACCTGGAGTGATGCTTTGGCTGTCACTTTGGTGTATTTGCACCTAGTAGATGCATTTCTATAAATTATATTATTTGGAGTAACATCAATTGTCTTATTTTCTGTTTGTGTCACCTCTGGAAGCTCGAATTTTATGCAAAAATTCATTTTTGTTGACCCAAGAATTTCCAGTTCCTGAGGTTCAATAGGAGCCACAGGAAGGAACTGTGTCCAAAGATGCCATTCATTCACAGGATTCGAAATTACCCGTGAAATCTTTAGAGGGGTGTTATTTTGGAATTGGCCACTCATTCACTGGCAAGCCCACCAAGCATGTTGAAAATGGTTTCCCTGGACTTGAATGTGTCAAGCAGATGCTGTCTAAACCCACTGCATTGGTCAAAGCTTCCCAAACATTTTGTTTTGGCTGGACCATGGGCAAATCTGCCCCATTGCCTAAGGCAATAGGTGGGAGAATGAGGCACATGAGCAACACTTGATCAAATCTCAAGCTCATGGCTTCACTCCTTGTGAGAAGCTTTGCCATGCCGTGACACCCAAGGCCCTGAAAGAAACCCCAAGTCCTTGAACTCTTTATGTGCTGTTCAAGGAGGTGTCCACGGTCTTGTCTTCTCCTTCCATCTGTGTGCTTGCCTCTTTGTTTCCGGGATCCATGTCCTCTTGTGTCTGAGTCCAGTAGGGCTTCACGTGTCTTGCTGACACCCACTTTGGACCTCACCCTGTGGAGACACAAGCAAAACACTTGCCCCACGTGATTACTTTGAAAGGACCTTCAATCTGTCCTGTTTCTGGATTTCTGATCAAAACTAAAGGATTCTCCCTTAGTTTTGCCTCGGTACTGTTAGAAAAATGCCTGATAATTGGTGGAGTGGGTTCTGAAAAGGAGCCGTTTAGAAAATTCAGCACATAAAATGCCTTGTTCAACCTCATGTGAGGTGTTGCCTCTGGCTCCCCCTTTTTTTTTAATCCAAAAGGGATTTCAGGGTATGGTGTGTTCTTTCAATGATTGCTTGACCTGTGGGAGAGTGAGGAATACCGAATGTATGTCTGACACCCCACTTTTTCAGAAATTTGTCAAGCACCTTCCCTGTATACGTTAGACCATTGTCTGTTTTTATTTCCTGAGGCACCCCTAATGATGCAAATGCTTGCAAAAGGTGTCGACAGGCATGTTGTGCAGTTTCTCCTGTGTGTAACGATGTGAAAATTGCTCCTGAAAATGTATCAACTGAGACATGGATATTTCTGAGCTTCCCAAAAGATGGATATTTTGTGACATCAGCTTGCCACAGCTGGAGACTCTGCAATCCTCTCAGATTGACTGCTCCTGTGGATGCAGGTGGTTGCACAAGCTAACAGTCTAGGCAAGCACTAATGATTTCCCTCGCCTGGCTTTTTGAGATGCGAAAGGATTCCATCAGTGCCTGTGCATTTTGATGAAAAAATGCATGGCTCAACCTTGTCTGTTCAAAAATATCCAGTAAAGTCTATGAAATGGGCATGGTTAGCTTGTCTGCCTGGGCATTCCCTTCTGCTAAAAATCCTGGAAGGGACAAGTGTGCTCTAATGTGAGTAATGAAATATTTATGTTCCCTGTTTTCCAGCAGTGTTTTGATACATGATAAGTATGAATATAAGATGTCATTGCTTGTTTCTTTCAAAAGTGAACCTTCCAACTGTTTGACCACATTCGCAACATGTGCTGAATCTGTGATCAGACTGAGAGGTTGCCGGAACAATTGAAAGACTCTGACCACTGCTGCCAATTCCACAATTTGTGGTGAACCTTGGACTATTTTTACATCTGAGTCCCATTCCCCTGTGACTGAATTCTGCCACGTGATTACTGATTTGTGGGTCTTCCCTGAACCATCAGTGAATACTGTTATCCTGTCCAATGGTTCCTCACTTATTCTTGGTTTCTCCCTGTAACAAATTTTTGATTTCAGCAGTCTGTGACCTGGAAAATGAATCGTGCAAATGCCTGGCTACCCTAACAATGCAATTAACAAGTCTTTTGATTTTTGCATCGCCCAGTCAAAATAATCTTTTTTCAGTGGTAAATAAATTGTAGAAAAATACCTGCCTGACATTGTCAGCAACCTTGTCCTTGCTTTTATGATAATTTGAGATGTCATCTCCAGGTCCGTGAGGATCATCTTCGGAGACCTGTAAGACAAAAATATCCACTCTATGATTAAGAGAGGGTCTCTTTGAGACGAATCCCACTGAAAAATCAGGCCATGAAACTGAACTTTTCCCCCCAACACTGCCAATTGGAAGGGCAGTGATTCTACAAAACGATGTGCTTGTTTCTGCTGAATGACCTCTGTAACTTTCTCGAGTTCTTTCTGTGTTTCAGGTGTAAGAGTTCTGAGAGATTTGATGTCATTGTCCCCTCTCAACAGATTGAGCAATGATGGGATGTCATCATTTGTGATCCCCAAGATTGGTCTCATCCAGTTGATTTCTCCGAGAAGCTGTTGCAGGTCATGCTAATTGCTGACTTTGGAGCTGACTTCCATTTTCTGTGGTCTTATTGCTCGCTCCGAGATCTTCTACCCTAGGTATTTCCATGGTGCGATCTCCTGAATTTTTGAAACACTGATTTCCAGTCCTGCTTTTTGCACCTCTGCAATCACACAGTCACGAGCTTCTTGCAGCTCCTGTTGTGTTGGTGCTGCGATGAGAAAATCATCCATGTAATGAATGTTTTTTGCCCCCGGATGTTTCTCCCGTGCTGAAGACAAAGCTCGCACCATGTACCATTGGCAGATAGTTGGCGAGTTCTTGAGGCCCTGTGGAAGAACCACCCAATGGTACCTTTGCAGAGGCTCCTCCCTGTTGATGCTTGGTACGGAGAATGCAAATCGAGGAGCATCATCTGGATGAAGCGGAATACTGAAGAAACAGTCCTTGAGATCAATGATCACAAGTGGCCAATCTCTGGCAATCATTGAGAGCGAAGGAAGTCCCTGTTGAAGCAGTCCCATGTCCTCGATGACTTCATTGATCTTCCTGAGGTGATGCAGCAGTCTCCATGAGCCTGAAGTTTTCTTCCAAATGACAAACACTGGAGAATTCCATGGACTGTTCGTTGGCTTGATGTGTCCCTTTTGCAGTTGTTCTTTGACCAGGCTCTTCAGAGCACTCAATTTCTTTTGTTCAAGGGGCCACTGATCCACCCAGACAGGATTGTCTGTTTTCCAAGTTAATTTCAGAGTGGTGAGTGCTGCAGTGACCCCCACTAAAAATCCACTTGCAATTTTGTGCCCCATTGTGCTAAAAGGTCCCTTCCCCATACAGTGATGGGCTTTTGCACAACAAAAGGGCAAATGATGGCTGTTTTGTCTCCTGGTCCTGTGACAACAACTGCGTTCTCAGTCTGCAGACACAGGGAACTCCTCCCTATGCCTGTGAGAGAACCCAAGGGAGCAACTAACTTCCATTCCTGGTGCCAAAAAATGTATGATATGACTGTGACGTCAGCCCCTGTGTCGAGCATCCCTCTGATGGTAATTGACTTTTCGCCACAGGTCAATTGACAAGTGACAGTGGGTCGATCCCAACCTATATGTTTTATCTAAGAAGCGTGTACTTCCACATGGTCTCCAGAGGGAAAGCCCTGCTGATCAAACAGTGGCATGACTTGTTCCGCTGCATGTGATGGCAAAGCGATAGCTTTGGCTACCGGGGTGTTCTCTGGAACAGTCAGTGGTGGTCAAAGAGCTTTGGCTAGAACTGTCAGCTCTTCATTCTGATTTGCCGAGACGATCAAAGGGTAAATGACAAGTCCAAGGATGCTGCTTCTGTCCTTACTGATTATTAAAAAGTCCTGTCTCTTGGGCGAAGTTCCAGTGACACCCGTGGGTATCACTGCATGGCTCTCATCCATGAAGCACGTCAGTTTTGAAGCTGCCAGGATGCACTGTGCTCCTGGCGGGAGCAACTCTGGGTCACTGGGGATTCCACAGATTGCTTTGCTGAGGGCGTCTACTCGATGTTCCCCGATGATTTTTCTGTCTTTTCTTGTGTCATTGCCATCACTTGTGTCGTCACGCGCTAGCGATACGCGCTCTTTTTTGAGTTTCCCAGATGCAGCAGAGGTTTTCCATCCACATCTGTCTGAGAGCGGCATTCACTTGCGAGGTGTCTTCCTCTTCTGCACCTTGGACAGAGGCCCAACGGCTTTTCAGTCCTTGGCATTTGTGGGCAGTTTCTTCCAAAGTGTCCAAATGTCCCACATTTGTAGCATTGTCCTCCAGAAGAGTTGCTTTTCTTTTCAAAGTTCGCAAAAACCTTATTGATCCTTTAATTTTGCGCTTGAAACATTCTGTCCATCTGTTCTTCCATTTGTCCTTCCAGGTGTCCTTCCAGTTCTTGCTTCACAATGGATGCAACATGATGAGGTGTTCTCACCTTGCTGCACGCCTCCACCATCTCTGCCAGAGAGGGTTGACTGGGCATCACACTGATGACTCGCTTGCAGTCCTGGTTGGCATTGGTAAAGGCAAGGCTCTTGATGAGGTGTGGTTTTGCTCCCTTATCAGTCACCTGTCGATCCCCTGCTTGCGTGAGTTGATCTGTGAATGAAGAAAAAGGTTCAGTGGGACCTTTCCTGATATCCGTGTAGATGGTGTCTTGGACTCCTGCTGGTGCGATTTGTAGGATTGCCCTCCATGCTGCTTCCTTGAAGTTGTTCAGCACTTCTTGTGGAAACCTCGCCGCTTGCTGCACTGGGTTGTCCTCTGGAGGATCACCTGCCAACTGTGCCAAGGTGAGGTTCACGTTTGGCTCGCCCTGGTATCTGGCTCTCAGCTCACCAAGAGCTCTTCTCCATCTCGTGTCCCACACAAGGTTCTGTGTGTCTGTAAGAATCATTGACACAAGACATCTAATATCATAAGGTGTTAAACCATATATGTTGAAAGTGCCCCTCAAAAGCTGCTTAAAATATGAAGAACCCAGTCCATTGTCTCTGATGGCCTTGGCTAGATATTTGACTGCTTCGTGATCTAACCTCTCCCATCTTGGGTTCTGACCCTGTGCATCGTAACTCACGGGCATTGTGATGTCTCCTGAACCTTGTAATAGGTCTTTTTCTTTTTCTAATTATTTTCTAATGTTTGTCCAATCTATGGCTGGAATCATTTGTGCTTTGGGTACCTGTGTTTCCATGGGTACTTGCATGGAAGGTGAAGTCATCTGCAGAAGCTGCTGCCATGCTGCAGCCTCTCCCATCCTGGAATTCATCGGTGTCACTGGAATCCACATCCCCTGCTGGGCTGAAGCCTTGGCCCTTGGCCCTAGATTAGGAACAGGGATTTGTAATTCCTGTGTTGTGGTTCCCAAAGCTTTGTTCAAATCCTGCAAAATATATTTGGCCGCACTCCTTGGTATTGTAACCGTCGGCCCCTGGCCAGATGAGCCAGCAGTTACCGATGTTGAGAGCATCCAGGCTGGAACACCCTCCGAAGCAGTAATATGTACTGTGTCATCCTGTTGCTGTGCTTCAGTAGGAGTGTCATGAGCCCCATGACGTTCTGAAGTTGATGGAAGCTCCATTCGCTGTGTCGGAGCTGTCTTCTACCTAGCTTTCTTTTTATATGAAACTGGAAAAAAACGTTGCAGTGTTAAAATCCTGCCACTAAGTGGCGCTGTGGCTCGACTGACTGGGTCTGGCAGAGTTTCCTGCAATGTGACAGTCCCACCACAAGGTGGAGCTGTCGCCTGCCCGGTTGGATCTGGCATGGCGACCGGCTGTAACACTGGTACACTCTCACTATAGTCTCTTATCTGTGTCTCTGATGGGTCGTTGACTGCCTCACATAATATTTGCTGTATTTGCCACAACTCTCCCATCTGAGATTTTGATTGAAGCTGAAACTGCGCGGTTTGCTGAGCTTGGTTTTGGGCTGGTTGTTGGGGTTGGCTGCGTGCCTGTTGCCATGGGACTGGAGAAGGGGTGGTACCTTGGGAACCCTCTGTACCCTGACCATGCCCCGTTTCTGCCTGTGTCGTCACGGGAGTGCTGGCATCCCTGCCCCGACTGCGCCTCCCCTGCGCTCATTTTGGAGCAGGCGCGGTCTCAGGAACGCCCCCCTCTTCCCCGGGACTGACATCCCCGCTGTCCCGGTCCCATTCCAGCTCTGATATTTCCGCTCTGCCCTGATCGTCATCATGACCCTCATCTTCTGATCCCGTGTCCACACCCACAACCGGGGCACGCAGTCCCTGCTTGGCCGGTGCCCGTGACGCATCTGCGAACTGAGAAACCCTCCCCGCGCCGACTTCCGGGTTTCGCGTCATCATCACGTGCCTGCTGCGTTCTGTAGCGGTCGCAGTCAGGGACCCTGCAGCAGTCCTGGCTGTCTTAGTCCCGTCCGCCGCAGCTGCCGCGACCCATGAGCTTTCCCCGGGTGACTGCTGATCGCCCACCATCACGCGAGTTATCCCTTTCGCGTGTGTCTTTTGCACCGCCCCACCTGAAACCGCCGCTGTCGCCAGTACTGCGCATGCTCTCGCCGCCACTTCTGTGCCTCCCGCCGCCTCCCCCGAGGCCCTCCCGGCTGTCCCCGCTGCTGCCTCAGGCTGCCGCTGGCTGTCTAGTGCCGCCGCGGCGCTGCTTTGCCAGTCACCAAAGGGCAGTTCTCCCTCCCTCTCAGGCCCCGCGATCTCCTCCCCCCCCCCCCCACACCGGTTTCGCTGCCGTTCCCGCAGTGAGGCTGTGTTTTGGCTTTCTCGGCTTGGGATACAGAGCCTCAAAACTGGCCGAGTCCCAATCCTCGTGCTCTCCGGGGAAAATAGTTAATCTCAGCTTCCCCGGGACTGGTAGGGGTGTGTCTGAGTCCGTGTCTGAGGACCCTGAGACTTTTGGGGTTCCTAGGCCCTCTGGGGACCCCATGGACCTCGGAGGTGATGGTATTCCCTCCTGCTCCCCCTCAACAGGACGAATTTC
Organism: Diglossa brunneiventris; assembly: GCA_019023105.1. NCBI lineage: Eukaryota > Metazoa > Chordata > Aves > Passeriformes > Thraupidae > Diglossa > Diglossa brunneiventris. Next base: position 17,130,036 of record CM032364.1, on the reverse strand, counting down.
TGCCTCCCCGGGGCTGGTAAGGACAAGTGCAGCCTGCTGCTAGCAGAGCAACTCTCTCCCTCCGACCCCTGTGGGAATTTGGGCTGTCTGCTGCTGGCTGGCAGCCCTCCCGCTGTTTTTCGTGGTTGCTTCCAACATCACCCTTGTGGACAGCAACAACTTTACAGCTGCCTTATCTCTTCTCATGTCCTGGGTTCTGACACACCTCTCTGAATTGCTATAAATTTTAAATTAAGGGGCTCTCAGGCAAAAAATATGGGAGCAGGAAATAATAGTTCTTTAATAGGGAAGAAAATAAAAGGATAAAATAAAAAATGCAGTACACTAGAACAACACTGACAGAGTCAGAACTCAACCTGACACCCTGTTGTTCAGGGTGTTGGTAGCAGTCTAATTGGAAATGTGGCTGCAGTCCTCCTGGAGTGTCAGGTGTGGTTCTGCTGGAGCAGGGATCTTGTAGAAAAAAGTGTAGTCTTCCTCCGAAGATCTAGTGGAAGAAGAGGCAGCTGCTGTTCTTCTGGGAAATCTAGTGGAGAAGCCGTGCAGTTATTCCAGAATCTCCAGATTATATCTGGGTAGCAACGCTTGGCTCTTCTCTCTGGGCGGAGCATCTCACAATGGGATGCTAAAGTTCTTATCAGTCATGCAGTGGCATTCAATAGCCTGTTATCAGCAGATGTCCCCTTCCGAGGGAGGAGTGATTGTGATCACTCAGAGAGGGATAAGGAAAACTGCTCACTTGACAAAAGACAACTGCTATACAGATGGTAATAGAATACATCTTGCTTTGCAATCTGGAACAGTACCTCCGCACAGAAGGCAGAAATAATTGCCCTGACTTGTGCATTAGAGCTATCAAAAGGAAAGAAAATAAATATTTATACAGATTTAAGATATGCATTTGGAATAGTGCATGCCCATGGGGTTATCTGGAATGAAAGAGGACTGTTAAATTCGCAAGGGAAGAACATTAAACATGCACGAGAAATAATACAACTGCTGGAAGCAGTTCAAATGCCTGAGAAGGTAGCAATCATGCACATTAAGGCACATCAGAACGTGAGCTCAGAATTGGAAGAGGGAAACAAGTTGGTGGACAGAGAGGCAAAAGAAGTGGCAAAAGGTGAGGTAAAAGTAGAAGGAGCCTTAATTCCCGATGACCAAATCTCCCTAGAAGGTAAGCTAGTGTATAATAAGGATAGAAAGCTAATTGAGGATCAAAAGGGAACATATAACCAGGAGGGATAGGCTGTTACAGCAGAAACGAAACTGGTTATCCCCCTCCCATTTACTATGGCCATTAGTAAGAGAAGAACATCAGAAAACACACTGGGGAATTGATGTCTTGTATAATTATTTGATCGAAAGAATCACTGCCAGGAACTTATATGCCACTGTTACTCAAGTGGCCCGGCAGTGTGAACTTTGCCTCCAGACTAACCCCAAGAATACCCCTAAACCAAACCTGGGCCAAATTGGAAAGGGCCATGGACCCGGTCAGCAGTGGCAAATTGATTTTTAGCATTACCAAGAAAAGGGGGGGTACCAATATTTATTGGTACTAACAGATACCTTTTCAGGATGGCCACAGGCTTTCCCTACCAGGACTGCCAAAGCCCGGGAGGTAAATGAGGCATAGTAAAAACCCCCAGAGTAAAAAAAGGTGAAAAGTGCCTTTCTGTGTAAAGCCAAGGCCAAAGAGAAAAGCTGCTTCAGTGAAAGACAAGAAGATAAAGAAGGAGACAGCGAAGAGAGATAAAGAGAGACAGAAACTGCTGTGGGAGCAGGTCAGCCTGACCTAAGAATTCTTTCTGATAAAGAAGAACTAGCAGCAAAAGTCACTGTGAAACTTGTAAAATGAATATGTATGAGCCTATTGTGAAAATTGTATGCATATGAATTTGTAAGAGAGATAAAAGGAGGTCTGGAGTTCACAGAGGTATGCATGTCATTTTAGGGGGAATGATTCTCACATGAGTCCAGCGCTGTAAAAAACATACCGGCTTTACAACTTTCACAAAGTTGTGGAGTTTTTGGCTATATCTCCGCGAAACATTTTGGCGAGCCAGGGCAGAAGATCTCTGTCCCCGCAGGGGCGGAGGGACAGACGGACTTCCCAGGCGTGCCCCAGGATCTTCCTGGAGGGGGGCTTCGCTCATCTCGGCTTGCCACCTGCGAGGACAAAGAACCTGCTGGCCTGTGGAGGATACGGTATGTATTAAGAGGGGCCCCGGGGGGGAGGAAAAGGTGAATTATAGGATGGCTGAGTGAGTCATTCAGAGACATCTGAGTGCTGGGCCCGTGGTCGCAGCCGATAGCGCGGCAGAGGAGCGGCTAATGGGGACAGGGGGTTCCACTGCTGATAGGGCGGCCGTAGCGACCTTGGGGGGGGGTCAAGTGGACCTGTGTGTGAGAAAGGTTCACTCCTGATAGAGGGGAGTGTGTGTGTGTGTGTGTGTGTGTGTGTGGTGTCCGGACACTGTATCATCGTATGGTTAATGCGTTGTGTGGTTAATGTTAATGTGTCTGTAATCGTGCGAGCTTGTGGTGTGTGAAAGAGAGAGCGAACAAGTGAGCTCACCCATGGCGCGGGGGGGGGTTAGGGTTTAGGTCTGAAGTGGCCGAGGGAGGCTTGAGGCGCCGGCTGAGGCAGGCTGTGGGGGCAGGGAGTGCCCCGCGGTGAAGTGGAACAAGTGGAGAGACGTAGATGGTAGTGAGGATATTTATTGTGTTTAAATGTGGTGATGTGTGTAGGTTTGACACATTTTAACTGTGAGTACGAGCTCAGGGAATTTCTCTGCCCTGGAGTTTGGGCTTAATCTCTGGAATTTTTACTGTGTGCTGTTATTTTGATTGTGTCCAGAGAAAGCAGAATTATTGTATGCTGTGTTGTGTTGGGAAAAGTGAGCACTTCGAGAGATATGCTCTTTCCCAGGGATTTTGTGTAGTTCTTCCCCCATATAGTGGTGTTTGCGTTTGCAGGGATTTTAAGATCTTGTTTGCAACAAAAGAAGCATTTTACACAGAAGAACTATAGTGTGGTGATTTATGTTTAACTGTGGTAAAGCGAATTAAAGGAATTCCAAGAATTCCCCCCCCACAGCAATCCAAGGCCTGGCTCTAGTGAACTCGAGATAAGTGTATGTGTCTCTGTTTGCGGGCATATCAAAGTTTTTGCTGTAACAAGCACAGCCTTTTGCAAGGCAGTAGAAATTTGGAGTTCCCTGTGGAACTCTAAATAGAATAGCCTGCCTCTACAAGGATTTCTGAGAGCTTTTGATGCATCGAGAGATGCTGCAGTATGAGAGAGACACTGGTATTGCTGTTCTAATAAACGTCAGGGCACATGCCCCCGAGTATAAAGTTTTCTGATCAGAACCTAAAATCTTAAAGCTTTTGTGTGAGTAATCACATCTGATATCTGCCACCTGGAGATCTGTGTGAGAAAAAACTGAGAGAAGACACTGTGAAGCTTGGAGGGGAACAAGATAGCATAAGGAGAAGGAAATAATGAGAACTGACCAGAGCAAAGAGCCCCTTTTGGGAGAGGGGCCCACTAGAACAACGCTGCCAGTAGGGGTGGCTCAGAAAATAAAAAGGTTTATAATACCTTATTGCAGTTAATGCTGTTTTAAAATAGGAAGGTAAATGGGATGAGGTTTTGTATGCTAATATGTTTTTTGTTTTAAGAAATCACCCAGAATAGCAAAGGGACTGTGGGATCTTGGCCCTTGAAAAGGAAAACAAGGTAAAGAGAAGACAAATCAAACGTGATGTTCAGCATGCAGCATAAGATAGCAATGTATGAAGTCAGACAAAGATTATCATGCTGAAATGCAAAGCAATTACAATTTGCAAAATGAGTAAGGTAAGGGAGGAAGAGTAAAGATGACCTCCCCAAAAGGGGAGAGGACTCAGGCTCCAAAGGTATACCCATTCCAAGGTATATCCACCCCCCCCTTGGCAATCCAAGGAAGCAAGCCCCTACTGCAAGAGGCAGTAGGACCAGAAGGAGAGAAATTAATGATTAAAGTTCTATTTACCACTCTTGATTTAGAGGCATGAGAAAAGATTGCTAAGATATCAGCAGATTATCAAGACTAGATAGCAACAAGAGCGGAAGAACCATTCCAAAAAAAAAAAAAATCATAAATTGGTCTGCATTATATTTCCCCAAGCAGGGGCCTTCTGAGATTTCATCTGAATTCCTAGAGCGCTTAAGAGATGTGATGCATCATTGGATCTGGGGTGATTAACAAATAGCTGCACACAACTGAAGAAGCTGGGGTGGGGGGGGAGAAGAAAAAGGGTGGAATTTTAGTTGATACAGGGGCCATATATTCAGTTTTAAATAAAGCTTTAGTACCTGTAGAGAATGTTTATGTTGTAGTGTGGGGAACAGCTGGCCAATCTGAGAAGGCATACCTTTGTGAAATCTTTAAAGTAACATGTATACTTAGAAGCTTTTGTATATGTTCACTAAACATTCTCAAATGAGGAGGTTACTCTGGGGGCAAATGATATAAACATGTTAGGCTTAACATTAACAGCCATTGAAATTAGGAAGGACATTAGTAGAGAGATATTAGAATAAGTAAGTATTTTTGGGGGTATGGGCTTCTGCTGTACTAAGGAGGGTGAAAATGCCACCCCATAATAATCAAGCTTAAAGAAAAGAACACAGCCAGTGAGAATTGAGCAGTACCCCCTCAAAAGGAAGACAGGGAAGGAATCAGCCCAATAATTGATAGTACTGGATTGAGGGCTGTCAATAAGATAACAAAGAATTTATACACTGTGGTAGCAAATCCATATACTTTACTGACTTGTTTAACACCTAAGCTAACCTGGTTCACTGTTTTAGACCTGAGAGATGCCTTCTTTTGCCTCCCTATCCACGAAGCCAGCCAGAATATTTTTGCATCCAAATGACACAGCTCACATGGTCCATGTGCCTGAAGGCTTCAGAAATTCCGCCACCCCAATTGAGGAACAACTTGCAGAGACCCAGAGTCCCAGGGAGCTCCACAAGAGGAATGGAAGATGTTGCAGTATGAAGAAGATCTTCTAATAGCCACTCGAGAAGCATGTGTGGCCTAGATGGTAAGCCTTTCAAATTTCCTAGGACTCCAAGGATACAGAGTATCACAGGAAAGGCACAGGTAGTGAAACAGAAAGTAATCTACCTGGGGTACAAAGTGAGTGCTGGGCAACGGACTTTAGGGCAGGGAAGCCATATGCCAAACCCCAAAACCCCAGACAATGAAAGAACTCTGAACCTTCTTAAGCATAGCAGGGTAGTGCCAGCTGTGATTTTATAATTATGGACTGCTCGTCAAACCCCTCTATACTCTTATTGCCAATGAAAGCAGAGATCTCCAGTGGACAGAAGAAGCCACACGGGCCTTTCACCAGCTAAAGAGTGCCCTCATGTCAGCTCCAGCTTTGAAACTTCCAGATGTGAGTAAACCATTCTTTCTATTTTCCCATGAAAGACAAGGAATTACCCTGGGAATACTGGGTCAGGACTTGGGTCCATACCAGAGGGCAGTTGCTTACTTCTCTAAGCAACTAGATGCTGAAATATTCAAGGAGCACCCAAGTTTACCCTGGGACAAAAATGACTGTGCTAGTGTCCCACACAGTGTCCGCAGTACTGACAGTAAAGAGCAGCCACTGGCTCTCACCACAGAGGTTCCTGGAATACCAGGCCATCCTGTTAGAGCAAGATGATGTAGAGATAGTAGTGACTAATATTGTCAACCCAGCTTCTTTTCTCAGTAGAATCAAAGAGAAGCAGCACGCCTGGAGACCATTGAAGACACTCCTCTGGACGATGCAGAAACCTGGTTCACTGACAGGAGCAGCTATATTGTCAGTGGAAAGCGACATGTTAAGTACGCAGTGACCACCTGCAGAGAGGCAATAGAGTCTGGACCCTTGCCAACAGGTACCTCTGCACCAAGATAAATGCATTGACCCATGCCTTAGAAACAGCAGAAAGAAAAGAAAATAAACATTCATACAGACTCAAAGTGCATTCAGAGTCATGCATGCACACGGAGCCATCTGGAAAGAGAGGGGACTGCTAACCTCACAAGGAAAAGAAGAGACAATCCGGCTGCTGGAAGTAGTTCAGCTGCCTGAAAAGGCATATTAAGGCACACCAGAAAGTGAGCTCAGAATTAGAGGAAAGAAATGAGCTGGCGGATGGAGAGGCAAAGAAAGCAGCAAAAGGTGAGGTAATTATGGACAGACCTCCCTCGAAGGTAAGCCAGAATACAATAATACTAATCAAAAGAGACATACAACCACAAGGGGTGGGCTACCATTGAAAGAGAGCTGGTAATCGTTTCCCATTTTTGTGGTCACTAGTGAAGGAGGAGCACTAGAAAACACACTGGGGTGTAACTACTTAAAAGCTTTTATAAAGTGCGGCTCCTTTCCCAAGATGACCAAGGCTGCCAGTGATACAGAGTACATTGAAATGAAGTGTTGGCTTGGAAATAGTAGTTTCCACAGCCTTTCTAGAACACACATTGAAAGAATCGTTGTCAGGAATTTATATGCCACTATTACTCAGGTAAACTGACAGTGTGATCCTTGCCTCCAGACTAACCCCAAAAATACCCCCAGGCCAAAACTCGGTCAGATTGGGAGAGGCCATGGGCCTAGACAGCAGTGGCAAATTGACTTTTCAGAACTCCCAAGGAAAGGGGGGTATCGGTATTTACTGGTATTGACAGATACATTTTCAGGGTAGCCAGAAGCATTCCCCACCAGAACTGTCAAAGCTCGAGAGGTGACCAGGGTATTATTATGAGAAAACAATACCGCGCTTCAGAGTTCCAGCCACAATAACCTCAGATAGAGGATCACATTTCATTTCCAAAGTAGTGCAACAGATTAGTGGCCACCTGGGCATAGATTGGAGACTTCACACTCCATACTGCCCCAATCAAGCAACCAAGTAGAGAAAATGAACCATTTGATTAAGCAGCAGATTGTAAGACTGGGTGTCTTGGTTTAGAGCAAAATTTGGGAGAGAGTCCCCAGAGGGGCTCTGGTAGGAAGATAAATTCAATCGGCCCCTCCCCCCCCAACTGGTCCGGGAGAAAATACCTCCTTGGAGAAAAGTGGAAAAAAACTGTTTATTAAACAATAGAACCTAAACAATATTAAACAATAAAACCCCTTGCCGCTCTAAAAGAGATGACAAACTGAGAAACCCCCTGTCCCCGGGTTGCAGCCGGCTCACTCAGTCTCTGATCAGCTCTCCTGGTGCTGGAATTTGTCGCAGGCCAGGCCCGGCCCGGCCCGGTGGCCACAGGTGCAGCTGCCGGTGCTCCCCTGGGTGTTCAGTCCAGAGCAGGTTCCAAGAGGTCCAAAGAGAAGGAAAAAAAATCCACAGTCCAGGGACTCTTCTTTGCCTCAGCCAGCTGAAACTAACTAGAAGCAAAAGGAGAGCTCTCTGTCCTGCTGTCTGTTCATCAACAGACAAAACTGTCCAGGAGGAATGCGGGGGAGTAAGTGCAGTGTCTCAGAGAAAGAAAAAACTGTGTACTTCTTCTCTCCCCCCCTTCACTCTCTGCAACAAGTCTTAAAGGGGCAAAACTTACTATTATTCAGCATAAACAAATGAGACGATTTGGGGATAAAAGCATCATATAGTCAACCCAGGACATTCCACCCCTTATCCCCACATCGTCTGCTTACTATTAAACTAATATAACTTCTAACTCTACAAACACATATATTATACATCCATTATACAGCTATACACAGACAATGGTAACAGCATTCAGCAAACAGTGTTATTTACACATAGGTCTCACCCAACAATCAGATCTCCCTGAGGTACACATCGTGTTCTCCCATCTTTTTGCATTATCCACCATGTGCAACCTGGTCCCTGAGCAAAAACAACCCCACGAATGGGTTTGTTTGTATTTGAGGCAGAATTAATCCAAACTGTCTTCCCTAACAAACCTCTGATATGTACCACTGGGACTTTGTCTCCATCTACTCTATGCAAAGGCTCAGATTGGGCAGGGCCCACCCTGTTAGTAGAGCCTCGGGTATTAACTAACCAGGTGGCCTTTGCCAGATGCTGCTCCCAATTTTTGAAAGATCCCCCACCTAATGCTTTCAATGTGGTTTTTAACAGTCCGTTGTACCTCTCCACTTTGCCTGCAGCTGGTGCATGGTAGGGGATATGGTACACCCACTCAATGCCATGTTCCCTAGCCCAGGTGTTGATAAGGCTGTTCTTGAAATGAGTCCCGTTGTCTGACTCAATCCTCTCAGGGGCACCATGTCTCCACAGAATTTGCTTTTCCAGGCCCAGGATGGTGTTACGGGCAGTGGCATGAGGTACAGGGTAGGTTTCCAACCATCCAGTGGTGGCTTCCACCATGGTCAGCACGTAGCGCTTGCCCTGGCGTGTCTGGGGCAGTGTGATATAGTCAATCTGCCAGGCCTCCCCATAGTTGTACTTGGACCACCGCCCACCATACCACAGGGGCTTCAATCGCTTGGCCTGTTTGATGGCAGCACACGTCTCACAGTCATGGATAACCTGAGAAACACTGTCCATGGTTAAATCCACCCCTCGGTCTCGTGCCCACTTATAGGTGGCATCCCTGCCCTGGTGGCCTGAGGCATCATGGGCCCATCGAGCTAGGAATAACTCTCCTTTATGTTGCCAATCTAAGTCTATCTTTGACACCTCTATCTTTGCAGCCTGGTCTACCTGCTCATTGTTTCGGTGCTCCTCATTAGCCCGACTCTTGGGGACATGGGCATCCACATGGTGGACCTTCACAGGCAGCTTCCCTACCCTGGTAGCAATGTCTTTCCACTCATCAGCAGCCCAAATTGGTTTTCCTCTATGCTGCCAGTTGGCCTTTTTCCACCTCTCCAGCCATCCCCACAGAGCATTGGCTACCATCCATGAATCAGTGTAGAGGTAGAGCTTTGGCCATTTCTCTCTTTCAGCAATGTCCAGGGCCAGTTGAACAGCTTTGAGTTCAGCAAGTTGACTTGATCCACCTTCTCCTTCGGTAGCTTGTGCGACCTGTCGTGTGGGGCTCCATACGGCTGCTTTCCACTTTCGGTTCATTCCCACAATGCGGCAAGAACCATCAGTAAAAGAGCGTATCGTGTATCTTCTGCTGGCAGCTGGTTGTATGGTGGAGCTTCTTCAGCCCGTGTCACTTCTTGTTCACCTTCATCAGTGAGACCAAAGTTTTCACCTTCTGGCCAGTTTGTAATTATTTCCAGAATCCAGGGCGATTCAGCTTTCCAATACGGGCGCGCTGTGTGATAACAGCAATCCATTTGCTCCATGTAGCACTGGTGGCATGGTGCGCAGAGGAACCTTTGCTTTGAACATCCACCCCAGCACTGGTAGTCGGGGTGCCAGAAGGAGTTGTGTTTCAGTGCCAATCACCTCTGAGGCAGCCTGGACTCCTTCGTAGGCAGCCAAGATTTCTTTCTCTGTTGGAGTGTAGTTGGCTTCAGACCCTCTGTAGCTTCGACTCCAAAATCCTAGCGGTCGGCCTCGAGTCTCCCCAGGCACCTTCTGCCAAAGGCTCCAGGACAAGCCATGGTTCCCGGCTGCAGAGTAGAGCACGTTCTTCACCTCTGGTCCCGTCCTGACTGGGCCAAGGGCTACTGCATGGGCAATCTCCTGCTTGATCTGTGCAAAGGCTTGTTGCTGCTCAGGCCCCAGTGGAAAGGGTTCTTCTTACGGGTGACCAGATAGAGAGGGCTCACAATCTGACTGTACTCGGGAATGTGCATCCTCCAAAAACCTATGGCACCTAGGAATGCTTGTGTTTCTTTCTTGCTGGATGGTGGAGACATTGCTGTGATCTTGTTGATGACATCGGTGGGGATCTGACGCCGGCCGTCTTGCCACTTCACTCCCAGAAACTGGATCTCTTGAGCAGGTCCCTTGACTTTGCTCTTCTTGATGGCGAAGCCAGCTTTTAGGAGAATCTGGATGATTTTCTCCCCTTTCTCGAACACTTCTGCTGCTGTCTTCCCCCACACAATGATGTCATCAATATATTGCAGATGTTCTGGAGCCTCACCCTTTTCCAGTGCAGCCTGGATCAGTCCATGGCAGATGGTGGGGCTGTGCTTCCACCCCTGGGGCAGTCGATTCCAGGTGTACTGCACTCCTCTCCAGGTGAAAGCAAACTGAGGCCTGCATTCTGCTGCCAGAGGAATGGAGAAAAATGCATTGGCAATGTCTATAGTGGCATACCACCTTGCTGCCTTGGACTCCAGCTCGTACTGGAGTTCCAGCATGTCCGGCACAGCAGCGCTCAGTGGTGGAGTCACTTCATTCAATGCACGGTAGTCCACAGTCAATCTCCATTCTCCTTCAGATTTACGCACAGGCCAAATGGGGCTGTTGAAGGGTGAGTGGGTCTTGCTGACCACCCCTTGGCTCTCCAGTTCACGGATCATTTTGTGGATGGGGATCACAGCATCTCGATTTGTTCGGTACTGTCGGCGGTGCACTGTTGAGGTAGCAATCGGCACTCGTTGCTCTTCCACCTTCAGGAGTCCTACTGCAGATGGTTTTTTCTGACAGTCCAGGCAAGGTGTTCAACTGCTTGACACCCTCTGTCTCTACAGCAGCTATTCCAAATGCCCATCTGAGTCCCTTTGGGTCTTTGAAATACCCACTTCTGAGAAAGTCTATGCCTAAAATGCATGGGGCCTCTGGGCCAGTCACAATAGGGTGTTTCTTCCACTCGTTTCCAGTCAGGCTCACCTCAGCTTCCACCAAAGTGAAATCCTGTGATCCCCCTGTCACACCAGCAATAGAAACAGACTCTGTCCCCACATGTCTCGATGGAATTAATGTACATTGAGCACCAGTATCAACCAAAGCTTTATAATCTTGTGGTTCCGATGTGCCAGGCCAACGAATCCACACGGACCAGAAAACACGATTTTCCCTAGCCTCTACCTGGCTAGAGGCAGGGCCCCTCTAAGCCTGGTTATCCTTCTTTCCCTGGGCATATGCCTTGGATGTTCCTTCAAGGGGATCGGACATGTCATCATCCTCATACCTGGCAGTTCAGCTACGGGCAACTGGAGCTGCTTTCCTTTTGGTGGAACTCCCTCTCTCAGCCCTGTCTTCCTTCAGTTCACGCACCCGTCGTGCCAGAAGAGCAGTAGGTTGTCCATCCCACCTCCTCATGTTTTCTCCACAATCACGCAGGTAGAACCACAGCTCAGCTCGTGGGGTGTACCTTCTCTCGCCATCTGGGAAACGTCTGCCTTGCATACCAGAACCTCTGATCTGTACCGCTGAGATTTGGAGAAGGTCTTCTTTAATCTCCTCTCTGAGCTTCTTGTGGTTCTCCTCTATCTTGTCCTCTAATTTCTGCAGACGTGTTTCTACTGCTGCGATTCTGGCATGTGTTGGGCCATGCACAGCATCTGCATATGCTCGGAGCTTCCTTGCCATATCCAGCACAGTCTCATCCCTCTCATCCCTCTTCATTATGGCTAAGGCAGAAGCGTATTCATGTGGCCCAAGTCGCACAAGTTTTCGCCACATCACAGACGTGCATGGTACCAAGTCTGGGTTCCTAGTTGTTACATCATCTGAGAAAATAAATCTCTGCCACTGCCATTTCTCTTAGGCGTTGCATCCCTTGCTCTATGGTCTTCCACTGTGTCTGCTGCATATAAAGATCATCTGCACACAGGTATCTTTGTGCAACACTTTCCAAGACCCGTGACCAGAGGCTGAGTGGATTAGCCCCCCTCATCATTCCTTGGTCAATGACAGGGTCCTGTGACAAGGATCCCAAATGCCTCGCTTCAGTGCCGTCTAGAATTGTGGCCTCACCTGCAGCATCCCAGAGACGGACTAGCCAACTAATTATGGATTCATCAGGTCGTCGGGTGTAATCCTTCCGTAGTCCACGAAGGTCCTTCAGGGAAAAGGACTCAATATTTGCATCGGATCTTGCACCTGCTGCTTTGACTCTTGATTTTATGTCAGGAGGCATTGAGGTTCCTTCTCCTGTATCATCATCCTCACCATCTGCTGGTCGGTTGGTTTTGTCCGTACATTTCCCACTTCTAGTACTGGTAGCAACAGCCATTGGTTTAGCTGCTGGCTTAGGCTCACTATCTGGTTTGGCTGCTGGCTTCGAGCCTGGGGTGCTGGCTGCAGCCTGAGTGACTGGGATAGCTGATTTATCTCCCTGCCCCCCTGCTTCTGTCTGCTGCCCTACAGTATCTAACAGAGTGCGATAAGCATAGGCCAGGGCCCAGCTAATTGCAATGAGCCTTTTCTCGTTTGAGTCGTCATGGCACTTCTCCTTTAGGTATTTCCCCACCTCAGCTGGGTTCTGAATTTTCTCCCGTGGAAAATCCCAGCCTACAGGATCAGAAAATTCCTTCAGGGTTTGGCCTATATTTTCCCATTCTCCACACCACTCAGGATTTTTCACGCCTGCATCTGCTTCTGGGTCAGGGGTCTCACCAACTCTTCTGGATATCTCAGCTTTCATTCTGGAGAAGCTGCAGACTATATAGAGGAAGCCTACCAGATTGAATACCAGAAAGATGGTCTCTTTAACAGTCAGGGGAAACTGAACATTCTCAAACAGTGACATAACAGCTTCAAAGGAGAAGAAGGAAAAGAAAGGCTGGAAAGCCTTATTCTCGGCTCCTCCTCTAACAAACTGGGTGCAATTACTAATAAATTCCCAAAACATACTACCGGAACTGGGATGCAGGGTAGGACGAAACATATCGTAAACAGACGCCAGCATCTTTATAAACGCCCTATAAATCATTATCAGCAAGGCCAGCACAAGAGCTATTCCAATCCGTGCCCCTCTACCGTAAAAATTACGTATTATGGACAATAATCCTAGAGACCAGAAAGGTATTGAAATCTCAAAGAGGTCTAGAGACCAGAACCACATGAAGGCCTCCACCCCAAGAGATGTTACGAATTCCAGCAGCATGTCTACTGACCGCTTTAACTCACTAGCTAGTGAGCACAACCAACACACACAATAAGCTTTTTTTCCACTTTCTCGAGCCGCACGTTTGGGCGCCAATATTGTATATGTCTTGGTTTAGAGCAAAATTTGGGAGAGAGTCCCCAGAGGGGCTCTGGTAGGAAGATAAATTCAATCGGCCCCTCCCCCCCAACCGGTCCGGGAGAAAATACCTCCTTGGAGAAAAGTGGAAAAAAACTGTTTATTAAACAATAGAACCTAAACAATATTAAACAATAAAACCCCTTGCCGCTCTAAAAGAGATGACAAACTGAGAAACCCCCTGTCCCCGGGTTGCAGCCCGGCTCACTCAGTCTCTGATCAGCTCTCCTGGTGCTGGAATTTGTCGCAGGCCAGGCCCGGCCCGGCCCGGTGGCCACAGGTGCAGCTGCCGGTGCTCCCCTGGGTGTTCAGTCCAGAGCAGGTTCCAAGAGGTCCAAAGAGAAGGAAAAAAAAAATCCACAGTCCAGGGACTCTTCTTTGCCTCAGCCAGCTGAAACTAACTAGAAGCAAAAGGAGAGCTCTCTGTCCTGCTGTCTGTTCATCAACAGACAAAACTGTCCAGGAGGAATGCGGGGGAGTAAGTGCAGTGTCTCAGAGAAAGAAAAAACTGTGTACTTCTTCTCTCCCCCCCTTCACTCTCTGCAACAAGTCTTAAAGGGGCAAAACTTACTATTATTCAGCATAAACAAATGAGACGATTTGGGGATAAAAGCATCATATAGTCAACCCAGGACACTGGGGCAGGAAGTTAATCTACCCTGGCCCCAAGCTCTTCCACTGAGCACTACTGCAAATTCGAACTAAACCTTAGGCTAAAGGAAAGCTGAATCCTTTTAAAATGCTTTATGAAAGACCATATGGAATACAAAAGGGAATGTCCACCCACATTGGGTAGGCAACACTGGCCACCTACATGGTGGCTTTAAGCAAGCAGTTCAGAGAAACTAAGAAACACATGGCTGGAACTTGGAGCAGGGATCTAGATAGACCAGTACATAACATACAGTCTGGAGATTATGTATATGTTCAGCCTCTTGCAGAAGAGACTTTAGAACCACAGTGGGAAGGACCACTGGACCACTGCAAGTGCTTCTCACCACCTTCACTGCAATCAAAACCAAGGAGCAGAACGCCTGGATCCATCACTCTTGAGTGAAGAAGACCCCAGAAGCCCCTTGGAGAGTGACACCAGGAGACAATGAACTGAGACTAAAACTTACCCGGGCAAAATGGGTACATTGCGGTTGGGAGTAGTTCATACTTTGATTTACAGAATTGTTTTGTATGTAGTTATAATTGAAGTTTTAAAATTAGAGAGTACCTTTATCCATAGCGATGCTGAATGGCCTTGATCCCAAGCTTTTAATCAGTATACTGGATCCATGGGAGAACTTTCCGAGATGAAAGATTTAAACCTATCCACTGTAGTAATCCACGGGAATCAGGTATATGAGAAACAGGAATGGCAGGAACAGAAACTGTGGACACTTAAAAGGATCAGAGGAGAGGAAATCAAAATAGGGTGCTGGGTCATCAATGGGACAGCTTATGAGAGTCCAGATGAAATTAGTGTTTCAACCTCTCCTGGTGTATACGAACACCAGGAAGTTTGTGATAGCCTGAGTGAATCAGACTGTTGGTGTAATTTCACCTTGATACAGCCTGTAGAAGTAACTTGCATTTGGGCTCGAGATACTATCAGATTTTCATTTAAATTTCAAATAGACACTGCACTTTTTACAACAGCAGGACCTCATACCCACACTACAACTCACATAGTTCAGACTCAACCCAAACTTGAACCTGAAGTGTATGAAATAAGCCCCTATGTAGTGAGGAATGTAGGTGAACAACAACTATTGTTCAATCCAGAATGGTCTCTGAAACATGTTGAGTTGCTCATGCAAATTAACATCTCAAAAATCCAGCCAGCCTGCTCCTGCTTCCTAAAAACATCCTTTGAGGGCTGGACAACATGGTTACAAAGACAGGTATATCTCAGGAGCAGGATAAAAAAGGATCTAACTGGGATATTAGAGACAGATTTGGAGTTTTAAATGGAATTGATTCAGAAATACTGATGAATAAGCTGACAACTACAGCAAGTGGCCTAACAAAATTGAAACAGCCCTTACAGTCATCTCTATTGGCATTAGGAACCAGCCAGTGGCAGATTTCAAAAGTACTGCCAAAGTGGGAAAAAGCCGGGGACCATGACCACAAGTTAATAGCAGAAGCACTTAGTGCAGTTCAAGATAATGTGTCTTTAGCTTTCAGTTGTATACAAGCACAGTTATGGATGCAGGCGACAGCAGCCCTGATCATACGGGAAGGGGGTGAAGGTAATTTTCCAGCTGAAATTCAGAAAATTGTCTGGGATAATACGATTGATTTTGAAAGGAAGTTTCAATCCTGGTGGACTATGGTAAATTTCACCTATGACCCTGCTTCTAATGTGGCCACTGCCTTTGTGCTTACCATACGTAATGCCACTGTTTATGTTATCCATCCCATCATTGCACTAGGATTAAACCATGAAAAAACAATACTCCACCCTTCAGAACATAGAATGTGGGCACGAAAGATAAATGAAAAATGGCAAACAGTAAACTTGGAATCCTGCATTACTAGAGAACAGCTGAGATTCATTTGTGAAAGCAATACTATTAATGCTCAAGATGTGTATTTAGACACTGAACAGAGTATTTGCCACTTCGAAGTTCACCCAGTCACTGACCAGAAAACTGTGCTCATATATACTGGAAGAGGGTGTGTGTACTTGAGAACTGCCTGTGCTGCTGTAAAATTGATAGCAATAATGTTATTTTGTCTAGTAGAAATCATTCTAATTTCTGTATTTGTAATTTTGCTAAGATTATCGGGTGTGATTTGTGATTTTTCGTACTTGGCCCCAGTGACATCTCACCAGTTGATTAAAACCAACTATACAATGTATCACAAGTTATCACCTACCCCTATTGAGATGGACCTTACATTAGTAAGACAATTAATTAAGCATCAAGACCTACTGGAGGTCTTGAAAGAGATCCAAGAAAGTAGAAAGAAGACCTTAATTACTGTCCAACATGATACAAAAGAAATAACCCGAATTCTACAGAGAATAAAACAAAATGCAGATCATCACTGGTGGGATGTGATTTTTGGGTGGTCACCAACTGCAGAGGGAATCCTTAATAAGTTATGTCACCCCATTGTAGTTTTGTTAATATTAGTTAGAATAAGTTTAAGATTATCTACTATATTACTAATTTGGAATTGTAAAATACTACGACAAGTGGCAGTGTTAACCTCCTTATCAAATGTACATGGTAAAGCATTGAAAAACACTTATTATCATAGGGGTTTGCATTAAGTAAAAGAATTTACTTATTTTCTAGGAAAGGGGGGAAATGAGGCATAGTAAAACCCCCAGAGTAAAAAAAGGTGAAAAGTGCCTTTCTGTGTAAAGCCAAGGCCAAAGAGAAAAGCTGCTTCAGTGAAAGACAAGAAGATAAAGAAGGAGACAGCGAAGAGAGATAAAGAGAGACAGAAACTGCTGTGGGAGCAGGTCAGCCTGACCTAAGAATTCTTTCTGATAAAGAAGAACTAGCAGCAAAAGTCACTGTGAAACTTGTAAAATGAATATGTATGAGCCTATTGTGAAATTGTATGCATATGCATTTGTAAGAGAGATAAAAGGAGGTCTGGAGTTCACAGAGGTACGCATGTCATTTTAGGGGAATGATTCCCACATGCATCCCCAAACCCAGCCCAAACCCAAATCACGCCACCTAGGCCTGAACTCAAAATTTATAAAATTGACCCATATGTAATAAGGAACACAGGCCAATAGCAATTGTTGTTTAATCCAGAATGGTCTCTTAAGGGTGTCAAATTACTAATGCAAACTAACATCTCTGAAATTCAAACAACCTGCTCTTCTTTCCTAAAGATGTCCTTGGAGGGTTCGATGACATGGTTGCAAAAGCAGGCATATACCAGAGGCAGAATGCGAAGAGATCTGACTGGAGTATTAGGGACAAAGCCAGGAGTTGTAAATGGAATTGATTCAGAAATATTAGTAAATAAACTGGCCACTTCAACAAGTGATCTAACAAAATTAAAACAACCCTTAGAGTCATCTTTGTTAGCATTGGGAACCAGTCAGTGGCAGGTTCCGAAAATATTAACAAGTTTGAAAGAAGCAGAAGACCAAGACCATGGATTAATTATAGATGCACTTGCTATGGTTCAAGATAATGTCTCTGGCTTTTAGTTGTATACAGGCACAATTATGGTTGCAATCAACAGCTGCTTCAGTTATAAGAGAAGGAAGTGAAGGAGCTTTTGCGATAGAGATTCAAAAAGCCATTTGGGACAATGCTATGGATTTTTAAAAGAAATTACAATCTTGGTGTGTGTATGTGATAGCCTGGTCAGAGAGCAAGAAAACTAGATAAGATTTTCCAGAATCGGTCTGAGAGACTTTAGGGAGTTGAAGATAAACAATGATAGCTTATTATCATAAACAACCTGCAGGTGGTGTTTTCCTACTTTCTGTTTTCTTGTTTTTCTCAAAGATTGTTTATAAGAAAGGCATCTTGTTAATTAGCCAGTCAGGTGAAATGTATTGATTAATTGACCAACCAGGTCTATCTGTATCGGAACAATGAATAAAAAGAGGATCCGAAGTAAAGACGCACACTTTATGCAAACCAGCCTTCTGGAGAGTCTGTGTCATTTCTTACTCAATAGCAACATCTGGTGACCACGCCATGTGTCACATCAGTCAGCCTTTCATGGAGCACGGGACGGACGAAGAGACACCCTGGACCCCCACCGCAACTCCGCCGGGACCCCGCGGCGCCCATGCAGCCCGCCCACTTCTGGGCACCTTCTGTTTCCCCGGAAAGGTAACGACCTTTCTCCACATCCTCCTGCAAGGGACTGGGATCGTGGTTTTTCCCTGATAGCTTGGAAGCGCGGGCAGAAACCAATTCCCCAGCAAAGCGGACAGTACGCACTTTTGCTTGAGGTTGGGGGCCAGTGTTTCCACGATGGGGAGTCACACTTCTAAAGAAGAACCCGTGACTGTTTCTGTGTGGAAGGACATTATTTCCTTCATGGGAGTCTCTGTGTCAGATTATTCACTCTGCACTCTGTTAGCCTGGGCCAAATCTCATGACTTTCCGGTGGATGTGGACAGCACTTTTAGTCCGTGCTTGTGGGAGGCATTGGGCCACCGGCTCTTGGAAGAAATTTCTAAAGGGGATTCCACCATGCCTCGACTTATGCTTGTATAGGGACTCCTGTCCCGTGTCTTCCAAGGCCACACCCAGGGGGACGGCAAGGCGGAAATGGTGAAGTTGGAGGCTGAAGATGTTGCCTATGGGAGCGCCAACACCCTGGGGGAGGATCGCCAGACCGGGCGGCTGCTGGCTTTTTTCCAGCTCTGTGTGGACCAGCGGGGGATGTGGGGACCCCCCCATGGAACCTATCTCTCATCTAGAGATTATGTTCTGCTGACATATTCTTATCCCTATGACTCTGTGAGGCCGACGTCTCCTCCTCCCACAAAACCAACACCTCCGAGAGCGATAGTCGCGTCTCAGCTGTGCCCAGGGGACAGCCCCTCCCCGTTTGCACCGTTTTCGGCTCCTTCATCCCCACTGGCGGCGCTGAAACTCTCGCCGCCATGGCCGGCGGGTCAGTCTTCCCCTGCCCTGTGAAAAGCAGCTGGCAAGCTGCTGCAACAGCTGGCCTGGCTCCAGCCACCAGTGATGCCCGCCTCCATTCGGCGGGGAGCAGGGGGACAGCCTTGCACTGCCCCTCAAGATGCTTGGCCCTGCCAGCTGACCCTGCCTTCTCCCCCCCTGCAAATCGGGGACTGACTCTTTCACAGCCAGCAGGAGCTTCTGTTCCTGACTTAAGTTCCGCTCCCGCATTGCGGGTGAGGGCAGAGCCATCTCCATTGACGGCGGTCGTCACGACCACGCTCGTTGCACCATCATTGTCAGCCACGGAGCCTGCGCAGATGTACCGTCCGTGCCCATCATCAGCGCCTCCCAGGGGGTGTTTGTTCCAGCAGACATCACACCCCCCACCGGCTTCTCCCTCCTTTTCCATAGTGCCTGCGCAGACGACAGCAACTGTGACCGCTGCATCAGTGTCGACTCTCTGAACGGTAAATCACACAACAGGAGCTGTGTTCCCTTTCTCCCTCCCACCTTTGGTTGTGGAACAACTGCCTTCTCCTCCTCCCTGCGTGGCGGCTGACTTGGTTGACTTAATGTCTTTTGCAGCTTCCCCACTGCAGCCCGCAGCAGTGTCACTGGTCGCGGCCGCACTGCCAGCCACCATGCCTCCAGCCGCATCATCCGCTGCTGGGGCCCTGGCTGCCCCTGCGCCTGGGCTTGTAACCAGCCCCTCGGCTCCGCAGTCTGCAGTCGGCCCCTCGACTTTGGAGCCTTCGGCCAGCCCACCACTCCCTGCTGCCCGCAGACTGTCCTCCCCATCCCTGGATGGGGACAGCAACAGCGATGAATGCCAACGGCCAGCCCCCTGGGGGGGGCGTGCCCTGGCAGCAGAACGCCAGTACCAACAGGTGGTGTCATCGTCCCTGAGTAATCTCTGGACTTTGCCCTCCGGTTGGGTGACCATGCGCCCCAGGAACCCTCGCTGCTTTTGGGAAGCAGTTAAGACGTGAGCTTCAGAAACTGGGGGTTGGGACTTGTTAGACAGGGTGGGGATGCCGAAGTGTGGAGCTGACACCACACTACGTCCAGGGGAAGGGGCTACATATGTCAGTCAAACAGTTAATCTAGCATCTGTGGAGGAGACACAGGTGGTTCAGGAAGACAGTGTTCTGCCACAAGGAGAGGTTCAAGCTTATCCCATGTATAAAGCTGTTCCAAACTCAGGACATGCTGACAGGCATGATGTGATTGCCTAGCGGGTGGTCCAAGATTTGCAAGATAAGGTTGTAAGATATGGCCTTGGCTCCGTACAAGTTATGCAGGTTCTCAGAGTGCTAAACACAGACCGGCTTGCTCCATTTGATATTAGACATATAGCTCAGGCACTGTTCCAGCCTGTGCAATTTAGGGTTTTTCTGGACAACTGGAGGCAGGCCACTTAAAGAGTTGCAGCAGACAACAGGCATTTGCCTCAGGAAGATCCTAGGTTTTATGTGGGGGGGGACGTTCTCCTCGGAGAACAGGCCTGTTCCAATCCTGATTTTCAGGCTACCTGGGACTCTGCTGTTCTTGAGCAGAGTCAAAGGGTAGGATTTAATGTATTGTTAAGAACTATTGAGATGGCCTCCCCCAAGCCACGATAAACGTCAATAGCTCAACAAGCAGATGAGCCTTTTCTGCCATTTGTCGAGAAGCTTGCAGCCGCCCTGGAGAAACAGGTTGAGGATGATGACTTGAGACAGGTTTTATGCAAGCAGTTAGCTCGGGACAATGCAAACAGTGCGTGCCGGAAAATCATAGATGCTCTTCCAGGCGACCTGACACTAACAGACATGGTCAACGCATGTTCCAAAATAGGTGGTGTAGACCACAAAGTGTCTGCACTGACAGTTGCTTTACATCCAGGCCAGAAATCCTCAGGGGCCGGACAACAGAAGAAGAGCAAAAATAAGGGCAAGAAAAAGCAAGGAACCTAAGGGCATGTCATTTTTCAACCCAATGTAAGTCTAAATATCATGCTAATGGCCAATCATCGGTAGGCCTGGGAAATGGGAGGATGAGTGCACAGGGGAATTGCACTCTGACACAAGTGATTCCTCAGGGCACGGCACTGGCTCGGGTCTGCCCAGCCAGCTTGGAGGCAGCACACACAGCTCCACCGGGGTGGATGCACGTACTGCAACCACGGTCACCTTATAATCCTGTTGTGAATAGAAGGTTCCTTTGGATGTGTTCGGACTTTTGGGACAAGGACTGAGTGTACTGCTTGTGGGAAGATCTAGTGTCACCCACCAAGGAATCTTTGTTCACCCAGGTGTCATTGACTCTGACTTTTCAGGTCAAATTTGTGCTACGGTTTCCACGCCCACCCCACCCCCCCCCCGTCACTATTCCGGCAGGGACTTGCATTGCTCAACTTGTGCTTTTTCAGTCATGTGTCCCCAGGTCTGACCTGCAGACTCGTGGGAATGGTGGCTTTGAATCCACGGGACTGCCACAAGTCTTCTGGTCTGCAGATATTTCTGCTCAGTGACCACAGATGACATGCACCCTGATTCTTCTGGGTGCCAGCCCACCTCAGATCCAGCTCTGAGGTTTGCTTGACTCAGGGGCGGATGTGACAGTCGTCTCCTTCTCTGCGTGGTCTCCTACGTGGCCTTTGGATCCTGTAGGGTTGGCCATCGAAGGGATGGGGGGTGCAGCACATACCTTGGTGAGTCAACGGTCTGTGCTGATCAGTAATGTGAATGGGCAGACAGCTGCAGTTTGGCCCTATGTCACTCCAGCTCCAATCAATCTTCGGGGGCAGGATGTATTGACTGCCTGGGGGGTGTGAATTGGGACAGAATTTTAGTTGGGGCTACTGCGTTGAAGGGCGGAAGATATCCTACACTGCCTTTATGGTGGCTGGTGGACAAAACCATTTGGGTTCACCAGTGGCCCCTGACAAAAGAAAAATTGGTTTCCCTTCGTGAATTGGTTCAGGAACAACTTCAACAGGGACACATTGAGCCTTCTACTGCTCCCTGGAATACTCCTGTCTTTGTGATAAAGAAAAAATCTGGAAAATGGAAGCTCTTACAGGACCTCCAGAAAATGAATGCAGTGATGGAAAGCATGGGGCACTGCAGCCTGGTATGCCCTCACTCTCCATGATCCCCGTGGGATGGGAAATCTGGATCATTGATTTGAAGGATTGTTTTTTCACAATTCCTTTGCATTCTGATGACAAACTAAAGTTTGCCTTCACAGTGCCTTCAATCAACAATGCTGAACCTGTGCGGAGGAATCAATGGAAAGTTTTGCCACAGGGCTGTCACAATAGCCCGACTATTTATCAGTGGTATGTGGCTCAGGCCTTGTCCGGAGTTCACGAGCAGTTTCCTTGCGCATGTTATCATTACATGGATGACATCCTGGTGGCAGCACCCACCCAGGAGGAGTTGCTGAGGATACAGCCTCAGCTGTTCGCTGCTCTATGTTCTTATGGGCTGCAAATGGCTCCAGAGAAGGTTCAACAGCACCCTCCCTTGTTGTATTGCACTAAATAGTTTATTTAGTTGTCTTTGCCCTGGTGATGGGAAAATTTACTGGGTATGTCAGGTCACATGGATGGTTTATTCCCCCTCCGTAGCACCTGGTCTCTCCCCAATGCATCCCTTCCCCGGTAGTTTGTCCCATGGGTGGCTCCCCCCTCGCCCCTCCCCAATGGTATCCCATTGGCCGTGACCCTCTTCCCCTGCCCTGTTTCCCTTGAGTATAAAACTGCCCTGCAAGGGGGCCACATCCTCTTTTCTACCTGGGTGGTCCTGGTCGCCAGAAGTGTCCTGTCTCAAGCCAATAAACAGGATACTCGGTCCCACGTGGGGAAGAGCGCTTCTCTGTCTTTTATCCTAGTCTATGCATGTCCGTGTGGGCTTGGGTTTGAGCTGGTTGGATTTGGACCCATATAAAGCCCAGAGAACCACGGATTTATGCACTCCCTGGAAATATCTGGGAGTCAAAATTCTTGACCGAACTATTCAGCATCAGAAAGTGTAATTCTTGGATTCTATTAAGACCTTCAACGATGCCCAGAAGTTGATGGGTGTCATCAGTTGGTTGCGTCCTTACTTGAGACTAACCGACAAACAACTGTCCCCGCTGTATGATACTCTAAAGGGGGATCCTGACCTGAGATCACCTTGGAAATTGACTCCTGAGGTGGGACGAGCACTGGGGGAGGTTCAAAAGGCTGTTTCTGCTTGTCAGGTTCATTGAGTGGACCTTTCCATTGATATCACTGTCTTTATTACTAATCCAGATTTTTATCCCATGGGTATCATTGGGCAATGGAGTGACAAATGGTTTGATCCTTTGCACATTTTGGAATGGGTCTTCTTGCCTCATCAACCAAAAAAGACAGCACCTTCATTATTTGAGTTGATTGCTCATTTGATAATCAAATGCCATCAACGGTGTTTGCAATTAATGGCAGCTGATCCCGCAACAATCATTCTTCCAGTAAGAGGGAATCACAAGATTTGATCTCTCCCACCATTTCAAAATGGTGTCCGATTGAGGTTTTGATTGGTAACTAGCAACTGCTAGATGAACATCTGGAGCTGTGTTTGTTCTCCTTTCTGCAGGGATCCCCGCAGAGGATTACAAACATCGTCTCCTCCTTTAAGCAAAAAGGGGGACCTGTGTATGTGATAGCCTGGTCAGAGAGCAAGAAAACTAGATAAGATTTTCCAGAATCGGTCTGAGAGACTTTAGGGAGTTGAAGATAAACAATGATAGCTTATTATCATAAACAACCTGCAGGTGGTGTTTTCCTACTTTCTGTTTTCTTGTTTTTCTCAAAGATTGTTTATAAGAAAGGCATCTTGTTAATTAGCCAGTCAGGTGAAATGTATTGATTAATTGACCAACCAGGTCTATCTGTATCTGAACAATGAATAAAAAGAGGATCCGAAGTAAAGACGCACACTTTATGCAAACCAGCCTTCTGGAGAGTCTGTGTCATTTCTTACTCAATAGCGACATTGGTGGACTTTAGTAAACTTCACCTATGACTCAACTGATAACATAGTTACCGCTTTTGTGCTCACCATGCGCAATGCCACAGTTTACGTTATTTATCCTATTATCGCATTAGGACTGAATCTTGAGAAATCAGTGCTCTACCCTTCAGAACACAGGACATGGGCATGAAGAGTAAATGAAAAATGGCAAACTGTGAATCTAGAATCTTGTATTACCTGGGAACAACAGGTTGTTTGTTAAATATGCCTTAGAGTTCATAGCCCAATACCTGTCATTACTACTGACATATATTACAATCAAAATTGCTAAGCCCATTGTGAAAAATGCCAATCACTTGTTTTAAAATTTTAAAAGTTTAATAGTAACAAAATTGTTATAAAAATAGTAATACAAATTAGAGCAATAAGAATTTGGACAATCAGAGTTAGGACAATAAAGGACAATAAAAGCAAAGAATACGATCATTTGGATGCTTTCCTCAAAAAAAGCATGGCTCGCTAACAAAGGATTAACTCTTAAAAGCAATAGCCTGTTGCATATTCATCCATCTCATACATGATTCAAAAACTCTTTTCAAACAAAGGGTGTTTTCCGCTTATGGTCAACTTCCCCGCCTTCATCTTGTAAATCATGGTCAGACTCCATTGAGTCTGCAAGGAGACTAGTTGTTCACAATAAGGAGGCCATAATTCTTTCTCTTTGGAATTTTAGCATCTTGTTGCTGTTATCTCCGTGCAAAGAATTTTTTCATTATCTCATCTCTTTCTTGAGCTAGTTAAAAAGTATCTTACATAGCATAGTTTCTATTTTAACATGATGTTATAACCTAAAACTACATTTAACACACTACTTAAGACAATTAATACAGCATAACTGTCTAACATAACACATATAATATTCATTTTAATATTTGTGAAAAGTCAATCATAAAATACACATTTTTCACACCTATGATAGCTGATTTTACTAAAGTTATTAAGAAAATATTACATTCCTCTCTCAGGCATGGGCTACTGTGTATCAAAGAGATCGTAAGATATATGTATTAATAATTCATGTCTTAGTATTCCTAATAGCCCCGCTTGCATTATTTCTAGATAAAACCTGGAGATTCAAAGAATATAATCATCTTGACATTCTAGGTCCATTGACACACAGAATATTAATTTACTAACTTCATAGGCAGAGACAACTATAAAATCTCTAACTCCCAACAAAGGAAAAAGTAGATTGCTTGCACTGTTATCCATGTTAACACAATTTCTTGCACTAGAATACTGTTCAAAACCAATGCTTTGTTCCTATTCTTATTTACTATACAAAGAAAAAAAGGGAAAAAATGTTGGGATGAATGCATGCCCCCTTTTTGGAGTCTTAAGTAATATCATGCTCTCATGTTTTACAATGAATCATGTAACAGTACAATGATTCTATGATAATTCAGCTGCCTAAAACCAAGATAAACGCATTACAATGAACACTGGAAACCACAGACACCAGTCAATGTCCCTTCATCAAACATCACGAAGCCATGTAACCAAAACAACTGGTAACTACCTCATAGAAATCTGACTTTTGAAATAACAGTCTGTACAAGGACTCTGCTCATTTTCAAATTGCCTTATCTGTTAAGCTTAGTTTTTTATTACAGTACCAAAATTGAATATTTCAAAGTTATAAATTCAACTTAGAGATAAGATTTAACTTGCAACTTTTTTTTCAAATTATTTTTCCTGTTTACAAACTGTTTTTTTGTTTACAGACTGTTTTTTCTAGTAGATAGAATTTTCTTCAACAGTTTTAAGACTTAAATGGTTTACTGTTTTTAGAGATAAGTTGTCACTTGTAACCTAAACACTAAGAAATTCTTGCCTACAGACTCTAAACCAATATACTGCACCTTCACTACATATGTCATGCAAATTAAAACCATGCTGTTTTACTGTCACTGTTTGCTAGGGATTCCTGCAAATAGATGACAGAGAACAAACCACGATTTTTAGTAAAGACAAAATGGTGAGATGATGCAGTAGTATTAATCAAGTTATAATAAGCAGCTCAGCTCAACTCCATGGAGCAGCCTCTGGGCTGACTGAGAGAAGCTCACAACCAATGGGAGCTCTCCTAGGATGCACTGTATTGGTTCAGAGTCTGGGGGCATAGAGATACACCAATGAGCTGTCTCAACCCGGGGGTTTTGGATGGGCTATTGTCCTGGATTGCCAAGCAAATTGTATTCTATTTTCCATCTCTATGGCAGTTGTCTTCTGTTTAGTGGGCAGTTTTCCTTATCTCTTCCACAACCACTCCTCCCTCTGGGGAGACACCTTCTCATAATAGGCTACTGAATGTCACTGCATGACTGATAAGAACTATAGCATCCCATTGTGAGATGTTCCACCCAGAGGGAGGAGCCAAGCATTCTTATCTGGATATAATCTTGAAATTCTGGAACACCAGCACAGCTTCTCCACTGGATTTCCCAGAAGAACAGCTGCCTCTTCCACTGGATCTTCAGAGGAAGACTACACCCTTTCTACAGGATCCCTGCTCCAACAGAACCACATCTGACACTCCAGGAGAACTGCAGCCACAATTCCAATTGGACTGCTTACCAGCACCCTGACCAACAGGGTGTCAGGTTGTGTTCTGACTCTGTCAGTGTTGTATTGGTTTACTGCATTGTTTATTTTATATTTTTTTTATTTTCTTCCCTATTAAAGAACTGTTATTTCCTGCTCCCATATTTTTTACCTGAGAGCCCCTTAATTTAAAATTTATTGCAATTCGGAGGGAGGGGGTTTACATTTTCCATTTCAGGGGAGGCTCCTGCCTTCTTTAGCAGACACCTGTCTTTTGAAACCAAGACAGCTATAAAGGGTGCGAGACAAAATAAACGAGGCTGTTTGCTGATGACCCAGGGAGTTCTGTCCTGTGTTACCTCTCAGACATACGCAGATTCCACTGTAATAGGCAAGGGAAGAGGGGAGAGGATCCTTCTTACTTGCCTTCGGTTTATCTTAATTAGCCAACCACAGGTCTTTTCAGCAAGGCTCACCTTCATAATAAGCTAGAAGGAGAAAGAAAGAAAACAAGTGCAGAAAAAAAAAAAAAAAGAGGAAGAAAGGAAAGGAGAAAAAAACCCCTTTAGTTTCTTCCTGAAAAGCAAAAACAAAAACAACCCACTTGCGATTTTGAAATTCCCATACTACAGGGTTGGCTCTGCCGATCTTTTCACTGCCGTGTTTTGACTCTTTGGTGCCTCTTGGTTTGGAGCAACTGTCGAAAGCCACCCACATGGGCTCCTGAGACCCCTGCATAACAGAAACAGCTCTTGACCCTGGCAGCGCCCTACGTGCCCCAAATTGTGGCACCCAGTGGCAGCTCCTTGCTGCCCGTGGCCCCTGTCATCCGCGGCTCCCACTGCTAGTGGCCCCACACCTCCAAACTCCTCTGGCCCTCGCCGCCAGCAGTCCTGCACCGGCAGACCAGCAGCTCTGGTCTCCAATGCTTCTGACTGCCACAGTCACCCTCAGTTGGGTCAGCACCTCTAAAAGTCACCATGCCGGGCACCCCCAGACCACTATCACCCGGTCTCAGCTTTATGCTGGCGGGTTTTATAGGGGTGCCACTGCACTTCTGCACCCTGGTCTGGGGACACTCGTACCTCTTGGCCAGTCCCCAACTGCCATCAGTGCCGTGTGCCCTCACAAGTCAGTGCACTGGGCCTCCGCTGCCTCCCCCCACCCTCGTTGAGAGCAGCCGTGCATGCCACTCCACATTTCCCCACACCCCGGCTTCCTTTGTGCCAGCGGGTAGGAGAAACCACCGCGGCTCTGTTCGGGGAAACCCCGCTTGTAGTTCCCGCTGCCAGCGACCCCACTCGCGGCTTTTTTCTTACCCTTCTCTTGTTTGCATCTCACCAGCTACGGGTCTCCCGCCTCCCTTTTCTCTATACCCCGTGCCTGGGAGACCCCGTGCAGCCCTTTGTTCGTGGCCCCCTGCCCAGGAAACCCAGCACCACTAGGCTAGCACCAGACGCCCCTGTGATTGACATTTTTCAGTTGCCGCTACCAGCGGCAGCACCCCCTCCCAAGCCTCAGCTGGCAAGCTCTGGAAGTTATCACTCTGACTGCCCACCAGAAGCCCACCACGCTGATTGCTGTGTGCGCCGCCACTCCACATGGAGCTGCTTTGCAGTGCCCCCTCCCCTCCCCCCCCCCCCCCCCGCACTGGTGGGCTGGGAAAGCTGCTGCGATGCCTCGCCCCAACACAAGTATGGTCTTCACTGAATGGCAACTTTCACCATCACTCTAACACCCTTTAAATCTGGTGACCCTCAATCGGACGTTTACAGATGCTCTTGGGTCTCTTTAAATCTAATATCTCTCTATCACATGGGCCCCGCCAGCCACAGGGTCTCCGCCTTCTAAGGGGTCCCTGCTTTCTTCTTCTACGTGTCCCGCCCTAAATGTCTAACAGCCCACTTGTCCTTAAGCTCCAACAGACTCCCAGAACGGATTCCATGTGCGACTTGCCTGGAGCTGATGTTTGTACACCCAGATTACAGACAAACAATTTGGCCAGAACAATTATGAGGATCTTCTAAGTTTCATACCTACCCCAAGCACACTCCCGAAACTATGCCACTCACACTTCAAGCATAGTCTCTGCTCTAATACTCACAAACCTCTAGATCTGCAGTTTTCAGGGGCTTTTTTCTCTTCTTCCCCTCCTTTGTTTAATTATCCAGTCTTTGTTGTCTCTGGGGTGTCAACCTGCAATCACCGATGGTCGTTCAATCTGCCAAATTTAGCTGGGGTGCACCATTCGTCTGAAATCTCCTAGGGCCACAGAGAAGAGGTTTTATATCCCAAACAAGTCCCCCATTTGTGTGAAACAACCCTCTCTTTTAAAATTTTAAAAGGTTTATTACACCTTATAAAAAAATACAACAAAGGACTGAATAAGGAAAAATTGCAGTGCTGGGAGTGTCTGTGATTATCAGCCATGTGCTTATCTACAAAGTGGATGCTCTGCCTTTTATACCCTTAGCCCTTCCCAAAGTTTTCTTTGTCAACTCTTTTTCTGCCATCCATTGGTGGAGATTGCTTTCTTACATCTTGATTGGAAGTCAGGTGTTTTTACGCCACGCTTCCTGGTAACAAGCTGGCCCTCTCTAAATGTCCTGACTACTAAGGCTATTACCAGGGGGAGGGAAAAGAGCACTATGGGAGGACATATTGCAATAACATCACTATACATCTTAACATACACATAATATTCACCCCTTAATTGTGAGAGCCAACCATTACATTACAGACATAAACAAAGTAGAGCTAGTAGCAAGGAAGGGGGTTAAATCGAGACAGGTAATTACTTTATCACCTGTGTTTCTATGTGGAATTCCTGTCAATTATGCTAATTTGCTAAACTCATAAAACTGTACTTCCCCTATGTGATGTGTGCATCATCAGCGCATTTCAGCTTGTTCTGCACATGCAGGGACTTATATTAAATGTTAACTGCATTTTATCACCTAACCTCATTTGACTCTTGATTTTAGGGACTGAAAAGGCCACAACCCCAGTTTGATGAACTGATCTTAGCCCCCATTCCCAGTCTCCCTTCAATGCTGGGGGAGGAGGTAGAGCTGGGAAGGAGGGAGGGGTGAGGGGAAGGTGTTTTTAAGGTCTTATTTTACTTCTCATTAATCTGCTCTGATTTTGATTGGTAATAAATTCAATTACTATCTCTAATTAGAGCCTGGTTTTGCCAATGATGGTATGCGGTGAGTGATCTCTCCTTGTCCTTAGCTCATGAACCCTTCACTATATTTTCTCTCCTCTGTCCAGCTGCAGAGTGGAGTGGTAGAGTGGCTTTGGTGGGTGCCTGGCATCCAGCCAGCATCAACCCACTAGAAGTGGTTTGGGAATGATATTTCTGAATTTTGTCTTCCCACTGAAACCCTGCCCCCTCCCATTCTCCTTCCCCATGAGGCCAGCTGGAGAGGATAACTGGAGGCACAAAAAAGTAAAGATCACAGAATGAGATGAGAACAATTTACTGGAAACAGCAACAAAATAAGAAAATGAACAGAAACAGCAGTGTCCTAGGGTGACATTATGATGCTTGTATCCCCATTCATGTGCTCTGTTTATGCTGTATATTATTTTCTGTGCCTTCAAGACTGGCTCTGAAGAGCAAATGTTTTGTTTTGTTATCAGCCGGCTCCCCCACAGCTGGCTGGACACAGAGATGGGGCAGTACATAGTGCTGTGCTACTGTGCAGGAAGTCCAAGCCCAGCTAACCCACAGAAAGGCACATCAGCAGCTTAGGTGTGACAGTCACGTGGCCGCTCAGCCCCTGGCTCCTGGCAGGAGGCAGGCGGGGCATATGCCTGCCTAAGGCGCTCTCCCTCATGGCGTGGTGGGGAATGCAGCACCTTGGTAGATGGGTAAGACGATGCGGCAGTGAAGCACAGGCACGACAAAAGGCAAAGGAGGCAGACAGTTCTCCGCAGCAGGGACGGGTTTATTGAAGATGGTAGGAAGGCTGCAGGGAACTGCCTGGAAAAAACCCACCACCGGGGGGCGGGGGGAGCAAAGGTTTTAAGGGGCCCAAGAGGGGAGGAACAACCCACCTCCAGGCCAGTCACAAAAAAGAACATAATGATTGACACAGTAAGGTGACAAATGGGAGACGTGTTGGGGAGGGACAACAACTTCTGCTCCAATCACCTCCTGTCCAGCTTGGAAGTTTCTAGGGTATAGGAGTGGGCAGGGGGTGACGGACAAGGAGGTTGCTGGGGAAACATAGGAGGGGTTTGATGACAGATGTAGGAATTGATACAAAAAGGCGGGAGTTCCCTAGGCAACTGGGGAGGGGACAGAGGATTGACAGGGACACTGGTGGGAAAGGGAGCCTAAGCCGGTACCATTACATAAAATATGGGGGCAACAGAACATACCAACTGGAATATGAACATTTACAATCTTAATAATAAATTATAACCTGAACAGTAAAACGAACTATGAAGCGAAAAGTGGTCACACCGCAACAGTGCTGCTTTTGCTTTTTGCTTTGCCTTTTGCTTTGCTCTTGCTTCTGCTTTGCTCTTGCGTTTGCTTCTGCTCGTTAGTTAGTTTAGCTAAGCAGTCCAAATTGTTCCCTGGACTGTTTTTCCTTTCCCTTTTTTGGAACTACTCAAACCTGCTCAGACTGGGACCTGGGAAACACCAAGAGGTTGCACCTTGTGGCCTGCAGCAGCTATTCCCAGCACCGGAGGGACTGATAACAGAGCGACCACTCCCAGGAGAGACTTTCTGAATTTGTCATCTTTTTTCAGAGCGGTGAAAGAGTGTTGTCATCCGGTATTGTTCATTTTGTGTGCTGGGGGGTGTTTTGCCTGTTAAATAAACAGGTTCTTTCCACTTCTCTCTGAGGAATCCTTCCCGAACGAGTTGGGCGGTGGGGCCATGTGGGTTTGCTTTCTGGAGGGGCCCCTGTTATAAATGATCCAATCTGTAGCCAATTTATAAAAAAAAATCGACAAAGATTTATTAGGTCAAATAAAAAATATAAAATTTCGAAATCTCACCACAGCCAAGTCAGCATCAGTCCCGGGAGCAGCCACTGGGTGCCTTAGGTTCCTGCTGACAGAATGGCAGCATTCCCCCCCAAAGTGCACACCAAATGCTCACAGGAGCCAGTTTATATACAGTTTATTCTGCCTGAGGCAGAGATGACCACATATTCCTTTGTGTCCCTTTACATGTAAAGTTGAATCCATACATGTGTAGAAACAGACAAAAAAAGAAGTCTGAACCCAGACGAATGTCTGAGCACCCAGGCAGAGGATGCATTCACATGGAATAGGTAATACCAGCTCCTAAGTGCTGTAGAGAAATAGTTTCCAGGTGCATGGTCTTGTGAGCTTCTTCAGGACAGTCCATTCCGGGAAAGTCTAGATAGTATCTTCTTCTGCATGGTGCTACAGGAAATCCCTTCTGATGGCCCGAGCCAGTCTCATTCAGGCTGTCCGAGAAGTGGTTACCATATGCATAACTCGGTCCTCAGTCAGGGAGGCTACAGGCTTCATTATTCATACGGTAACTGGCTTGATGTTATCGTTAGTGTTGTCCGGGAACTGGTTAGAATGTGAATAGAATGCAGTTCCCGGACGGAGCAGTCATAAGCATAGGGTTTGATTTCTCTTAATATTTTATATATACTTATTTCTAACTTTACAGCATGAATTAATCTACCACATATATAACAATCCCTCCCCTTTTATTTCCACTAATTTAATTCATGCTACAATTTAAACATTTTCTATTTCCTACCCATCACCATTGAGAGATTCTCGTACCCAGGGTATTTTATCTATATTCTATTACACTATTCTATAATCTCCTGGTGGGAGGCCCTGATACTCCCCATTATTTGTTTTGATTGATATTTGGTTCTCGAATTTTGCCAGCGCCTCAGCTGCATTGCTGATATACTTCCTTTCTCCTAATTGCATGATTTTCGGAGTGTTGCCTCCGGAAGCTCCCTCAGTTTCCACGGGAACTATAGCGATCTGCATTCCCTGGATCACAGAATGAATCAATCTTATAAAACAGGGAATTAAACAAGGAAGGAACAGGATTCCAGCTACTGAAAAGAGTAATAGAAACATCACTATGTTCCACCATGCCCCATCGAATAATTGGTCCCACCAGTTTGGTTGCAGAATAGAGTTCCATTTTTGAACGGGAACATGTGCTACCTTTTTAATTTCGGCTGCCAGACCTCTTATGGCTTCTCCATAATCATCGATTTCAACGCAGCATTCAGATTCATTGAATTTCCCGCATACTCCTCCTTCTTTGGCTAGCAAATAATCCAAAGCTATCCGATTCTGGTATACAAATGCCCGAACCTGGGTGTGCTGTTTACTCAATAAATCTAAGGCTTCGGAGGTACGATTTGAAACTACTTCCATCACTGCCTGTAGTCTGATCAATCTGATCAGTAGGTAGATTGGGGTCCTGTACCCGTAGCTTCCGTCCTGCGCCCAAGTGGCCGGCCCATAATAATCAATTATTCGTGATGCTGGCCACTCATCCTCCCCCCACATCTGTTTGCCGCCTATCTCTGGCATCACCTGTTTCAAACTCCTCCTTTCCCTTTTTAGAGTCTCGTATAAGGGAGCTCCTAGTAGATTGCTCCTTGTTCTTGTGAGAGTGAAAAAGACTGGGCGAATCATACCCAATGTGCATGATCCTTTCCACTTAGAGGGTAACTCGCTGTAAGCTTTCTTTCCACATATCCAGTAAATTGCGTCAGGGGCCCTCCATTTGAGGTTTACTTTCCCTGGGTTTCCCCAATATTCTCTCATCCCCTCCAAGGATTGGAAAGGGTTAGCTCCCAGACTCTTGGTCTAACACAACTTTGTCTTGGGATCCCATTCACAATTTGTTTCATTCTTTCGGCTCCAGTACCCCAAGGGGGGGCTGGATGCCATACTCTGTCTTTGGTGTCTGAGTTCACTGTCTGAGTGATATCACATGGAGTGTATCCCACCATCTCAGTGTACTCGTTTCCCTCCCGACTGACACAAACTGTTCCCATCACTCTCTGGTCTAAAATCCATCCCTCAGGTCTCAGTGCCAATTGTGAGATTCTTGGGTTATCCCATTTGAGGAGCTGTTCCGGAGTCAACCCCTCCCCAGTCCAAGGCCACTTTTCTGCAGATTTCAGCCCCCCACAAATCTAACAATTTGCTGAACCCAATTCTGATGCAATCTCTTGTACTAAATCAATGAACAAATTCTTATCAGGGGAGGGTAATTCCTCATTGGAATATTGTCTCTCTAGCATTTCACATTGTTCTCCTAATGTTTTCAATCGTTCCTGCTCAACTCTTTGCCTCCTTGATTCCGACTCTCTTCTCTTCAATTCCTGAGTTATCTCCTTCATTCTCCCCTCAGGATCTTCATTGTTTTCATTTTTCATAAAACAGACAACCTTATCATATTGGAGGCACCCTTTGTTATTACTTCCTGGTGGCAGATTTAACATGGTTGGGTTCTGGTTTATGATGCGCTGGCTATCAAACTTCGTATTTTTAACCATCCAATACATTTTCTCATTCATTCTGCACATTCCTAGTCTCGTATTGTCATAACACAATGGGTTCACCTGGTGATAAGCGATGAATATAGATTCCGTCTTTCTCCCGACCCACATCGTCCGATTGCACTGAGTACAAACGGGAATAGACATTGGTTCTACACTTCTTTTCCTTATCCGGTGTTTGTTTGACTGTTTGTATCCTTTCCCCACCTCGGGACTGATACACCAAGTCCCGATATCCAATTCACATACTTTAACCCGAGTGCCATTCATCCAACAGTACCGGTCAGTTCTCCTGAGACATTCCTTTGGGGCTTGGTATGCCGAGTGTCCCTTGTCCTCTGCGATCGAGACCACCTGAGTGCATTTTCCGCACTCATCCACGGAGCTGTAGCTTCCGCTGTTCCTTGGGACCTCAGTGAGCGGACCCTGCATCCTGCACATGACTAGGCTCAGGCCAATCAGGATCCCCACCAGGCAGACTCCTCTGCCTTTGCCTCTGCCCCCTGGGTTGCCTCCAGCGGCAGGGAAGACCATTTTCTTGGCAGCAGGAGTCTTCTTCGGGGAAGACACCCTGAGACCTAGCCGCATACCTCCTTTTAAAGGCTCCCCACCACGATATTTTGACTCCATCAGAACTGCACGGGACTCTGATGGATTTCCGACACTCCACACCCAATATCTCTGCCTGGGATCTAAGCTATCCACACACCCCATTCAGAAAGATCCGATACTACTCGATTAAATCTAACTCGATAATCTCCAAATTTGTGGCCAAGGTCAGGATATGACCAGTCAATTCGAATTCTTTGTCCAAGCACCGGGTGCACAACCCCTTTGGTCTTTGTCCCCTTATACAATGGATAATAAACCACCCCTGACAATATTCACACTTGAAATACACAAATGGATAGCATTCGCAACCTGGCAGAATACAACTTATTCTTTCGATGTCGGTCATGGACGGGGGCGCTGAAGCTTGATCTTCAAATCATCGGGACAGGAGGTGACTTTCCACTCAGATTCCTCCTCCTGCTGCTCAGCCTTTTTCACCCTGGATGCGTGTGTCCAGCCCTTCTCCGCCGTCCGGATAGCTGTATCTGTGGTCAGGAGGACAAGGAAGGGACCTTCCCAGTGGGGAGAGAGCGGCACCTCTTTCCACACTTTGACAAACACCTTGTCCCCTGGCTGGATTTTGTGAATAGCGAACCCAAGTGGAACACTCTGAGTCACTATCCCATGTTTCCAAAGTTCCTGTAAATTTTTATTGATCGCAACTAGATATCGTTGGATCTGACCGTCCTCAAACCCAGGGTGCCCTACCGGCATCCCATCTTTATATGGCATTCCATATAACATTTCAAATGGTGAGAGTCCCGTCTCTGAGTGAGGCATGGTCCGGATATTAAGCAGAGCCAATGGCAAGCATTTCAACCAAGACATTTTTGTTTCCAGAATCAATTTTGACAACTGTGATTTTAACGTTTGATTCATCCTTTACACCTGTCCTGAGCTTTGGGGATGCCACGGAGTGTGGTATTCCCATCTGGTGCCAAGTGCCTCAGCCACCTGCTTAATAACCTTTGACGTGAAATGGGTTCCCTGATCCGAGTCAATATGGTTCACCACCCCGTATCGAGGTACAATTTCTTCTAATAATTTCTTGGCCACAACTTGGGCCATCGCTTGGGAGCTGGGAAAAGCTTCCACTCAATGAGTCAATTTATCCACAATTACTAGCATGAATTTAAATCTCCCTACTTTTGGCAACTCTGTGAAATCAATTTGAATTCTCTCAAATGGTCAGTATGCAATGGGGCGTCCCCCTAGGGCTGCCTTCCTGGCCCTTGATTTGTTGACCTTCTGGCATACTATACATCCCTGTGACTCTTGTTTTGCCAATTCATAAATCCCTTTACACCCAAAAAACTTTAAAAACTGTTCTGCTAAGGCTTGTGCCCCCCAGTGGGTTTTCTGGTGTAACTCTCGTAAAATCCTTCTGGCAAATCCCCTGGAAACTAGTTCCCTCCCATCAGGCAGTTTCCACTTACCTTCTGTTAGTTTTGCCCCGATCCTTTCGTAGCATTCGACCTCTTTTTGTGAGAGCGTGGGGGAATCATCGAGTGGTTCCACCCTTTCGACCTCAGGGGTATTTACCACCATCAATGCTGCGGCTTTAGCTTTTTGATCCGCCAAGTTGTTCCCCCTGGTCCGGAACTGAATCCCAGTCTGGTGTCCCTTAACATGGACCACCGCAATTTCCTCCGGTTCCCTTAGAGCCTCTAGGATTTGCCGGATTAGTTCCTTGTGCATTAGTCCCTTTCCTCTGGTGTTAATCAGTCCCCTTTCTTCTCAAATTTTTCCAAATGTGTGCACCACCCCAAATGCATACCTCGAGTCAGTGAAAATGGTTCCCTTTTTCCCTTTTAATCCTTTCAACCCCCTCAAAACAGCATAGAGTTCGCATGCCTGTGCTGACCATCTAGTGTTCAGAGGTCCAGCCTCTATTACCTTCCCTGTTCTCCCGTCTACTACTGCATATCCTGATTTTCTTTTCCCTTCTACTACCCTGCTTGAACCATCTACAAACCATTTTTCTCCCTCGTCTAATTCTTCCTCCTCTAAATCTTCCCTGATTTTGGTTTGCAGTTATACAATTTCCACGCAGTCGTGGGTGAGCCCTTCTGTGGCTTCCCCAAACAGGAATTGCGCGGGGTTCTGAGCAGTCGTGATTCGCAGCTCCAGGTCTCGTGACTGAATCAAAATGGCTTCATGCTTTAACAACCTCGCATCCGTGAGCCATTTGTCTGCTTTCTGCTGTAGGATACTCTGTATATTGTGTGGAGCAAAGACTACTAAGGGTGCCCCAAAAGTCACCTTTTTGGCTTCTTCTACTAGCAGAGCCACAGCCACAATTGCCTGCAAACAAGTAGGCCACCCCCGGCTGACAGGATCCAACAACCGAGACAAGTAACCCACCGGCTTCCTGACTCCCGCCCAGTTCTGCGTCAGCACTCCGTGTGCTGTGTGGTTGCTAGTGTCCACGAACAAATGAAAAGGTTTCCTCACATCGGGGAGACTCAAAACCGGAGCTTCCGTGACAGCCTCCTTAATTCCCCTAAATTCTTCCTCATCTTTCTGTGTCCATTTGATCCGGTCTGTGGTGAGTTTCTTGTAGAGAAATCTCACTTTTTCACTATAACTATCGATCCATTGACGGCAGTATCCTAGCAACCCCAGCAACTGCCTGATCTCTCTTTTTGTTTGCGGGGGTGGCAGAGCGATAATTTCTGCTACTCTTTCTGGATCTAATTTCTTTTTTCCCTTTGAAAGCCAATGTTCCAAATATCTAACCTCAGGTTCGGTGAACTGCAGTTTTGATTTTGAGACCTTCAACCCCCTTTCCCCCAGAAAATTCAAAAGTTCAATCGTGCTTGTCCTCACCTCCCCTTCCTCCTGTCCTGCAACCAACAAATCATCTACATACTGAAGGAGCTTCGTTTTCCCGCTTGGCATGAAATGACTCAAAACCTGTTCCAAAGCTTGTCCGAACAAATTTGGAGAATCCACAAAACCCTGAGGTAGAGTTGTCCACCTGAGTTGTTGTTTCTGGTGGGTTTCCGGGTCCTCCCACTGAAATGCGAAATAATCGCGGCTATCCTCGGCCAATGGACAGGTCCAGAAAGCATCCTTTAAATCAATGACACTGTACCAAGTGTCCTCAGCGGAGAGGTTATTTAATAATGTATAAGGATTTGAGACAGTGGGAAAAAGGGTCTTGGTCCTTTGATTCACTGCCCGTGAATCTTGTACCAGCCTGAAGCTGCCATCAGGTTTTCTCACTGCCAGAATTGGGGGGTTGTGTCTTGACATGCATGGTTCGAGTGTACCTTTCTTTATTAATTCATCAATTACTGGCTTCAAGCCCCTTCTCCCTTCCATGGAGAGAGGGTACTGTTTGACCCGAATAGGTTCATCAGGTTTCTCAATTTCAATCCAAATTGGTTCTATATCTAGTTTTCTTGCTTCCCCCGGGACATACCACACCTTTGGGTTGATTTTAGCTTCGTCCGGGGTGGTGAGACTGTAAAGTCTCACTTTGAGTTGGGCTTTTTCCACTGCCAGCCCCACTCCCAGAGCAACTATCATGTCCCTTCCGAATAAATTAAAATCTGCCCCTTTTGCCACCAGTATTTTACCCCTGTGTTTTCTATCCCCCATATTTATTTCTACATCTTTTATGATTGGGACTTCAAAGGGGTCCCCCTTTACCCCATATACCACCATAGATTCACCACTTGGAACACACCCTTTAGGTGTCTGTAATACCGTTGTCCATTCCACCCCCGAGTCCACCATAAACCACATTTCCTCCTGATAGGGTCCCACAAACAATTTTATCAAGGAGCTCCCTAGATGTTCCGGACCCTAAATGAAAAAGCCCCTGACTCCTTCAGTCCTCCTGAAAGATTTCCTGGTCTTTAGCCTTTTTTGGACAGTTCTGCTTGATGTGCCCCTTTTGTTTTCAGTAATAACACTCAAAAACCTGTTTCTGTCAGTTCGATATGTTCCCCTGCACCAGGCTCGGCTTCTTTGCTGGTGCCTTTTTCGGGGCGTCTTTTCCCTGTTCCTGTTTTTGAGCCTCCCTTACTGCTGCCACGAGAACCTTAGCTTGAATTTTCTGCTTTTCCTCGTCCCTGCGCATGTAAACTTTCTGTGCCTCCCGTAGTAGTTCCTGCAGCTGAAGTTCCTGCCACCCATCCAGTTTTTCTAACTTTTTCCGGATGTCCTCCCAGGATTTTGCTACGAATTGTGTTTTCAACAACACCATCCCCACTGGGGAATCAGGATCCGTGCCCGAATACATTCTCAAACCCTTTTGGAGGCGTTCTAACCACTACGTAGGGGTTTCATCCCTGCCCTGACATTCATTAAGCACTTTACTCATGTTCTGTCCTTTCGGGACCGCCTCCCGGATACCTGAGATGACCATGTTCCTCATATTCACCATTCTTTGCCTGCCTTCCTCTGTTTGAGCCGCCCATGATGGTCTCTGGCTTGGCCAACGCTCTTCCCCGGCCCCCCCATTCGGGTTCCATTTCTCCCAATCCTTGATCGCCGCCCCCCTGATCATTTCCCTCTCCTCACTGTTAAACAGTGATTTCAAAATCTCCTGGAGATCCTCGTAGGTGTAGATGCTAGTTCCCAAAAATTCATCCAACCTCTCCGCCACCCCCAAAGGATCATCCATTAATTTTCCCATTTCCTTTTTGAATGCCCTAACGTCACTGGTATCAATTGGGGTGTGCACGTATCCAAGCACCCCTGGGGCCATCGGGACCTCCCTTAAAGGGAAGATACCCGGTTTTTCCTCCTCGTCTCCACTCTCTCCCACCGTCGACCTCCTAGCTCTACGTCACGTACAACGCGCTGGGGGAGAGGTGTCCCTGCAGAAGTCCTCCTTTTTATTTTCGCCTTTTAGTTGTTCCAGCGGTGGCGGCGGTGCCGCCGCCTGTTGTATTGCACTAAATAGTTTATTTAGTTGTCTTTAAATTTACTGGGTATGTCAGGTCACCTGGATTGTCTGTCCCCCCTCCCTGTTACCTGGCCACTCCCCATGCATCCCTTCCCCTGGTGGTCTGTCCCATGGGTGGCTCCCCCCCTCGCCCCTCCCCAATGGTGTCTCATTGGCTGTGACCTTTGATCCCTGCCCCTGTTTCCCTGGAGTATAAAACTGCCCTGCCAGGAGGGCCGGGTCTCTTTTCCACCTGGGTTGGTTCCATCACAGGTCCTGTATCAAGCAAATAAACTGATGCCTGCACCCACGTGGGAAAGAGCGCTTCTCGTCTTTTATCCTTGTCTATGCTGAATCTGTGCCGGGCTTTGGGTTCTTGCTGGCCGGAGCTGGACTCACATAAAGCCCAGAGAAACACGGGTTCCAGCAGGTGGCGCCCACGTGGTCGTCTCCCACGGCGGTCACGAAGGATCTGGTAATTCCACGTGCGGATTACGTATAGCTTTTGGACTTCCACCTTCCTCCGATTTTTTGTCGAGTTTTTTCGGCAAGGAAGCGAGAGGGGATCGGGACCCCGCTGTGCACCGAGGTGGACCAATCCGAGACGAAGGAACTTCTTTACAGCTGTCCCAGCCAGCTCCAGTCCCCAGAGCGGGGTGAGTATTCCCCGCGCCTGTTAGGGGACACCGGGGGGACCCTCAGAGGGTGGGGGTCCGCTCCCGGTGCAGGAAAAATCCAGTCCTGAATGGGATTTGCGGTTTCCACGTGGTCTGAGCGGGCGGAGCGGCTCCAGCGCTCCGGCAGTGACGGTGCGCAGTTTCATGGGTTCCTACGCCGTGTTTCGGCAGCGCGCGGCTCCCGGGAACGGCGGGGCAGCGCGGGTGGCGCGATTTCGCGGCGCCGGCTAGTTTCACGGTGAACCCGGAGCTGCGCGCGGACTCCGTCCCCGCGACAGCGCTAGCGGGGGGCAGACTGTCTGCCGCTTGTGTTTTTGCTGAGAGCGGACATCCCGGAGCGGCGGCGGGACCCCAGCGGGTGGCGCGGATGGGCTCCAGCCACCCCCGTGGCAGCCACGTGGTGGCGGGTGCCCGGCAGCTGCAGCTCGCCATTTTAAAAAGCCGCGCGGCTGACGCAAACAGCTTTGTCTCCCCCGGAGAGGGCGGGGGGGGGGAGGCTGCCCAGATTCTTTCCTGGATTGGCTGTGGGCTCAGTGCTTCCTGGTTTTGCCTGAGCTGGCTGTATAAAAAGGTAGATTTACGTGCGGCAGAAAGCAAACATGGGTGCTAAGTTTTCTGCGGCACAGAGAAGCATTTATACCCTAATTTTAGAACTCCTAAGTAGAGAAAACGTTACAGTTTCTAAGGCAGTGTTGAAACAATTTGTTCGCTGGCTGTCTCTTCATTTCCCTCAGTTTACCCAGCAGAATGTTAATTCTGTCTCTACCTGGGACAAAATCGGAGCCTTGTTAACAGCAAAGGCGGAACAGGGAGATGGGACAGTGTCTCAATTTTTCCCTGTGTTCCTAGTGATTCGGAAACAGGTTTTACAGAGAGATTTAAAAGGACAGCCAGAGCACATCTCACTCCCTGCGGCTTCCCCTGTCCCCGACTCTAAACCCTCCGCCCCTGACCTGAGAGAGGCGAATGAGGCTTCCCGGCAGTTTCGGGGGACTGGGAACTGGTGCTGCCACTGCTCCCCTGGCCCCCCCCCCCTCCCAGTACCCTGGCACTGGCAGCTATGCGCAGGCTGACAGAGCACCTTCCCTGCACCCCTCTAACCTAATCCCTTGTATCCCATTTTCGTGTTCTGACACCCCCATTACCAAAATGGCTGCGACCACATGGTTGGCATCCACAATGCTGCTGGCCACATGGCCAGAGCCCAAGATGGCAGCATCCACGTGTTTCAGCCCCCCACTCACCTTTCTCCTTCCCACAATCCCTTTCACCCACCTGTCCCCTCCCACAACCCTTTCTGGTCGAACAACCCCTTCCTTCCCTTAGACGCTCCTCCCCCTCCCTTCGAGTCCCCGCCCCCCATTGCATCATCTGGTAACCCCGCCCCTGGTTCCCACGGTTGCCCCGCCCCTGGTTCCCACGGTTGCCCCGCCCCCCCGCCGGTTTCCCACGCCCCCTTGCCCGGGTCCCCAGAGGGTGGGGCCGAGGGCTGTGGGGGTGGGGCCAAGAGCTGGTGGGGTGGGCCCGTGCCCGGTTCCCAGGGGGGTGGGGCAGGGAGAGGGGAGGTCCCTCCTCCCAGTTACCAAGGTGCTGGAGTGGGAGGGGCAGAGGCAGGGGATGTATCCCCTCCTAGTCCCCATGGGGGTGGGGTGAAGGGTGTTTCCCTGCCTGCTTCCCAAGGCAGTGGGGCAGGGGGAGTGGGTGGTCCCCGCGCTGGGTCCCACGGGGGTGCGGCTAAAGGGAGACATCCTGAGGCCCAAAACCAGGAGGAAGGAGTCATCCCCTTCATAGCCCCTGTTCAATACACGGGGGGTAGAACTGGTCCTAGAACCTACCAGCCCTTCTCATATCACTCTAAGCGTGAGCTATGTAAAAGCCAATTAGAATTTGGAAGAAATAGTGAAATTTTTAGAAGCATGATAAAAGCTACATTAACATCCCTTGAATTTGTTACTGCTGATATTGTGGATCTTTTCTGGTGCCTGCTTACCCAGTCAGAGTTTGATCTATGGGAAAGCTCCTGGAAGAGGTCTCTCAGGGATCTCGTAGAAGAACTTAAACAAACCCCCCAGGGTGCCAAAGACTTAGAGAATAATAACATTACCTAT
The DNA here is from genome assembly GCA_019023105.1 of Diglossa brunneiventris. NCBI lineage: Eukaryota > Metazoa > Chordata > Aves > Passeriformes > Thraupidae > Diglossa > Diglossa brunneiventris. The sequence goes on along the minus strand of CM032364.1, from coordinate 17,087,840 downwards.
GAATATCTGTGCGGCGAAGGGGAGTGGGCTAAGCCAGAGGACCAAGCTCGGATGTTGTCAAAATTCATTCTAGATAAGATTTCAAACACTGCATATAAGGCTTTTAACCAGCTACCAACTGCTGAAGCTAGTGGTAGCTTCCTTGACATTAAACAGTCTCCTTCAGAAAGTTCCTTGCAGTTTGTTGACCGGCTCCGTGCTCAGGTTGAGAGACAAGTACGGGACCCCAACACACAGATGGAGATAGTGAAAGAGATGGCACAGAGGAATGCCAACGAAGTCTGCAGCAGGGTGCTCCTGGGACTGCCTCTCAACCCCCCACCTAAACTGGCAGAGATGATGGAAGCCTGTGCTAGGAAGGCGGAACTGTTTGCTGCGCGAGAGACGTGGTCAAGGCCTACAAACCCAGAGACGGTGGCAGCTGTATCTTCAGGAATGAGGAGACAACAGATGTCACCAGAGCAACTTCAACATGCCATTTGTTTCATATGCAAAAAACCAGGACACTTTGCCCAAGACTGCCCCCAAAACCAGCAACAAAAGACACCCTTCACACCAAAAAACCCCGATGCCAGCCCCCCCCTGCCGGGCGCCTGGACATAAATGCAGCGGGCTTCCCTGAGGGGGAAACCTCCCTCAAAACAGGACAGGGGGAGGAAGGGAAGCGGGATGCGGGAACACAAAATAACCATTTACAGGCTAAAATCTGGTGGTCTCACAAGCGTTTCAGGCTTGTGACCACCAAAGCTTTTGCTCTCAGGTCTACCCAGTGGACGGTCATTGGAGTGGACCTGGCAGAGGAATTGCAGAGCTTGACAAAAGATCGCACAAGATTGGACAGTGAGTACTTTGTTATTGGGGACACTGCACACACACCCATGGAGATTGAGGTGGCTCCCATGACCATCAAAGGGGACATACCTAACCTCATTCTCCTGGCGCGCTGTCCACAGCCACCCTTCTATTTGGCCAAGGGGCAAATCATCGCCCAGGCCATTCCTGTTCCAGCAGAAATTTCAGTAGATGACAAGGCACCAGGTGTATACTGGGCAGAAGTGGTTGGCAAGGACAAACCCATTATGGGATGCAACCTAATGCGTGGAACAGAACACCTCCATGTGGAAGGGTTGCTTGACACAGGGGCAGATGTGACAATCATACCTGAAAGTTTGTGGCCTTCACATTGGGATTTGCACCCCGTGGCTGGTCAAATCCAAGGTGTAGGAGGAGTCACATTGGCAAAGATATCAAAGAGCATCGTGCAAATTGAGGGCCCAGATGGAAAATTGGCCAGCGTCCGTCCATTTGTTACTAATTACAAAGCTCCCTTGTGGGGTAGAGACACCATGTCCCAGTGGGGGGTCAAATTGGTCATCCCTAAAACACCCCAGGATTTTTGAAAGCGGCCACTGTCGAGCGCCCCACCCACAAGTTAACATGGCTGAAAAATGATCCAGTCTGGGTAAAGCAGTGGCCACTCAGTAATGAAAAGATAGAGGCGCTCGAGGAGCTTGTAGAAGAACAATTGGCTAAAGGACACATTGAAGAGACAACTAGCTGCTGGAATTCCCCAGTCTTTGTAATAAAAAAGCCAGGGAAGAATAAGTGGTGGCTCCTCCATGACTTAAGAGAAATAAACAAGAGAATTGTGGACATGGGATCTCTCCAACCAGGGATGCCCTCCCCAACGATGCTCCCCCAAAATTGGCAATTGGCTGTCATAGACATCAAGGACTGTTTTTTCCATATTCCCCTACACCCGGAGGACGGGCCACGGTTTGCCTTCTCGGTTCCCACCACCAACCGAAAAGCCCCAATGAAGCGCTACCACTGGAAAGTATTGCTTCAGGGCATGAAATGCAGTCCATCCATCTGCCAGGGGTACGTGGCTTCATTGCTATCTCCAGTGCGCGCCCAGAAAAATGAGGCAATCATCCTACACTACATGGATGACGTGCTTGTGTGCGCTCCCAATGACATAATACTCCAAGACACACTTGACCTAGTGGTTAAAGTTTTAACCTCTGCTGGATTCCAACTGCAGAAAGACAAGGTTCAGAGGATGCCACCTTGGAATTACCTGGGCTTACAAATCACTGCGCGGACCGTCGTTCCGCAGAAATTGGAAATCAAGAGTGATCCCAAAACCCTAGCAGATCTCCATTCCTTGTGTGGGTCTTTAAACTGGGTCAGGCCTTGGCTGGGTCTCACTAACAGAGACCTAGCTCCCCTTCTCAATTTACTGAAGGGAGAGAGAGAGCTAGCCTCTCCCAGGGAACTGACCCCAGAGGCAAAAACCGCCCTCCAAAAAGTGCAGAAGGCCTTGGCTGAGAGGCAGGCTCACTGTTATAAGCCCAAGCTGCCTTTTGAATTCATTGTTTTGGGGAAACTACCACACATACACGGGTTGATATTCCAATGGTTTGAAGTACAAAAGGATCCACTTCTAATCATAGAGTGGGTTTTTCTCTCCCATCAGCGATCCAAAACCATCACACAGCCACAGGAGCTGATAGCCCAGCTGATCTGGAAGGCCAGGGTAAGATTGCGTGAGCTGGCTGGTTGTGACTTTGAGTGTATTCACCTTCCAGTTCACCTTGCTAAGGAGGGAAAGAGCTCTCCCGAGAAGTTGACCCAACAGAGGTTCAACAACCTGCTCCAGAGCAATCCCAGTCTCCAGCTATCCCTGGACAGCTACAGTGGACAGGTATCGGTCCAGGCCCCATCGCACAAGCTGTTCAATGAGGAATTCCACCTCATTGCTCCTGAGAAAATGAGTCATAGGCCACTCAAGGCGCTCACAGTGTTCACTGATGCATCCGGAGCATCCCACAAGTCGGTGATGACTTGGAGAAATCCCCAGACCCAGCATTGGGAAGCTGATGTTGAGTTTGTGGACGGATCGCCCCAGATTGCTGAGCTCGCCGCAGTGGTAAGGGCCTTTGAGAAGTTTTCGGAGCCAATTAATTTGGTTACCAATTCAGCCTACGTGGCGGGAGTAGTGTCCAGGGTGGAGCAGGCAGTTCTCAAGGAAATCGAGGATGGGCATCTCCACAGGTTGCTCTCAAAACTAATTTATTTGATTTCGCAGCGGGAGCACCCCTTCTATGTGATGCACGTGAGGTCACACACCGATTTGCCAGGCGAGATCGCAGAAGGTAATCGCAAAGCAGATTCCCTTGCTGCTCCAGCAGAAATGGCACGCCTTCCAGACATCTTTCAGCAGGCAAAGCTGAGTCACCAACAATACCACCAAAATGTTCCAGGTCTAATCCGTCAATTCCAGTTAACACGCAGTCAGGCTCGAGCCATTGTGTCCACCTGTCCCAGTTGCCAACTTCAGGCAGTGCCATCCCTGGGGGTTGGGGTTAACCCCCGAGGCCTTGGGAGCTGCGAAGTGTGGCAGACAGACATCACACACATTCCCAGTTTCGGTCGCGTGAAATACGTACACGTCAGCATAGACACATACTCAGGTGCGGTTTATGCCTCTGCCCACATAGGGGAAAGGGCTGCGCATGCCAAACAGCACTTGCTGCAAGCCTTTTCAGTATTGGGGGTCCCTAGGGAAATTAAAACTGACAATGGCCCAGCGTATGCATCCAAGGAGTTCCTAGAGTTTGTCCAGCAGTGGGGAGTGGAGCACAAGACAGGCATTCCCCACTCCCCCACAGGTCAAGCTGTGATCGAGCGTGCCCACCACACGCTCAAAGAGGTCCTGGCTAGGCAGGGTAATTCTGCAGCCTGGATGACTCCACAACAAAAGCTCTGCAAAGCCTTGTTTACTATCAATTTTCTGAATTGTTCATTTGAAAACATGAATCCCTCTGTAATACGCCATTTCTATAATAACAACCGGTTTAAGTTGTCACAGCGTCCACCAGTTCTCATTAAGGACCCAGAAACTTGGGAAACCAGGGGTCCTTATGAGCTCGTCACCTGGGGGCGTGGTTACGCATGTGTATCCACCCCCTCAGGCCCTCGATGGATCCCCCAAAAGTGGGTAAAACCTTTCGTCCCCAAAACTCCAGCACCAGCAGACGGGGATAAGAAGCAAGCCGCCGTTGCTTCCAAGAGAAGACGCCGCCGGAAGAAGAAGGAAGATTCTTCCTGAGAGAGCTAGCTGCATTCCGGCAGACCCATGAACTTTCAATTTTGTTGATTGTTGTCCTTTTCCTAGTCATATTAGCATTTGGTATTCTACGTCATATACTTTTAAAGGCTACCAGAAGTCTGGTCTCCCGTACGGCAGTAGTCTACCGCTCAGAGTTTGTGGGGCTGAAGCAAATTGACAGGCCTGCAAACCATGAGTGGTGGGCAGATTCATAATAAGCAGAGAAAATAGTCTGACCCATTTCCTTTTGATTTTAGTTAACAGAAAAGGTGGAGGTGTTGTATTGCACTAAATAGTTTATTTAGTTGTCTTTAAATTTACTGGGTATGTCAGGTCACCTGGATTGTCTGTCCTCCCTCCATGGTACCTGGCCACTCCCCATGCATCCTTTCCCCTGGTGGTCTGTCCCATGGGTGGCTCCCCCCCCTCGCCCCTCCCCAATGGTGTCTCATTGGCTGTGACCTTTGATCCCTGCCCCTGTTTCCCTGGAGTATAAAACTGCCCTGCCAGGAGGCCCGGGTCTCTTTTCCACCTGGGTTGGTTCCATCACAGGTCCTGTATCAAGCAAATAAACTGATGCCTGCACCCACGTGGGAAAGAGCGCTTCTCGTCTTTTATCCTTGTCTATGCTGAATCTGTGCCGGGCTTTGGGTTCTTGCTGGCCGGAGCTGGACTCACATAAAGCCCAGAGAAACACGGGTTCCAGCAGCCGCCACTTGGCCCGGTGAAGAGGCGGGAGTTGCCACCTGATCCGGCGGCAGTGCCGGAGCGATTGCCTGGGCTTGCGCTGCCCCCGCCCCTGGGTGTATCCCAGGTGCCGCTTGTGCCTTTGCCGGCTGCTGCGGACCCACTGGGTAAGGAGGTGGAAGATTCTCTAGGGGTTCCCACTCCCTCCCTGCCTTCGCCGCCCGTCTGAGAGCCCGTACAGGATACAGACTCGGACGAGCACGTCTCCACATGTCTGCGTACTCAATCTCCTCTGGATCTTGTGGGTTATTTCCCGACACGTGGTCGAAGAGCAACTCACATGTCCATGTTTCAAATGTGCTGAACATCGGCCAAAACACGTATTTTTCAAGTTGCCTGCCCCCCCCATTTCTCCATACAGAAATGGATCATCTTTTCTTTGGATTTCCCCGCCCTCTGTGGACTTTTCCTCCCAGTGTTCCAACATCCAGCCCAGAGTGCTTTCCCTGGGAATTTCTGGTAAGATCTTTTCGGGGATCTGGGGAGGTTTCTCCTGGGGTTTTTTCTGGTTCTTGCTCCTTCCCAACCCCATCCTTTCAAGGAGTTTGGTGGTTCTCCTTACCTTTTCTTGTTTTTCCGGGGCATCCGTTGCGATCCCCGTTCTCCTTCCCGATGTTAGGATTCCTGGCTGGCAAAAAGCTGCCAGTTTTAACCGAGCCGCGGAGAACCGTTCCGTGGGCTCTAAGGTGTTTCTTACCTGTTTTCTCCGGTTTCAGAAGGTGGACGAGCTTCTGGAATCTCCCAGACTCGCCTTTCCCTTCCTAATCCCCAAGTGTGAACGGGTTTCCCCCCAGAACTCTTCCCCGAGCCCAGGTCCCGTGTGTTTCGACAGACAAGCCACTCACTTCCCCTGCGGCTGACCACGGCCCTTGCAGGTATGTGGAACTGCAGCCTTGGGGTCCGCTCTCGCTTCGTGACCAGGTCACGTCTCAGACACACGTGTCCGTTCACACTCCTTCCCAAACAAGCAAATACTTACGGTTCCTTTCTTTGCGTGGATTTCTTCGTGCACGTTGATTTTTACGGGGGAAAAAAAACCTCGGATTTCTCCGAGAATGGGCCCTTCTCCCTTGGCTGTGGTTTTCCTTTTAGGTTTCGCAACCTCCGGGTCTGATTATGGATCCGACTCCGGTCGCAGGCTCTTTGTGAATCTAATTGGCGTCAGGCTCCGATTCCGTCTGGGCCGCTGAAATCAGCGGGGGTGCCTCCTGTTCAGAAATCGGGTTCCCTGAACCCCAATTAGATCACGTCGGGGTCACCAAATTGTTATAAATGATCCAATATGTAGCAAATTTATCAAAAAATCGACAAAGATTTATTAGGTCAAATAAAAAAATATAAAATTTCGAAATCTCACCACAGCCAAGTCAGCGTCAGTCCCGGGAGCAGCCACTGGGTGCCTTAGGTTCCTGCTGACAGAATGGCAGCGTTCCCCCAAAGTGCACACCAAATGCTCACAGGAGCCAGTTTATATACAGTTTATTCTGCCTGAGGCAGAGATGACCACATATTCCTTTGTGTCCCTTTACATGTAAAGTTGAATCCATACATGTGTAGAAACAGACAGAGACAAAGTCTGAACCCCGACGAATGTCTGAGCACCCAGGCAGAGGATGCATTCACATGGAATAGGTAATACCAGCTCCTAAGTGCTGTAGAGAAATAGTTTCCAGGTGCATGGTCTTGTGAGCTTCTTCAGGACAGTCCATTCCGGGAAAGTCTAGATAGTATCTTCTTCTGCATGGTGCTACAGGAAATCCCTTCTGATGGCCCGAGCCAGTCTCATTCAGGCTGTCTGGGAAGTGGTTACCATATGCATAACTCGGTCCTCAGTCAGGGAGGCTACAGGCTTCATTATTCATACGGTAACTGGCTTGATGTTATCGCTAGTGTTGTCCGGGAACTGGTTAGAATGTGAATAGAATGCAGTTCCCGGCCGGAGCAGTCATAAGCATAGGGTTTGATTTCTCTTAATATTTTATATATACTTATTTCTAACTTTACAGCATGAATTAATCTACCACATATATAACAGCCCCCTTTGGAGGTTTTCTCCCAAATTTGCCCTAAACCAGGACAAATTTATATATTACATATAAATAAATAAATATTAATAACCAGGTGTACAAGGGAGGTGAACGATTCACACATAATTGTTCACCACACAGAGCCTGGCAGTACCCAACCACACGGCCACACAACATGATCTGGAAGACACCCTTTTCCCCATCCCCAGAAAATTATGTGGTGTGGTATAGAATAACCTCAGAGTCCTGGCCATGCCCCCTCCTGGCTACTGCGAAAGTTAAATCTATCCTGGCCAGAACAAGGACAACATTCTATGCTATTGTCCTAACAATCAGAATGTTTGTGACAAAACAAGCTTATTCCTTGTCTTCTACAGTGATGAGGTCACATTTATATTGAAAATGATCTCAAAGCTACTAGGGTTTTGCAGCCAGTACTGGGAAATAGTCCTTGCTTCTTGCTGTGCAAAATAGAATAATAGAATTGTTTAGGTTTGAAAAGACCTTAAGGCCATAGAGTCCAACCTTGTCTTGGTTTTAAAGACAGGTGTCTGCCATGGAAAGCGGGAACCTCCCTTGGAATGGAGAATATGACTCCCCTTGCTCTGAATTATTATAACTTTCAAATTAAAGGGCTTTCAGGCAAAGATATGAGGTAAGGAATCACAGTTCCTTACTAGAATGTATATGTATAACAAAATGTTGGGGTTTTAGGAGTTCTCCTTTGGTTTTTTTTTTTCCTCTAAAGGAATTTTCCCCCATACGTGTTGCTAGGAGACAATAACGACTGGATACTTAACAGCGACAACAGAAATTGTCAGCTCAGGGCAGGGGTGCAGCTGGCTATTCTCTCTTTACCTGAGGTTTCATGTGTAGGGCAGAGATACCGTGAGATTTGGGACTGAGAAAACTGAGTTGAGTGCAGTCCTTAGCTCTCTCCTGTCATTCGGAGGACAGTTGGTGCTGCTGCTGCTTGGGGAAGGGAATTTGCTGCCATTGCAGTAGTCCAGCCTGCTCCTGTTTCTTCTACCGTGGGGTTAGCCTCTGCTCATGAGAGCAGTCACTGAACTGGGACCTTATTAACACCCTCCTCACTAAAAGAGGGACTTTTCACCATCTGCTCGGGTGCCTGGGATCCTGAGCCTGCCTCTCCCTGTCCTGCTCGGAGCCAGGCTGCTGCTGCCCCACCCCCACTGCTTCTTTGGCATTGCCCTGAGCTTTCGCTACACTGTAGCCCTGCACCCCCTGCCAGCCTGCCGAGACACCCTGCAGTTCTAGCTACAGCTCCGGAATTTCATACATCTCGTCCAACACCCCATGATTTTTGCTCATTCCTGCAATCCCAGCTTGCTGCTTCCAAGAGTCCTGCTGGGGCACTGGGATTGACTGCCCCAGGGGGTTTGTGAAGAAAGCCTCTCTTCCATCCCTTCCCATCTCAGTCAAGTTCGCCATTACCACATGCTGCCCAAGCTCACACTGGAGCGCCCCCTGTAGCCATGGGGGAATCATCACACCTGCCCTGCCCACCAGCACCCCTGCCATCTGTTAGCATCACTACACCAAAGGGGAAAGTGCCTGCATCCAAGAAGGCTGTTACTGGCTTTCTGGTTATGTTTGTTGTAAATGCCATAGTTGTTGTTGTTTGTTTGCCTCATTATACATACTAGTAAAGAACTGTCACGATCCGCCCTTACGAACGGGTTTCGTGATGGTTCATGGATTGATCTCAGGGTGCAAAAAAAAAAAACCGACACGGCACAGGGGATTTACAGTAATAATCAAAACAAATGCACCTTTATTGAATGACCACAGCAAAATGCGATAGAGGGATTAAGGGAGAGAAAAAGATAGAGAAGGAGAGAGAAGGGGGGGGATCTAGCTACCAAACGTAGAGACGAAGTCCTTTGGTCCAGTCCAGCCGAGGATCCGCCTGTTACATCAGGGAGATCTCAAAATCTCTAGCTAACTCAGAGGTTTTTATTATGATAACTCTATTGAAAATTGTGAGGGTGGGGGGAAACAGATACAATAAGGAATAGATGTAACAGGTAGTCCATGTTCTCAGCAGTAAACGAGAGCCATTGTCTTCTTGGTCCAGTGGTCACAACCTGAAGGCAAACATCTCGCTTTGGTTAGCTTGCCTCCCCCACACACCTCCCCTGGGTTAGGGGTTTCAGTCCCAGTCCTTGGAAGGAGGAGAGGGGCCGTTTCACATAGGGGTTTCATGTCTCGGTCTTTGATGGAGAGGCCTCTTACATCTCATTTGTCTGTCACGGTGGTTGCAAATGAGTGAGAGGGGTCTTCTGCAGGGGACCACCCAGAACTCAGGAGAAGTCCAGCCAGGCCGAGAGGTGGGACAGCTTCCAAGGCTATTGTTGCAAAAAGGGCACAGTGCCCCCTTCTTCTTCTCATTGGGCTCAGTGTAGCATACAGCAAACACACCTGTGGACAATAGCTTAGCAATGCTCTCAGGTCTCGGGGCCCTTGGCGTGTAACTTTCTCCTACAGAGCCAGAGATTTTAGACAGGGGGGGGTCTTTTCTTCAGTGGTCCCCCGATGATGATCATAAGGCAGATGAGGGATATTTCGGACAGACTCTCACAAGAACTGTTATTCCTATTTTCATATCTTTGCCTCAGAGCCCCTTAATTTCAAGATTATAATAATTTGGAGGGAAGGGGTTTACATTTTCCATTCCAAGGGAGGCTCCTGCCTTCCTTAGCAGACACCTGTCTTTCAAACCAAGACACAAGGCAAAAAAATAACAACAGTGGCAGCAACAACAAACAAAACCAGAAACCCAGTAGCAGCCTTCTCAACTGCAGGCACTTTCCCTTTTGATGTCGTGATGATCTCGGCTGACAGGGGCGCTGGTGGCTCCCAGCTGGGCAGGGAGGGTGCAAGGATTCCCCCATGGCTGCAGGGGGCGCTGTGGGACAAGTTTCAGCAGTCTCCCTCCATGCAGTAATTGCAGATGCAGACAGCAGAAATGGATGAAAAGGCTTCCTTTATGAACTCACAGGCATAGCTGATCCCAGTTCCCCCCTCTGGATAGCAAAAGGAGCTGTAGCAGGGAAACCTCGGAGTAGCAAGCTGGGAAGGCAGGGATGAGCAAAGTCCCAGAGGGGTAGATGAGATGTATCAGAAACTCCGCAGCTGTATCTGGAACTGCAGGGCGTTGTGGCAGGATAGGGAGTGCAGAGCTACAGTGAAGTAGAAACTCAGAGCAGTGATTAAAAAAAACAGTGGGGGCAAGGCAGCAGCAGACCAGCTCCAGAGCAGGGCAAGGAAAAGGCTCCCTGGGAGCACAAAAGGGCTTGGGATCCCACAGTTTTCCCATGAGGCACCTGAGCAGATGGTGAAATGTTATGAACAAGATTTTTGTTAAATTCTATTTCTGTACAAAAAAACCCGAAGTTACAAAATCTGTAAACCCAGGTTGCTGCGGCAGTGTTACTTGTTATGTTAATTACAAGTCGTTAGAGTTAATGGTTCTTCTTTGTATCACGGAGACCCTGGCCAGGGCTGGGCTGATAGCCTTTCTTTTGTATTGATAAAAACTAGCCTGAGGCTAAACTGTCTTTCTTACCAGGCAGAGAAAACACAGAGAGGAGGGGGGCATTATAATATGTAAATTTTGTGACCACTGTATTATGGGACGTCCTATATATCATAAAAACCCCAAAATGACTAGCCAATTGTAAAATTAAGAATTTACAGTGATTCCTGAACGTGAGGAACAGAGTGCTGAGCCTACAGAGATGTTAAGAGATCTTGGTGCCCCTCGCCCTGACTGCAGAGGTCGTCTGGGGCAGTGACCCGGAGCCGGGAACCAGGGAAAAGCAAAGAGAAACACCAGGGTCTTGCCCGACGCTGTCACGAGGATTGGACCTCCAGCTCTGTCCTTAGTGGACAAAGCTGCCCAGATCCTCCTCCTCTGAGCCACGCTGGGAAAGAAGACGGAGACTGCAGACCCGTCTGGCTTTCTCATCCTGAGCTGATCACTTTTAATAAAGGCGTTAAAAGGAGAAAATTCTCCTTGCCCTGTTTTATTTCAGCTGGGGGCACTCGTCCGGGATAGCCACGCCCGAAGAGGACACCAGGACCGGCCATCTTGGACCTCGAGGACAGCTGGCTACCAGGACCAGAGAAGATTGGCTGATCGGCTCAGGACCAGTGATGCAGAGGAGCGCCAGACTGGTGAGAACTATCTGGTGGTGGGAGTGGGAGACGAGCGTGTGTGTGTGTGTGAATGAGACGAAAGCCGGCAGCCCGGACTTTCGAAGTGAGTGAGGACCCCTCAGTACCGCGTTTCCGGACTCCTGCGAAGGGGCCGGCCGGGAACAGGGGGAAGCGCGTGGAATCAGCATGAGTGAGTCGTCTCTTAAGGGGGAAGTGGGCACCCCCCCCTCCGGGCGTGCGGAGGAAATAGTTGTATGAGTGGCACGCACCCCCAAAAGTCCTGACGAAAGAGGTCAGGCACAGATCCCAGCGAAGGAGGCAGGGATCTGTTTTTAAGTCCTGACGAAGGAGGTCAGGCAGATTGTAAGTCCTGAGAAGGATTCGGGCAAGCTCACAAGCCCTGCAGGCATTCAAGCCCTGGCGAAGGAAGCCAGGCACAAATTCCAGCGAAGGAGGCTGGGATTTGTTCTTAAGTCCTGATACGGTGTGCCCTAAAATTGGCAGGTTGGGCACACTATACATCAGGCAGTTGTTTTTCCTGACGGGGGAGGTCAGGCACGAACCGGCTTCTTACACCGGGTTTCGTGTGTCCAAGTCCTGATAGATATAAGACCTGATGCGGAAAGTTAGGCTATCGACGAGATCAGGCAGTTGTTTCAGTATAAAGTCCTGAGCTTCAGGCAAGTAAATTCTTTTGAGATACCTGTCAGTAGAGACATCTTTGAGATTTTTTTCTGTTGAGACCTGAAAGATGGGAAGGTGCAATAGTAAAAAGACAGGCAAGAGATTGAGGAATATACCTCCCAATAGCCCCTTAGGGGAACTGTTAGAGAAATGGGATTCCATAGAGGCCACAAAGGGATTAGATAAGGTGAAGATGATACACTACTCTGTAGAAGTCTGGCCGGAATTAGAAGTGCAAGGAGGATGGCCTTGGTGTGGGACAAGGGACAAGTGGATGTGCCAGCAACTGAGTCATTATCTGACAGCTCGAGGAGATACAGATCCTGAGCAATTATTGTATGTAGTGTGCTGGTTAAAGAGTGCTATAGGAGATGAAGAGGTGCGAATTTGTAAAGTACAGAAGAAGAAAGAGGGGAATGAAGGAGGGGATGCTGGAATTGATAAAAGATGGGACCCCCTAGATTATTTGCCTCCTGCTGCCCCTCCACCTTATAATCCTCTTGCTCAGGCACCTCAAATGGCAGGCCCGGTTCTTCCCCCGACTACCGTCTCATTACCCCCTCAAATTCCTCCTTCTACCTCTTCAGCTTCCCCTATGATAGACTCAGTATCTTCCCTAATAACCACTCCCTCACCACCCCTTTCGGTTCCTCCAGTTCCTTCTGCACCACCACAAGTACCTACTACACCTGCTGCATTTTCCACCCCTTCTCCAGCTCCACTTACTAGGTACTCAAGCTCTTTTCCCCCTTCTATTGCTATCCCTTTATCTCCTCCTAGTTGGGACACAAATGCCTTCTTGCCTAGTAAACAGCTATCACCAAATACACCTGCTGATCTGCAGAAAGTTCAGGGTAACCCGGATATCCCTCAAACCAGTAGTTTGACATCTGAAGATGGGCCTTACTGTGGTACTAGATCCAAGACCTCCAAGGCAGAGAGACTTTTTCCCCTCAGAGAAGTTCCTATGGGGGAGCAGTGGGAGGTGTTGGCTTTGTGAATGCTCCTCTAACAGCTTCTGAGGTGAGGGGATTTAAGAAAGAGTTTGGGCATTTAGTTGAGGACCCAGTGGGCATAGCCAACCAAGTGGATCAATTCTTAGGCCCAAATACCTACACTTAGGGGCAGATTAATTCCATCCTAAATATATTATTTTCTCTAGAAGAGGTCCAGATGATTAGGGCGGCTGGCATAAGAATTTGGGAGAGAGATAACCGTCCGGGACCCCAGGTGCCATCCGGTGATCAAAAATTGCCACTAACAGATCCCAACTGGAACCCTAATCAGGAGGAAGGGAGGAATGCTATGATGGAATATAGATCTTTGATGATTCGGGGGATCAAAGAGTCAGTTCCCAAAGGAACTAATACCAAATTGGCATTTGAGGGTGCACAAGAGAAAGATGAAGTTCCTGCTGCTTGGCTTAATCGCCTGAAGCGGAACTTCCAATTGTACTCTAGAATAGACCCAGACACCACAGAAAGTCAAGTGCTATTAAAAGTCCAATTTGTTACCAAATCTTGGCCAGATATACGGAGAAAACTGGAAAAGATTGAAGATTGGCAAGAAAAAGACATTAATGAGTTGTTAAGAGAAGCATTGAAGGTGTATTTAAGGAGGGAGGAAGAAAAAACAGAGGCCAAGGCTAAGATCATGGTTGCAGTAGCTAGAGAAAGTGTGGGCTGGGTGGGTCCACCACCAGGAGGAGGCAAGGATAGGCCTCTTGGACTGTCAGGTACAAGAGAGATGGAGACACCTCAAGTCCCTATGAGTGAAAGGCGCTGCTATTATTGTGGAGAAGCAGGACATGTCAGGAGGTTGTGTAGAAAGCTCAGTCTCGATGTAGCAATAGCCAGGGAACAGGATAATTTAGAGAGAGTTCTTAGAAGTGACTATTAGGGGTGTCAAGGGCTATATACTATAGGGGACCCAATGCAACATCTAGAAGAGCCCCTTAGTAAACTTTGAAGTGGGATCCCTAAATGAAGAATTTGAATTTTTGGTTGATACAGGAGCAGATAAGTCCTGTCTCAACAAAGTAGACGAAACAGCTAAGTAGAAAGATATCCAATAGCACTGAGACTGGACAGTAGCACTTAACTGGTAATAAGTGATGTGAAAGTAAAAGGTACCTTATTGTTGTCTTGTTGTGTATGTGAGAGTGAGTCACAAACAAAGTCAGCCTCAACTTCCCAGGCAGATGGGAAGGGGGCAGTGGAAAGAAGTGTGTGTGACCTTCAAACTAAGCATTGTCCCCCGAGCAGGTGGGGGCTGCGGCTAAAGTGTGTGTGTTACCTGTAAACCAGACTAGTGTTCCCCAGATGTGTGAGGGGGCCGTAGTTGTAAGAGCGTGAGTGACACGCAGACAGCCTCACAGGTGAATGAGCACCGGAGGCAGCCAGAGTCAGGGCCCTTCCAAGAGGCCCAGAGATACTGATACCTGTGGGCCAGCCCCAAGGTGAGGGGGGCCACAGGGACCTGTGAGTTAAGATCCACTTTGTGTCTTGAGAGTGGGAAGGACTGTGTGAAAGTGAATGAGAAATAAAAGTGAGTGAATGTAGATGAATTAAAGTATAAGTAAAATTGTGCCTTATAAGTGTTACCACATTTCCTTAGAGAGAGGTGTATTGTATTGAAAAAAGTGTGAAGAAAAAAGTGAGAAAAAAAAAAACCAAACAATTTTTGTCTTAAGAGTAAAGAGTTGAAAAAAGTAATATTTAAGCTGTTAGTGAAAGTAAGAAACAGAGGCAAGAGATGAATAGAGATCTTGAAAATAGAACAGAAAACCAGTAAGTTAAATACACAGAAAAATAGGAGAATAAAAGTACTTTGGGAGTTAAGTAAGCTAACAGAAATGCAACTCCCTGCAAAATAGAGTATGCAAAAGTTGATGAAAGAAGCATGCAAGCTATAGAAAAAAAGAAATTAACCAATTATACATAACATTAACCGGAGAAACTGAGTTTTGATAGAATCAAAGAAAATAGCAGACCATTAATACCTATATTTGAAAGTCCATTTCAGGTACTCCATAATTCGACTGAGCAGACCAAAGGAAAAGGGTTGGACCCACATCACTCTCACCCCCTGGCATTAGACCAGGATTCAACATCAGCTTGTCTCTCTGGCATTCTGGCATTGGACCAGACTCCACCCCACTTTCCCCCTGGCATTGGCCCTCTGGCATTAGACTGGACTCCACCCCATTCTCCCTCTGGCATTGGGCCAGATTCCACACCACTCACCTCCAGGCACTGGACAAGAGTCAACCACATCACAAGTTAATTCACCTGAGTATACTGTAATAAAAGGACCAAAAGATTTAAAGTTGACTCTCAGAAGGAAGAGTCAAAACGACTGAACTGTATTGGAAAATAATTGGTATCAGAGTTCTAACCTAGGTTAAAAATGTCAAAATGTTTCAAGACAGTTCTGTGTGTAAAATAAGTTTGTAAAAAGAGTTAAAACTGTAAATAAGTAATTCTGGTTAAATCTCCCAATTTGGTTCTAAAGACTCCAGGTTAATCCTATACAGAGCACTCCTCTAAGAGAAACCAAAATTGATAGAGAACAGATCAAGAGAGGTTTAACCAGAGAAGCGGGTAGAAGAAACTCTAAAGAGCTTGGAAGATTCTTCTCAGTAAAATTCCCCAAGAGGCAAGGCCGGGTGGGCAGGCTGTGCAAGATGACCCATACCAGACTCTTGGGAAGGGTAGTAATGATGGCTCTAATTGCTGGTAGTGCTCTGGGGAGCCCAGGAGAACCGTGCAGTGAGTGCTACCAACCCCCTCTATGAGGAGAAAGAAGTGAGCTCCTTGTCTAGAGTCCACATCAATTCTAACCCTAATTGTGTTAACCTCTTCCAGTTGGTCTTTTATCGGAAAAATAAAAGAATTAATTGGATAGCACAGAATACTGCCACTTTTAGGCAACCACTCCTGGGAGAGTGCCCTGTAAGAGAAGCCTGGTTGTGCTTTGAATATGATGCTGCTGAAGCAAGCTCAGTAGATCTGGTAAAAAGAAAAGAAATAGTAAAAACAGTAAGAAAAAATGTTTGTAACAGGTATTTAGCAGTAAAGAACTTAGCTACCCAGTGGATCCAAAGAGATCCAAATAAATTAGAAACTATTGAAAAAGAAGGAGACAAGTGTATCCACCGTGAAGTATATGTATGTTATGAGTGTACTGAAGAAAAAGTAGACCCCTTTTGGAAGGCGAGAGAACTGTGTGGGTGTGGGGAATGCCCGACAGAAACTGATAACACATTTCGGGGAGAGCCCTAAACACCTGGTTTTGAGCCCTAGTATTACAGCATACATTAAATTGTCAAGAGATTGGTTTGGCACCTGCACAGATAGAACGATAAAACCAACTTTCTTGTTATCAAAAGAAACTGGATCAAGTTTAGGAGTTCCTATATACAATGATTTTAGAAAAACCAAACAGAAGAGACAAAGTGCAATAGAAATTGAGAAAATCCAAAATTATAAAAGCCAAGTTCAAACCCCAGTATCTATGTTAAACAGAATCATCAGGCTCCAAGCAGTATTAGAGATAAAGAATGCAATTATTAGAGACATTTCAAAAGAAATAAAAAAATTAGCATGTGTAAACAATCAAGAACAAACCCCTACACTTGATTCCAGTTGGTGGGATAACCTAGAGATTTTTGAAAAGGGTGTACGAGAAAAAGTAGATCTTTTCATTGTGTGTATACTTGGAGGATTGCTCTCTTTACTATACTTATTTTTCTGTTTTATTAAAATAGTGGTATTAGCCGTGCAGACCAACCTGAAAAAACCAAGAAAGGTAACAAAGTTAAGTAACCAAGAGTACCAGAGTGCTCAAGAAATTTATAATCAATACAAATTGCAAGTTGATGCGAGCTTAAAATTAAGCTCGATCAAAGTTAAAGAGGGGGGACTGTTATGAACAAGATTTTTGTTAAATTCTATTTCTGTACAAAAAAACCCGAAGTTACAAAATCTGTAAACCCAGGTTGCTGCGGCAGTGTTACTTGTTATGTTAATTACAAGTCGTTAGAGTTAATGGTTCTTCTTTGTATCACGGAGACCCTGGCCAGGGCTGGGCTGATAGCCTTTCTTTTGTATTGATAAAAACTAGCCTGAGGCTAAACCGTCTTTCTTACCAGGCAGAGAAAACACAGAGAGGAGGGGGGCATTATAATATGTAAATTTTGTGACCACTGTATTATGGGACGTCCTATATATCATAAAAACCCCAAAATGACTAGCCAATTGTAAAATTAAGAATTTACAGTGATTCCTGAACGTGAGGAACAGAGTGCTGAGCCTACAGAGATGTTAAGAGATCTTGGTGCCCCTCGCCCTGACTGCAGAGGTCGTCTGGGGCAGTGACCCGGAGCCGGGAACCAGGGAAAAGCAAAGAGAAACACCGGGGTCTTGCCCGACGCTGTCACGAGGATCGGACCCCCAGCTCTGTCCTTAGTGGACAAAGCTGCCCAGATCCTCCTCCTCTGAGCCACGCTGGGAAAGAAGACGGAGACTGCAGACCCGTCTGGCTTTCTCATCCTGAGCTGATCACTTTTAATAAAGGCGTTAAAAGGAGAAAATTCTCCTTGCCCTGTTTTATTTCAGAAAGTCCTCTTTTTAGTGAGGTAGGGTGTTAATAAGGTCCTAGTTCAGTGGCTGTTTGCACGATCAGAGGCTCACCCCACAGCAGAAGAAGCAGGAGCAGGCTGGGCTCCACCCAAGCAGCAGCTCCGACCGTCCTCCGAATGCCGAGAGCAAGAGAACTAGCAGCTGCCCCAGCCCCTCTTTTCCCCAGCCCAGTTCTGCCGGTATCTCTGCACATAGAGAAACCCATAGATAAGACAACTGCAGCCAGATGCCCTCCTCCTCTGAGCTTGGCAACTTCTTTTGTCTCTCTTAAGTACCCCTGTCGTTATTTTATTGTTCCTTAGCAACAAAATGGGGGGAAATTCCCTAAGAGAAAAGAAAAACAAAAGGAAGAACCCTAACCTCCAACATGCCTTTAACCCAGCACTGCCAAGTCCACCACTAAACCATGTCCTTTAGTTCCACGACTAGGGAAGTCACGATTAAGTACAGCATAGGGAAGCTGCATGAGCAGCTGGAATGTTGATTTTACTCAGAAAGAGTCAGCACTAAAGTTTCAAGGGGAGATGAAGAGCTCTAGGCTTTATCTCTGATGCAGTCAGAATTTTCTGGGCCCAAGGGGTAGCTGAAAATTCTCTAGGGAAGATACCACTTTTGAGAAATCCATTTATATAGACATTGGCTTGCTGCAGACACAAGTAGGAGCTTGTAGGGATGTTTTCTAGGTGCAATTAAAAAAATTTCTTTGGACTAGAGAAATCACTTGTCTCAGTTTCTTTGTGCCCTGTGCCATGTTCTGACCCTTGTGGCAGGATGTCCCATCATCCCCCCCAGACAGCTGGTATGAAAAATGCATATTATATGATTAGCTCTTCACAAATATTAACATGAATACTATATGTGTTATGTTGGAAAGTTATGCTGTATTAATGTCTTTTAAGTAGTTGTCCTGGTTCAGGGCAAATTTGGGAGAGAACCCCCAAAGGGGCTCCTCTAGTAAAGCAGATTCAATCGGCCCCTCCCCCCAACCGGTCCGGGAGAAAATACCTCCTTGGAGAAAAGTGGAAAAAAACTGTTTATTAAACAATAAAACCTAAACAATATTAAACAATAAAACCCCTTGCCGCTCCAAAACAGATGACAAACTCAGAAAGTCCCCTCCCTGGGTTGCAGCTCAGCTCACTCAGTCTCTTATCAGTCCTTCCGGTGCTGGAAAGGCCGCGGCCCAGGCCCGGCCCGGCGGGCCACAGGTGCAGCTGCCGGTGCTCTTCTGGGTGTTCAGTCCAGAGCAGGTTTGAACAGGTCCAAAGAAAAAAGGAAAAAAAAAACCCCACAGTCCAGGGAACTTCTTTGCCTCAGCTAGCTAAAACTAACTAAAAGCAATGGAGAGCTCTGTCCCGCTGTCTGTCCATCCACAGACAACACAGTCCAGAAGCAGGAATGTGGAGGAGTGAGTGCACTGTCTAAAATCAAACTGCGCGCTTCTTCTCTCCCCCCTTTCACTCTCTGCAACAAGTCTTAAAGGTGCAAAACTTATTATTCAGCATAAACAGAACAAGGCGATTGGGGATAAAAGCATCATATAGTCAACCTAGGACAGTAGTGCTGTATTACTGTCTTTTAAGTAGTGTGGTAAATATAGTTTTTAGGGTATAGCACAATATTAAAATAGAAACTATGTGATGTAAGATACTTTTTGTAACTACCTCAAATAAATGGAAAAGATAATCAAGAAATTCTTCACATTATCCTATCTGGATAGAGATAACAGCAACAGACACCAAGATTCCAAGAGAAGAATTATTGCCTCCTTATCGGAAAAGCTCAGACTTTGAGGAACCAAGAAGGTTGATTTACAAGATGGGAGGGGGGGGGGAAGATAAAATTAAGCAGAAACACCCTAGTTTAAAAGGAATGTTTGAATAATGTATGAGATGTACAAATATGCAATAGGCTATTGCTTTTAAGGGATCATCCTTTGTTAGCAAGGTGTGCTTTTTGGCGGACGTCCGTAATTCTTTGCTTTTTATTGTCCTAATTTTTATTACTATTTCCATTACCACTTTCATTACTATTAAACTTCTAAAATTATAACAAAAGTAAATGGGGTTTTTCACAATTGGAGGTTCCAACGAGATCTAACACCTCACTTCGGAAACCTCAGAGGATTCTGAGTGAGGGAGGCGTCCCCTGTCAAGTTTGGCAGCCTTGCTCTGTTTCTTCTGGCGTGATTGGCAGACACAGGTTCCTACCTGGTGCACAAAAAGAGACAATAAAACAAAGAAAAGGGGAAAGGCTCCCTAAAACCGTGGTAATTGGTCCCCTAAGACTTGTGTACACGAAGACCCGGAAAGGAAAAAGGATTGTAAGTACTTTTCGGGACGGTAGATATGGGGTGGGTTGTGAGATGTGTGAATGAGACGTGGGCCAGCTACTCTGGACCTGTGAAGTGTTTGTGGAGTTTCTGAGTGATGCGGTTCCGTTATTTTGTGAGAAATGCGGCCAGCGAGGAAACGAAGTGAGTGAAAAAGGAGTGAGAGAGACCCCGGGGTGACTGGAACAGGGTCCCAGGGAGGGGTTGGACTCCTCGGAAGAAGGGAGCAGAGGAGTTTCCTAGCACAATCCACTAGGAAACAGGACAAAAGCAAGAGGCGCCTAGAAATTTTGCCAGGTTGAGGGTCTAAACCACACAAGAGACTGGGAAGTGCCAAACTCAGGAGCATCTAGGCTTAAAAGCTGCTAGGCTGAGAGTAGACACACTAGAGACTCAGGGGTGTGGGATCCAAGAGCACCTTGAAATGGCCAATAACATCTGAGATTTTCACAAGTGATTTGAAAGTAAAAGGTACCTTATTGTTGTCTTGTTGTGTGTGGGAGTGAATGAGAAATAAAAGTGAGTAAATGTAGATGAATGAAAGTATATGTAATGTAGATTGTTTATTTTAAGCTTCACTTTATCTCTTTGGAGGGAGGTGTATTGTATTGAATTGTATTGTGAGAGAAAGGGGTTTTTGTGTTGTGGGAAGAAGGTGGTATTTAGGTTGTTAGAGAAAGTGGGAAACAGAGGCAGGGGATGAATAGATAAGATCCTTAAAAATGGGACAGAAAACGAGTAAGTTGGGTACAGGAAAGAAAAAAGGGAGTAAAAGGGTCCCAGCAGAGATACCCCAAGATAGCCCTCTGGGAGTTATGTTAGCTAACTGGGATAAAAATCCTTGTACGAGGAGAAAGGACAAGGTAAAGATGATCCAATTTTGTATGATAGAATGGGCAAAGAAGGAAATAAGATCTGACCACATTTATTGGCCCAGATACGACTCTTTTGAAGTTTGGATTTGTCAGGCTCGAATTTATTTGTAAATTCAAAAGAACCGTTTAATCCAGAAGAAAGAGAATATGCCGCATGCTGGACAGGAGATTGTAGGAGAATAAAAATCTTTAAAATATCAGAAACCCCTTAAACACAGCAAGAAAAGAAAAAGGGGAAAGAAAAGGGCTGGGGACAAGAGGAAAAAAAGAAAGAAAAAGACTGGGATCCTTTACAAGTATTGACTCCTCCGTTCCTGCTTGTTCCCCCACTGTTCGCGGCCTCACCACCAGCCCCCGCCCCCGGCCCTGCCCCGCCCCCACCGCCTGCAGCTGCACCACTCGCCCCAGCCCCCATCCTGACCCCAGCCCCGCCGCTTGCGGCTGTACCACTCGATCCAGCCCCTGTGCCAGCTCTGGCCCTGACGGTGAATCTGTCTGCCCCAGTCCCAGCTGCCCCGCCCACGGCCACTCCGCCAGCCGTGCCAGAGGTCTTGCCTGCCGCGTGGTCTGTGGTCGCTGTGCAGGCCATGCTGAGGGTCCCGTTTGTTCCGGCCGCTCCATCCCCAACTGCTCCTCCTGCAGCCATCCCCACTGCCCCACCCCCGCCTGCTCTACCCATGCTGACTGCACTGGGCGCCACCACTGCTGCTGCCCCTGCCCCACCTGCTTTGTCTACACCGGCTGCGCTGGGAGCTGCCGACCAAACTGCCATGAACCATATGCGGGCCATCCACGCTCCAGTTTGGTTTCCACCGGAAGACTCCCCTCCTTTGGCGGTTCCGGCAGCAGATCTGGCCTACACCCTTCTCTTGGAGGACCAAGCCTCGGTGCGGATCCCTCCCATCACCCCCCTTTCCTTCGACACTTCCATCTGTCCCTGCCCTGGGTCCCGTTCCCTTGGTAACGACAGCTCCTGCTGTTCAAGAAAACTTTCTCCCTGAAGAAGAAGCATCTTATTGAAACACAAGAAGCTCAGTTAAAAACAGCCCTCCCCTGATCTTTCCTCAAAACAAAACAAGGGAGAAAAGTTATAAAGGATAAAGAACAAAAAGAGTGGGATAAAGAGATTAGTTTATTCCCACTATGAGAAATTCCAGTGGCGGGGGGGGGGGGGGGGGGGGGGGGGGAGTGGGGTTTGTAAACGCCCCTTTAACTTCTTCTGAAGTGATAAATTTTAAAAAGGAAATTAAAGGATTACTAGAAGATCCCATAGGCACAGCTGAGTAATTAGACCAATTCTTAGGTCCGAACAGTTTTACTTTGGAAGAGATACAATCTATAATGAAAACAGTTTTTTATCAGGAGAGGCAAATGATCAGGGCTGCTGGAATAAAAATTTGGGAAAGGGAAAACCAGCAGGGCCCCCCAGGAGATCAGAAAATGCCAATAGCACCTCCTAATTGGAGGCAAAATGATGAGGAGGGGAGGAAACACATTAATGATTCTCATAATTTGATAATCAAGGGAATAAAAGAGGCGGCAAAATGCTAAAAAGGCTTTTGAGGGACTGCAGGGGAAAGAAAAAACTCCAACTGAATGGTTAGACAGACTTAGGAGAAATATGAAACAATATTCCAGAATAGACCCCGAGACTATTGTGGGACAAACTCTGTTAAGAATTAATTATGTCACTAATGCCTGGCCAGATATTAGGAAAAAACTAGAAAAAATTGAAGACTGGCACAATAGATCACTAGATGATTTATTAAAGGAGGCTCAAAAGATTTATGTCCAGAGAGATGAAGAAAAAGCTAAAGTGAAAGCAAAAATTATGGTAACTACTATGCGAGAAAGTAATTTCCAGAGGAATCTAAAACCCCCAGGCACAACTCCTAGACATGAAGGTTGGAGAGACAGGGGAAAGGAAAAAAACAGAACCCTAGTACAACCCAAATCTCAGGAGCATTCAAGAAATATCTGTTTTTACTGTGGGGTCGAAGGACATTATAGAAGAAATGGCCCTGATCAGATAAAAGATCTGAAAATCTTCCGAGAGATGGGCCCAGAGGAGGAATAGGGAAGTCATAGGCTCTATTTTCTGGGGGACAAATACCATCTGTAGCCTGTGATAACTTTAAAAGTGGGTCCCCTAGAAGAACAATTAGAATTTGTGGTAAACACAGGGGCAGAAAGAACCTGCCTATTGAATATTCCAAAAGGTTATAGTGTAAGTAAAGACAATGTAAAGGTAACTGGGGCAAAAAGAGAGAGTTTTACAGTTCCTGTCATTAAAGATGTGGTAATCGAGGGAGAAACTAGAATTTGGATGGGGCAATGTCTTATTGCTCTCTGGGGCAGGTAGCAACTTATGAGGAATAGACTTAAAGGTGAAACTAGGAATAGGGGGTTATACCAGAAGAAGGGAAAATGACAGCTAGAGTTTTAAAACTTGGCCAAGAGGATAAAGATAAAATTAACAAGGAAGTTTGGGCTGGGGGAAGGAAATAGGGGAGGATTAGATATTGACCCCATAAGGGTCACGATTGAGAGATTGTCCCATACATGTACGTCAGTATCCTATATCCTTAGAAGGATGGGAAGGTTTGAAGCCAGTAATAGAAGGACTAATAAAGGAAGGGACATTAAAACCTTGTATGTCTCCTCATAATACCCCTATTCTCCCAGTAAAGAAGCCCGATGGGAACTATAGATTGGTACAAGATTTATGGGAGGTTAACAAAAGAACTCGGACCCACTATCCAGTGGTACCAAATCCTTACACTCTTCTAAGTAAGGTCCCACCCCAGCATCAGTGCTTTAGTGTAGTGGATCTTAGGGATGCTTTTTGGGCTTGTCCACTACCCCAGGAAAGCTGAAATATCTTTGCCTTTGAATGGGAGGATCCAAAAACTGTGAGAAAGCAGCAACTAAGATCGACAAAATTACCACAGGGGTTCACTGAATTTCCAAACTTATTTGGGCAAGCTTTAGAAACAATACTACAAACTTTCCTCACCCCTCATGCAATACAAATTATCCAGTATGTGGATGACCTATTATCTGGGGAAGCCGAAGTTGAGGTTAGAGAGGCTACTATAAAACTTTTGAATTTTCTCTGCGAAAAAAGATTAAGAGTATCAAAAGGGAAACTGCAATTTGTAGAACCAGAGGTAAAATATCTTGGACACTTAGTAAGTAAGGGTAGCCGGAAGCTCAACCTCGAGAGAATTGCAGGAATTTGATCTCTCCCCCCCCCTCTTCAAAGAGGGAAATCAGAAAACTACTCAGATTATTGGAATATTGTAGATTATGGATTGACAGGTACACACAGGCAGTAAAAGTTTTTTATGGAAAATTGACCGAGGGAGATGATATAAAGTGGACCAAGGAAGATGATGTTAAATTAGAAGCATTGAAGTTGACCCTTATTGTACCGACTCCCTTCCCTCAATTTGGTCCCAATTAGGGTTGCAAGGAGAGTGCTTTATGGAACAGAACTGGAAACTGAGATGTTATTTTGATTGTCAATTCTTAACTGAACAAAACCTAAACTTAACTATACCAAACATTAATAAACTTTAAGGATATAAGGATAACAATGTAGATGCTTCTCGTGGGGGGTTGTGTTCAGGGTTGCACTTCTTTCGGTGTTTTCCTCAGGACCAATTTCAAGTCTTTATTGTTTCTGTTGGCTATAGTCCATTTGCTTGCCTCAGCTAGGGGTTGTACTGGACCCTTCACTCGACTTGCATGAGTCCACCCCTGCTCCTTTGTTCTTATTGCGGTGTTTGTTGTAAGCAGCACCTGGAAGGGGCCTTCAAAGCAAGCAGTTAGTGGAGGATTTTTCCATTATTTAATCAATACCCAGTCTCCTGGGTTATTACCATGTATTTTAGAGTCCAGTGGGGAAGTTTGGGGAAGGTAGCCCTTTTTCCTTAGTTCTTCTAGGGTTGTTGTCACTGTTTCTATATATTTTTGCATTGTCGTGCCTCCCTCTAGATGTTCCCTAATACTGTACGGGGTAAGCAAGAAAGGCAGCTATCTTGGTTTAGAGCAAATTTGGGAGAGAATCTTCAAAGGGGCTCTGGTAGGAAAGCAAATTCAATCGGCTTCTTTCTTTAACTGGTCCGGGAGAAAATACTTCTTTGGAGAAAAGTGGAAAAAAACTGTTTATTAAACAATAAAACTTAAACACTATTAAACAATAAAACTTCTTGCTGCTCTAAAAGAGATGGCAAACTGAGAAAACCCCGTCCCCGGGTTGCAGCTGAGCTCACTCAGTCTCTGATCAGTCTTTCTGGTGCTAGAAATGTCGCAGGCCAGGCCCGGCCTGGTGGGCCACAGGTGCAGCTGCCGGTGCTCTCCTGGGTGTTCAGTCTAGAGCAGGTTTTAAGAGGTCTAAAGAAAAGGGAAAAAAACTACAGTTTAGGGAACTTCTTTGCCTCAGCTAGCTAAACTAACTAAAAGCAATGGAGAGCTCTGTCTTGCTGTCTGTCTATCTGCAGACAACACAGTCCAGGAGCAGGAATGTGTAGGAGTGAGTGCAGTGTCTGAAAACAAACTGTGCGCTTCTTCTCTCTTCTCTTTCACTCTCTGCAACAAGTCTTAAAGGTGCAAAACTTATTATTCAGCATAAACAAAACGAGACGATTGGGGATAAAAGCATTATATAGTCAACTCAGGACATTCTACTTTTTATCTCCATATCATCTGCTTACTACTAAAACTAATATAAATTCTAACGCTACAAACACATACATTATACATCTATTATACAGCTATACACAGACAATGGTAACAGCATTCAGCAAACAGTGTTATTTACACATAGGTCTCACTTAACAATCAGATCTTTTTGAGGTACACATCGTGTTCTTCTATCTTTTTGCATTATCTATTATGTGCAACTTCGTCTCTGAGCAAAAACAACTCTACGAATGGGTTTGTCTGTATTCGAGGCAGAATTAATCTAAACTGTCTTCTCTAACAAACTTCTGACATGTACTACTGGGACGTTGTCTCTATCTACTCTATGTAAAGGCTCAGATTGGGCAGGGCCTACTCGGTTAGTAGAGCTTCGGGTGTTAACTAACTAGGTGGCTTTTGCTAGATGCTGCTCTTAGTTTTTGAAAGATCTTCTACTTAATGCTTTTAATGTGGTTTTTAACAGTTCGTTGTACTTCTCTACTTTGCTTGCAGCAGGTGCATGGTAGGGAATATGGTACATCTACTCAATGCTATGTTTTCTAGCTCAGGTGTTGATAAGGCTGTTCTTGAAATTAGTCTCGTTGTCTGATTCGATCTTCTCAGGGGGACTATGTCTCTACAGAACTTGCTTTTCCAGGCCCCAGGATGGTGTTACGGGCAGTGGCATGAGGCACAGGGTAGGTTTCTAACTATTTAGTGGTGGCTTTTACTATGGTCAGCGCGTAGCGCTTGCCCTGGCGTGTCTGGGGCAGTGTGATGTAGTCAATCTGCCAGGCCTCCCCATACTTGTACTTTGACTACTGCTTACTATACTACAGGGGCTTTAATCGCTTGGCTTGTTTGATGGCAGCACACGTCTCACAGTCATGGATAACTTGAGAAATACTGTCTATGGTTAAATTTATTTTTCGGTTTCGTGCTTACTTATAGGTGGCATCCCTGCCCTGATGGCTTGAGGCATCATGGGCCTATCGAGCTAGGAATAACTTTCTTTTATGTTGCTAATCTAAGTCTATCTTTGACACTTCTATCTTTGCAGCCTGGTCTACTTGCTCATTGTTTTGGTGCTCTTCATTAGCTTTGCTCTTGGGAGCATGAGCATCTACATGGCGGACTTTCACAGACAGCTTCCCTACCCTGGTAGCAATGTCTTTCTACTCATCAGCAGCTCAAAATTGGTTTTCTTCTACGCTGCCAGTTAGCTTCTTTCTACCTCTCCAGCCATCCCCACAGAGCATTGGCTACTGTCTATGAATCAGTGTAAAGGTAGAGCTTTGGCCACTTCTCTCTCTCAGTAATGTCTAGGGTTAGTTGAACAGCTTTGAGTTCAGCAAGTTGGCTTGATTTACTTTCTTTTTCAGTGGCTTCTGCGACTTGTCGTGTAGGGCTCTATACGGCTGCTTTCTACTTCTGGTTTATTTTAACAATGTGGCAAGAACTATCAGTAAAAAGAGCATATCGTGTATCTTCTGCTGGCAGTTGGTTGTATGGTGGACCTTTTTCAACCCATGTCACTTCTTGTTCTCCTTCATCAGCGAGACTAAAGTTCTTACTTTCTGGCTAGTTTGTAATTATTTCTAGAATGTCAGGGTGATTCAGTTTTCTAATATGGGTGCACTGTGTGAAAACAGCAATCTATTTGCTCCATGTAGCACTGGTGGCATGGTGCGTAGAGGGAACTTTTGCTTTGAACATTCACTCTAGTACTGGTAGTCGGGGTGCCAGGAGGAGTTGTGCTTCAGTGCTTATTACTTCTGAGGCAGCCTGGACTCTTTCATAGGCAGCCAAGATTTCTTTCTCTGTTGGAGTATAGTTGGCTTCAGACTTTCTGTAGCTTCGACTCTAAAATCTTAGTGGTCGGCTTCGAGTCTTTCTAGGCACCTTGTGCTGAAGGCTCTAGGACAAGCCATGGTTCCCGGCTGCAGAGTAGAGCACGTTCTTTACTTCTGGTCTTGTCTTGACTGGGCCAAGGGCTACTGCATGGGCAATCTCTTGCTTGATCTGTGCAAAGGCTTGTTGCTGCTCAGGGCCCCAGTGGAAAGTGTTCTTCTTACGGGTGACTAGGTAGAGAGGGCTCACGATCTGACTGTACTCAGGAATGTGCATCTTCTAAAAACTTATGGTGCCTAGGAAAGCTTGTGTTTCTTTCTTGCTGGATGGTGGAGACATTGCTGTGATCTTGTTGATGACATTGGTGGGAATCCGACGCTGTCTGTCTTGCTACTTTACTCTCAGAAACTGGATCTCTTGAGCAGGTCCCTTGACTTTGCTCTTCTTGATGGCGAAGCCAGCTTTTAGGAGAATCTGGATGATTTTCTCTCTTTTCTCGAACACTTCTGCTGCTGTCTTCCCCCACACAATGATGTCATTAATATATTGCAGATGTTCTGGAGCCTCACCCTTTTCCAGTGCAGCCTGGATCAGTCCATGGCAAATGGTAGGACTGTGCTTCTACTCCCGGGGCAGTCGATTCTAGGTGTACTGCACGCCTCTCCAGGTGAAAGCAAACTGAGGCCTGCATTCTGCTGCCAGAGGAATGGAGAAAAATGCATTGGCAATGTTTATAGTGTCATACTACCTTTCTGCCTTGGACTCCAGCTCGTACTGGAGTTCTAGCATGTCTGGCACAGCAGCGCTCAGTGGTGGAGTCACTTCATTCAATGCACGATAGTCCACAGTCAATCTCCATTCTCCTTCAGATTTACGCACAGGCCAAATGGGGCTGTTGAAGGGTGAGTGGGTCTTGCTGACAACTCCTTGGCTCTCTAGTTCACGGATTATTTTGTGGATGGGGATCACAGCATCTTGATTTGTTCGGTATTGTCGGCGGTGCACTGTTGAGGTGGCAATCGGCACTAGTTGCTCTTCTACCTTCAGGAGTCCTACTGCAGATGGGTTTTCTGACAGTCCAGGCAAGGTATTCAACTGCTTGACACCCTCTGTCTCTACAGCAGCTATTCTAAATGCCCATCTGAGTTCTTTTGGGTCTTTGAAATACCTACTTTGGAGGAAGTCTATGCTTAAAATGCATGGGGCTTCTGGGCCAGTTACAATAGGGTGTTTCTTCTACTTATTTCCAGTCAGGCTCACCTCAGCTTCTACTAAAGTAAAATCTTGTGATCTCTCTGTCACACCAGCAATAGAAACAGACTGTCCCCACATGTCTCAATGGGATTAATGTACATTGAGCACTAGTATCAACTAAAGCTTTATACTCTTGTGGTTCTGATGTGCTAGGCTAACGAATTTACACAGACCAGAAAACACGATTTTCCTTAGCCTCTACCTGGCTAGAGGCAGGGCTCCTCTAAGCCTGGTTATCTTTCTTTCTCTGGGCATATGCTTTAGATGTTTTTTCAAGGGGATCGGACATGTCATCATCCTCATACCTGGCAGTTCGGCTAGGGGGAACTGGAGCTGCTTTCTTTTTGGTGGAACTCTCTCTCTCAGCCTTGTCTTCTTTCAATTCACGCACCCGTCGTGCCAGAACAGCAGTAGGTTGTCCATCCCACCTCCTTGTGTTTTCTCCACAATCACGCAGGTAGAACCACAGCTCAGCTCGTGGGGTGTACCTTCTCTCGCCATCTGGGAAACATCTGCCTTGGATACCAGAACCTTTGATTTGTACTGCCGAGATTTGGAGAAGGACTTCTTTAATCTCTTCTCTGAGCTTCTTGTGGTTCTCTTCTATCTTGTCCTCTAATTTCTGCAGACGTGTTTCTACTGCTGTGATTCTGGCATGTGTTGGGCCATGCACAGCATCTGCATATGCTCGGAGCTTCTTTGCTATATCTAGCACAGTCTCATCCCTCTCATCCCTCTTCATTATGGATAAGGCAGAAGCATATTCATGTGGCCCAAGTCGCACAAGTTTTCACCACATCACAGACGTGCATGGTACCAAGTCTGGGTTCTTAGTTGTTACATCATCTGAGAAGATAATCTCTGCCACTGCCATTTCTCTTAGGCGTTGGATCTCTTGTTCTATGGTCTTCTACTGTGTTTGTTGCATATAAAGATCATCTGCACACAGGTATCTTTGTGCAACACTTTCCAAGACCCGTGCCCAGAGGCTGTGTGGATTAGCCCCTCTCATCATTCTTTGGTCGATGACAGGATCCTGTGACAGGGATCCTAAATGCCTTGCTTCAGTGCCGTCTAGAATTGTGGCCTCACCTGCAGCATCCTAGAGACGGACTAACTAACTAATTATGGATTCATCAGGTCGTCGGGTGTAATCCTTCCGTAGTCCACAAAGGTCCTTCAGGGAAAAGGACTCAATATTTGCATCTGATTTTGCACCTGCTGCTTTGACTCCTGATTTTATGTCAGGAGGCATTGAGGTTCCTTCTCCTGCATCATCATCATCATCATCCACTGGTCGATTGGTCTTGTCTGTGCATTTCCCACTTCTAGTACTGGTAGCAACAGCCATTGGTTTAGCTGCTGGCTTAGGCTCACTATCTGGTTTGGCTGCTGGCTTCGAGCCTGGGGTGTTGGCTGCAGCCTGAGTGACTGGGATAGCTGATTTATCTCCCTGCCCCCCTGCCTCTGTCTGCTGCCCTACAGTATCTAACAGAGTGCGATAAGCATAGGCCAGGGCCCAGCTTATTGCAGTTAGCCTTTTCTCGCTCGAATCGTCATGGCACTTCTCCATTAGGTATTTCCCTACCTCAGCTCGGTTCTGAATTTGTTCCCGTGGAAAATCCTAGTCTACAGGATCAGAAAATTCTTTCAGGGTTTGGCTTATATTTTCCCATTCTCCACACCACTCAGGATTTTTCACGCCTGCATCTGCTTCTGGGTCAGGGGTCTCACCAACTCCTCTGGATATCTCAGCCCTCATTCTAGAGAAGCTGCAGACCACATAGAGGAAGCTTACCAGATTAAATACCAGAAAGATGGTCTTTTTAACATTCAGGGGAAACTGAACATTCTCAAAAAGTGACATAACAGATTCAAAGGAGAAGAAGGAAAAGAAAGGCTGGAAAGTCTTATTCCCGGTTCCTCCTCTAACACACTGGGTGCAATTACTAATAAATTCCCAAAACATACTACTGGAACTGGGATGCAGGGTAGGACAAAGAAACCATAAACCATACATATCGTAAACAGACGCCAGTATCTTTATAAACGCCCTATAAATCATTATCACCAAGGCCTGCACAACAGCTATTGCAATCCGTGCCCCTCTACCATAAAAATTACGTGTTATGGACAATAATCTTGGTGACCAGAAAGGTATTGAAACTCCAAAAAGGTCTACAGACCAGAAACACATGAAGGCCTCCACCCCAAGAGACATTACGAATTCAAGCAGCATGGCTACTGACTGCTTTAACTCACTAGAGAGTGAGCACAACCAACACACAATCAATAGAGCTTTTTTCCACTTTCTCGGGCCCCACGTTGGGCACCAAAAGATGTATATATCTTGGTTTAGAGCAAATTTGGGAGAGACTCTTCAAAGGGGCTCTGGTAGAAAAGCAAATTCAATCGGCCCCTCCCCCCAACCGGTCCGGGAGAGAATACCTCCTTGGAGAAAAGTGGAAAAAAACTGTTTATTAAACAATAAAACCCAAACAATATTAAACAATAAAACCCCTTGCCGCTCCAAAAGAAATGACAAACTGAGAAAACCTCGTCTCCGCGTTGCAGCTGAGCTCACTCAGTCTCTGATCAGTCTTTCCGGTGCTGGAAATGTCGCAGGCCAGGCCCGGCCTGGTGGGCCACAGGTGCAGCTGCCGGTGCTCCCCTGTGTGTTCAGTCCAGAGCAGGTTTTAAGAGGTCTAAAGAAAAGGGAAAAAAACTACAGTCTAGGGAACTTTTTTGCCTCAGCTAGCTAAACTAACTAAAAGCAAAGAAGAGCTCTGTCCTGCTGTCTGTCCATCCACAGACAACACAGTCCAGGAGCAGGAATGTGTTGGAGTGAGTGCAGTGTCTGAAAACAAACTGTGCGCTTCTTCTCTCTTCTCTTTCACTCTCTGCAACAAGTCTTAAAGGTGCAAAACTTATTATTCAGCATAAACAAAATGAGACTATTGGGGATAAAAGCATTATATAGTCAACCCAGGACAGCAGCCCAAACAACATTTCCTAAGGAGAGACCCCTAGGTCTGTTCAGGGTCTCATTCTTATTTGTAATAGGGCTAGTGGTAAACATTTGACCCAGTTCCATTGGGTTTCTAAGACCAATTTTTTTAAGATATTCTTTAAGGTTTGATTCACCCTCTCGACTCTCCCAGAACTCTAAGGGTGCCAAGGGGGTGTGTAACTCTCACTTTATTCCCAGGGCCCTGATGACTGTTGCAGAACACTGGATGTAAAGTGGGGGCCACGGTCCAAATCAATAATATTTACTAGCCCGTATCTTGGAATAATTTCTTCCAAGAGAACTTTCATCATAGTTTGGGCTGTCTCCCTTCTCCTGGGGAATGCTTCAACCCAGTGTGTTAGATGGTAAACTATGATCAATAGGTGTTTATACACTTGGGCTGGAGTTAATTCAGTAAAATCAACCTGATGACTCTGGAAAGGTCTTATGGTTAATTTTCTCCCTCCCGGAGTGGTCTTTTACATCACCTTTTTGATGACTTTTTGACAGGTCAAACATTCTCCTGTGATGGATCTGGCTATTTCATATATTCCCATCCCCATGTAATATTTCAGGAAATGACCACATATTCCTTGTGTTCCCAGTGAGTTAATTGGTGTATTTCTTCCATCACTTTCCTGGTTATTATTCAGCTGAATATTTGTCCACCACTTTTCATCCTCTCTTTTTACCCCTCCCATTTTCTCTATTTCTTTTAGTTCCTTGTCATTGAAAATTGGTACCCCCCTTATCCCTTATTTTTCCCTGGTCTTCTTTTACCCTTAGGACTATGACTGGGTCCCCCATTTCTAAGGCTGCTTCTTTGGCTGCCAGGTCTGCTAATTTGTTTCCTTGGATTTCAGGGGTATCCCCTTTTTGGTGGCCTTTAATATGGACTATGGCAATTTCTTTTGGTCCTCTGAGGGGTTCAAGTACTTCCCTGATCAGGCTTTCATGTGCCAGATTTTTCCCCTTTTGAGTTAAGGTATCCCCTCTCTTGCCAGATTTTTCCAAAGGTATGAGCTATGCCAAAGGCATATTGAGAATCTGTGTAGATTGTCCCTATATTGTCTACTAATAAATCTAAACCTCTCTTTAGGGCATATATTGCTCAACTTTGTGCAGACCAATTTGAGGGTAATTTTCCTTTTTCTTTGATTTCCCCAGCTTCAATAATGGCATATCCTGATGCTCTTTTTCCCATTACAATTCGAGAGGATCCATCTATATATAGAACCCTTTCATATAGTAAGGGTCTTCTTCTAGGTCTTCTCTTACTTTTGTTTGTATCTCAAGTAGCTCTATACAATTATGTTCTGAATTTTCCATTGGTTCCCTGGTTAAGAATTGATCAGGATTTAAACATTATGAGGTGACAATCTCTAGATTCTTGATATTCATCACGGTTATTTCATACATCAGGATTTGGCTGTCTGTTAGCCACTGAGGAGCTTTTTGGCTTAACACTGTCCTCAAGTCGTGGGGTGTGGTACTCGAATCCTCCCATTTAATGTAAGCTTTAGAGGGTCTTCTAATAAGGTAGCTGTGGCTGCCACAGCTGGAATACAGGCTGGTCACCATCTTGCAACTAGATCCAATAATTTTGACAGATAAGCCACCAGCTTCCTGCTTCCTCCCCAATCTTGGGTTATTACACCATATGCTATCCCTTCATTAACATTAACAAAAAAGATCAAATGGTTTTCTTAAATTAGGCAGACTCAAAACTGGGGCTTTTGTCAATCAAGACTTTAAGTCTTGGAACTGTTTGGTATCCTCTGGAGTCCAGGCTACAGGTTCTGTGCTTATTAATTTTTCATACAAAAATTTTACAGTTTGAGTATACTGATCAATACATAATTTAGAATAGCCCATTAGACCTGATAGCTTTCTTACATCTCTGTAGGAATGTGCCCCCTGTTGACGGAGTGACAAAACTATCCTTTGTCCCCTTAAAAAGGAAAGAAGCCCAGAAGCTTCTCTCCTCGATTAGGTGAAAAAGGCATCGCATAGGCCTGGAGGACTTCACCTCAAACTTAAGGATAGCTAATTGGAAAGGAGCCAAAAAGTCCCGCCTGGGCAATTTACTAGAAAGAGAACAAAGAAACTAATCGCTTTTGTGAGGTGTTTTACTAGGGGCAGGAGGGCCTCTTGCACCTGGATCGGTTTTCTCTGTAAAGAGTTTGTTATTTTGCCTTTTATTAAAACTTTTTGTTTCCAACACTGCAACAGAAGCCATCCTGCTGATTTTATGCCTCCAAAGGTAGCTGAGCTATCTTGGGTGAGAAATAGACCTCCAAGAGCTTATGAGACCTGGCTCAAGGAGGCTCCTATTTCACATGGTGCCTGGACAGGTGATTTCTCCTATTGAGAGACACAGTCTGGGAATATTTTGATTGCCCTCAATCAAAATTAGGACATTTTTTTCCTTGGTCTTGCATTTTTGGAGAGCAGGCCTGCAGCTAGGTTTTTGGCACCTGAAAGAAAAACCCAGAAATGGAGGATCTGAGACCTAGAGGGGGTCACAGATCAAAGCCTCACAGCTGGTGAAAGGGGGCTGGAACTGGGGACGGTACTGGAGAACGCACTGCGAAATCCTAGAAGGAAGATGCTATTTGGCTGAGCCAAGACATCGCTGCATTTCCAGACCCAGGGAAAAAAGACCAAGGAGGACAACTCGTCTGAAAACCACCCTTTGGTGAGTAAGAAATTGGAAACTGGTTGTCTGTAGCTGAGCAGGATCTTTATTTTTATTTAAACTGTTATGGATAACTAAATTTGTTCATTAAACGGAGAAAGAAAAATTTAACCGTAGTTTTGCGAAGCCTTGTTTAACAGGAAAGGCACCAACCTTCGATAAGCACAACAGGAAATACCACTCAGAAACAAATCCGTTCGCCTGTAAAAACAGGAGGATCGATATCACCAGGAAGCAGGAAAAGACCCCTAGCAACAGCCCGGAGCAGGAGACATGCATGCAAGAACAGAAGACACGGAGAACACGTATGCAGGAAGATAGAGTGAATAAAAAGGGACTCAAAACCTTGGGAAGTGGTGAGCTTTGGGGAGCGAGACTCCTGGCCGCCCCAGCGCTGGACCCTTGCTTATCACTGCTTGCTAAATAAAGCAATTTGTATTCTAATCAAATTGGCTCGAGGAATTCTTAATTGGCCTAGAGAATTCACAAACCTTACATATAACAAATTGGTGCCGTGACTCGGATCCAGACGAGGGGAGGCTCGAGTGCCTTAGGGGGGGGCGCCCCACCATTTCGGTGGCCCCAGGTGTGGCTCAGTCACCCTAACACCTGGACCGACGAACCTGAATTCGGTGGTAAGCAAGGGGTGGGACTGGTAACCCAGTCTGATGATAGCCCAGTAAACTTTGTGCACGAAGACCCGAACGAAGGCGCAGGGACGCGTAAGTATTAGCCGGTATCCCGTTCGGTTTGGGTTGGTTTTCCCAGGGTGTGGTGAACGAGACATCCAAAGGTGGACGAGGTGAGAGGGACCCTCCAGTAGTGCGGTTCTCGTAGCCCCGCGAGGGGGGTGAGCCACGACTGAGGGGAGCGTGTGTGTGTGTGTGTGGAGACACTCTGGAAGATGGGGCAGAGGAAAAGAAAGCCCTCTGACTCCATGGGGAGGGAGCCCCCGACAAAATTGCCCGCGATACCCCAGGATAGCCCATTAGGGCTAATGTTAGAGTCCTGGGATGACTTTCCCTCTAGGAAGGGAAAGGACAAGGCAAAAATGATTAATTACTGCATGGTAGTTTGGGGTGGCAAGAAGTTAGATTCTGGCAGCATATATTGGCCAATTTTTGGATCCTTTGAGGACTGGGTCTGCCAGGCTTTAAACATTTATGTGAATTCAAAAGAACCAGTAAATCCGGAAGAAAGTGACTACGCTAGGTTATGGATAATAGGTGGTAATACATTGAAAGCTGGCTTGTTTCCCCTACGAGGTGAAGAGGGGGAAGAGAGGAGAAGGAGGGAGCGGGAGGAGGATATGGTGCCGATAAACCCTCCCCCGTGTGTTCCACCAGTGCCAGTGCCTCCCCCCCCCCCCCGCAGCCCCGACTCCCCAGACCCCTAGGACGGCCAGAGAGCAAAGGGAGACCCCTGCAGGTTCTCCCAATGAATGTCGAAGGAGGACCCGTAGCCAGACCAAGTCATTGACAGAAACAACGGAGGGTGGTGGCCTATTCCCCCTGAGGGAAATCGCGATGGGAGGGCCCCAGCCTGGAATGGGGTTTGTGTCAATTCCCCTTAACTCAGGGGATGTAAGACAATTTAAAAGGGAGATGGGGAACTTGTTAGACGATCCCCTTGGGGTGACAGAGAAAGTGGATCAGTTCCTGGGACCCAATGTGTACACATGGGCTGAAATACAGTCCATATTGGGGATTCTGTTCACGGCAGAAGAGAGAGGTATGATTAGAAGAGCAGGAATGCGGATTTGGGATGCACAGCATGTACAGGGACCAGCGGCCGACACCAAATGGCCCCTGCAAAACCCTAATTGGGACAACCAAAATGCGAACCACAGGGGCCATATGCAGAACTTAAGGACTATTATTATTCAGGGGATAAGGGAAGCAGTACCAAGGGGACAAAACATCAGTAAGGCACTTAAGGAATGTCAAAGGAAAGATGAGACCCCCACCGACTGGTTGGAGAGGCTCAGAAAAAGCCTCCAATTATACTCAGGGGTAGACCCTGAGACACCAGCGGGGCAAGCACTATTAAAAACCCAGTTCGTGGCAAAATCCTGGGAGGACGTTAGACGGAAAATTGAGAAATTGGAAGCTTGGCAGGATAGAGAGCTTGACGAGTTGCTGAGAGAAGCTCAAAAGGTGTATGTTAGAAGGGAGGATGAAGCACACAGGAGACAGGCTAGGGTAATGGTTACAGCAGTTAGGGAGGCACAGCGGAACGTCCCGCAAGGGCCCCCCCCACGAACAGGAAAAGGATGCCCTGACCCTACAGGGGAGGGCGACCGCAGTCGGGTCGGGTGGAGAGAGGAGGTGACATGTTATTACTGTAGAAAGAAAGGTCACCTGAAGAGGGAATGCCGGCAGAGATTGAGGGATGAGAGGATGTTTAAGGAGGATTGAAGAAGTCAGGGGCTCTATTTATTAGGGACCCAGCCAAAAACAGAGCCCCTGGTAAAGCTGAAAGTGGGTCCCCAACAAACCCCTATTGAATTCTTCGTAGATTCTGGTGCTGAGAGATCAACAGTCCAGTCTTTGCCCCCTGGCTGTAAAATCTCTACAGAAACTGTGCAAGTAATTGGAGCTAAAGGGGAACCCTTTAAGGTACCCATTATCAAAGACATTTTGCTAGAATCACAAAACAAATTGGGGCTGGGATCTCTATTGTTAGTGCCGGAAGCAGATTATAATTTATTAGGAAGAGATTTGATGATCGAGTTAGGAATCAGTTTAGAGATCAAGGAAAAGCAATTAAGAGTCAAATTATGTCCCTTAAGGACCATAGATGAGGAAAAGATTAACCCTGAAGTCTGGTATACCCCCGAGACAGTGGGCAGATTAAATATTGAACCTTTCACGGTAACTATTAAGGATCCAGATGTACCGATCCAGATTAAGCAGTATCCGATCTCTGATGAGGGGAGAAGGGGGCTCAAACCAGAAATTGAGTGGTTAATGCAGCAGGGTCTCTTGGAACCCTGCATGTTCCCTTTCAACACGCCCATCTTGCCTGTGAAAAAAGCTGATGGGAAGTACCAATTAGTACATGACCTCAGGGAGATAAACAAGAGAACTGTAACCCGATTCCCTGTGGTGGCCAATCCACATATCCTGCTCAGTCAACTGAGGCCGGATGATCAGTGGTACAGTGTCATAGACTTAAAGGATGCATTCTGGGCATGTCCTCTTAAGGAGGAATGTAGGGATTATTTTGCATTCAAATGGGAAGACCCAGACACTCACAGAAAACAACAATTAAGGTGGACTGTACTACCTCAGGGATTTACGGAATCACCAAATCTTTTCGGACAGGCTCTGGAGCAGATCATGAAATCCTACGACCTGGGGCCAGGAGTTACATTAGTCCAATATGTGAATGACTTATTAATTGCAGGAAGTAAAGAAGAGGCAGTTCGAGAAGAAAGCATTAAGCTCCTAAACTTCCTAAGTCTACAGGGATTAAAAGTGTCAAAAAGTAAATTACAGTTTGTTGAAGAGGAAGTAAAATACTTGGGGCATATGTTAAACAAAGGAACTAAAACATTGGACCCTGACAGAATTAAAGGGATCCTTTCTGTCCCACCCCCACAGACTAAGAGACAGGTGAGACAGGCGTTAGGACTCATGGGATATTGTGGGCAGTGGATCGAAAACTTCAGTGGAAAAGTAGTTTCTTTATGAGAAGCTTACAACCGACGGGCTATTGAAGTGGACTGATAAGGATGATCAGTTGCTAGGACAGCTGAAAGAGGAGCTATCTAATGCTCCCGTGTTGAGCCTCCCAGATACCCGGAGACCATTTTATCTATTTGTTAATACCAACGAGGGGGTAGCATATGGGGTACTAGCCCAGGATTGGGCTGGGAGTAAAAAGCCGGTAGCCTTTATCTCAAAACTCCTAGACCCCGTGAGTAGAGGATGGCCCACATGTCTCCAGATCATAGTTGCAGCCGCCTTACTGGTAGAAGAGGCAATAAAGATTACATACAGAGGGGAGCTGAAGGTGTTCACCCCACACAATATACGGGGAGTGTTACAACAAAAGGCAGCAAAGTGGATAACTGACCCTAGGCTTGTGAAATATGAGGGCATCCTACTATCATCCCCAAGATTAACACTTGAAACAACCTCCCTTCAGAACCCTGCTCAATTCCTATTCGGAGTACCTAATGAGGGCTTGGCACACGACTGTTTGCACAGCATAGAAGAACAAACTAAAATAAGACCAGATTTAGAAGAAGAGGAATTGGAAGAAGGAGCGAAGTTATTTGTAGATGGATCCTCGTGGGTGGTGGATGGAAAACGGGTG
Source organism: Diglossa brunneiventris (assembly GCA_019023105.1). NCBI lineage: Eukaryota > Metazoa > Chordata > Aves > Passeriformes > Thraupidae > Diglossa > Diglossa brunneiventris. Next base: position 17,049,415 of record CM032364.1, on the reverse strand, counting down.
TCAGGATATGCCATTATAGGGGGAAAAGACCTTCAAACAACTGAGTCAGGGTCCCTTAGCCCCAGCTGGTCAGCACAAGCCTGTGAACTATATGCAGTTTTACGAGCATTAAAACATTTAAAACAAAAAGTGGGGACTATTTACACCGATTCAAAATACGCTTTTGGGGTTATACACACGTTTGGAAAAATCTGGGAAGAGAGGGGGTTAATCAATTCCCCAGGAAGGGGACTAATACATCAGGAACTAATTACCCAGGTATTGCAGGAAATAAGGGGCCCAGAGAGAATTGCAGTGGTACATGTTAAAGGGCATCAGAAAGGGCTATCACATGTAATTAGAGGAAACAACGCTGCTGACCGAGAAGCAAAAGAGGCTGCACTGCGCGGGCCCAAAGCAGAAGACTTAAAGGGGTTACTACAGGGAGCACAAAAGACCAGGATAAAGATTCTAAATTTCACAACGCAGGAAGAAGCTAAATTAGATGCAATGAGAATCAAAAGGGTGGGGGGCACCCGAAAGCTACAGGATAATAGAGAAGTACTACCCAAATCCACAGCTCTCAGGATTCTGCAACAACTACATAGCCAGACCCACTGGGGAACCCAAGCCCTGGTGGACCAGTTTGCTATTAAATACATGTGTATAGGAGTTTATAATTTAGCTAAACAGGTGGTAAGGGGTTGTTTAACATGTCAAAGGGTTAATAAACACCAAGCCTGGGAGAGGATCCCGGGAGGACGGGAATTGGCTCACCGACCCTTTTCCCATGTGCAGATAGATTTTACCAACTTGCCAAAAGTTGGAAGGTATAGATACTTATTGGTAATAATAGATCATTTAACTTGCTTTGTAGAAGCTTATCCTACATCCAGGGCAACTGCAAATACAGTAGTAAAAACACTGCTAGAAGAAATAATACCCCGGTACGGAATAATAGAGGTAATAGATTCTGACAGGGGCCCACACTTTGTATCTAAAATAACAAAAGAAGTCTCCTTAGCCCTAGGCATCCAGTGGCAACACCATACCCCATGGCACCCCCAGAGCTCAGGAAGAGTAGAAAGAATGAATGGGGAAATCAAAAAGCAACTTACTAAGCTAATGGTGGAAACAAAAATGTCATGGGTTAAATGCCTCCCTTTGGCACTACTAAATATTCGAACCCAACCTCGAACTGACGTAGGGGTATCACCATTTGAAATGCTCTATGGGATGCCATATGACATGGAGTCCCCCGGGAACCATCCCTGTATAGAAGATAGCCAAATACAGAACTATATAAAGCAATTAATGAATAGAAGGGAAGAATTAAAGAAGAAAGGGTTGATAGTGCAGAGACCACCTCTCGATATAATCATGCATAACATTAGGCCAGGGGACAAGGTGCTAATAAAAACCTGGAAGGAGGCCTCCCTTGCACCTCGCTGGGAAGGTCCCTTTATTGTTTTACTCACCACAGAAACAGCCGTGAGAACTGCTGAAAGAGGATGGACGCATGCGAGCCGAGTCAAAGGACCCATCACAACTGAAAGTCCGTGGGAAATTACTAGCCGACCTGGGGACTTAAAGCTAACCCTTCGGAGAGCAAGCTCTAAACAGATGGACTCAAGTAATCAATGACTGAGGTGGGGGATCGAGAACTTCACAGGCTGCAGCTATTGGTAAAGCGGCCCATACAAGAGCTCGAACAAGAGTTACAGATCTCCCTTTCCTGGAAAACCTGGAGTGAATTCACAAGTGTGTGTTCTGTGATTCTCAATGTGAGGCGAGAGGTGTTTGTTAATTCATCGGTGTGTGCAGCCTGTTATCACCCTTCCTGTGGAGCATGGGTAAAAATTGCGTGTGGGAGATGTGATAAAAAGTGGTGGGTATTCCAGTCTAGACTCACGAGTGCCTGGTGCCCCTCCTGTGAAGTCAAGTGGCGTAGGGAAAACCCAATACAGGCCCTGGGGGAGTGGGTAGGGATTCCAGGGAGACAAGCTACTACACTTATTGAAGATCTAAACCAGAGAAGTAGGTGGGAAGTAGCGTGGAGGTTACACCACGAATCATATCGTATTCTAAGACAAAGAAAGTCGGTCGTATTAAGTACCCTATGTAAAAAAGGAATTCATGTCCCACAGTTGTGGCAAGTAGAGCCTCATGAGTGGAACGGAGTAGTCCGTCACTTTTCCCGCATTGACAAGCAGCGGAGGCGCAAAGAGCGTAAGGCGGAGCGACAGACTCAGCGGCAGGGTCAGTGATGCTGTAAGGTCTGCCTAGAACGGTGGTAAGTCCGATAGGACCAAAACTAAGTACAAAATTGACATATATTAACATTTAAGGCTTCTGTTACCAGACTGAGGGTAAGACTATAACAAACATGGAAGTGAGGGAGAGGAACACGCTAAGAGCCCTAAACAAGCACCTCCTGAAGAATATCTCTGCTGCCAAGAAGATGAAAACCCTTGCAGCTCGAAGCAACTGAGTCAGCAAGCGAGGCAGAGAGGTAAAAAAACAGTGGAGGGAGATATTGGGCCAATAACACCGAGGTGGTAAACAACCCTGAATGCCCCAGTCTGGCAGAAACCCAGGGGAAGGAGACACAACGAAAAATAGAGGATCGGGGGACTTGGTCACAGGGACTCCACCCTACTTGGCAGATGGGTTAGACACATTTAGATATATCCATCTACAGGTCCCTACATAGACAGTTTCTCCTATAAGCTAGAAATTCAAGATATAAAGTTTGAGAAGAAACAGCTTAAAAAACTCATCAGATGAGTTTTCACAGAATTCCAAACCGTATATATATGTCTGAGATTCTCACTCTAGAGTTGTGGGACATGGTGGAACTGAAGTTATATAATATGGAAAAGAATAAAAAGTCCAGCTTAAAGCTGCGTCCAATATTCAGGACGGTGTTAAAATTTGTAACCTTGGAAAGTGAAAAGCAAGCGAGAAACAGCCACAGAACACCACAGAGCAGACAGAGAGCAGACTGCAGGCTACAGCAGAAGGAGGGGGGGATCCCGAACCTTTTCCCAAACCAATCTGAAAGGCACAAACCCAGGGGGAGCAGGAGGGAGGTAGCCAGGCCAGCCCCTTCCCGCCCTGCCCCCCCCTCCATCACCTTCGAAAAGAGGGCAGACTAGTCCCGACCAGATGAGTCTGAAAACTACTTCTCCTAAATCACCTACCCGAAAGATTTCCCCTCGGTTTCATCTTAAAAGTAGCCTCCGATGCACAAAATCGGTGAATTTTGGCAGTAAAATTGAAAAAGCCAAGCAGGCTCTATGCTCTCTGAGAAGGGGGGAGCACGTGCCAGATGCCATTATGCCCAGAGGGACAGCTTTGCCCTTCATGAGCATCCTCCTCGGGCTCCCAGGATTCCCTTTCCGATTCATCATTAAGCTCCTGCCCATCAGACGAGGGACACACCTCTTTGCTGGGCAAAGCCCAATCGATCTCCCTGCCCCTGCTTCCCGCTCACTCCCCGGGACGACACGCCCACACCCTGCCAAGCGTGGGAACTGAATGTGAAGTCTGGAAAGTGACCCCATCCAAAATGGTGGAGCCCATATTGGGAGGAAAGCCAGATCAAAACAAAAGTTATTCCTACACCCCCCCAGTGTAGCCCCCCAAAATCTGAGGTAGAGTTTCATACACCAGGAGGCACAGATACCTGGCAGAGGATAAGAAAGTGTAGTATATGGTAGAGATAATTCATGCTATTAATGTATAAAATATTGTAAAATCCAAACTATGTCTTTTGACCATCCTGGCCGGAAGCAGTTGCCTTATTCATATACATCTAGTTCCCGGACGCGCATTAAGATAAACATCGATGCTTTAACGTAAGAATAGAAGCTTCCAGGTCGATAATTGTCGGCTTCCCCGGGTTGCCGGGCCCACCTGAAAACGATTATCGCCCTGCCAATTGCATCTGTCGAGATAACCAACGGCGCCACCTTGATACATGTGAATACATGGCTTCTCCGGAGTCGACTGACAACATTGAGACACCTGGACTGGACCTTTGTCTACCTCTGCACATGTAAAGCAACGACGATGCATGTGAAGAGACACAAAGAACATTTGGTCATCTCTGCCTCAGGCAGAATAAACTGTATAAAAACTCACTGCATGAGGCAGCATTTGTGAACTGGGGAGACTCTGACACTCGGAGGTCAGATCCGTGTTCATTCGGCGCCGATCCCGGGCTCGACACTGACTCTTTGGCTGTGGTGGTTTCGATGACCGAACTTCGGTCTCACAGACAAATTAATAAATCTTTGCTAAATTTTCTTATAAGTTTGGCTCACGATTTGATCATTTATAACAATCTGGTGACCCCGACATGATTTGATATTGGGGTTTTGGACCCCCTTCCCGCCCAGAAGGTGCCCTGCTGATTTCAGAGGTCTGAGCAGGAATGGAGTCCGCAAGACCAATCAAAATCACAAGAACTGAAACCGGAGCCACAGTCAAAGACGGGTAAAATGGGCCCAATTCTCGGAAAACTCAGAACAAGCCCGAGGTTTTTTTTTTCACTCGGAAAAATCAACAAGCACGAAGAAATCCAGGCGGGAAAAGGAACCGTGAGTATCACGTGGTTGAGTGGGGTGTGACCGAACGTGTGTGTGAGACATGACTCTGTCACGAGGCAAGTGCGGACCCCACGATCGCAGTTCCACTATCCCGCGAGGGACGTGGTCGGTCAAGGGGGAAGCGGAACATTTTTGTTTAACACACGCAGGACCCGAGGCTTGGGGGGAGTTCGAGGGGGAAAATCGGTCACAGTTGGGATCAGGAGGGGGAAGAAATGATCCTAGAAAATTCTAGGAGCCTGTCTGCCTTCTGATCCGGAGGAAACAGGTAAGAATCAGTCAAAAAGTCAGCAGAACGGTTCTCTGCTCGACTGAGTGAGACTGGCGGCTTTTCGCAAACCCAAGAAATCGGCATCAGACAAAGAAACGGGACTCGCGATGAACATCCCGGCCGGAGGAGACAAGGTAAGAAAAATTGCAGGAATCTTTGGAAAAATGGGGTTGGGAAAGAGCAGATTTCAGAGAAAATCCCAGGAAAAACCTCCCCAGGGTCCCGGGAAAGTTCTGCCAGAAATTCCAAGAGATAGTCCGTTGGAGTGGATGTTAGAACATTGGGACAAAAGTCCGAGGAGAGTGGGGAGATCCAAGGAGAAAATGGTCCATTTATGCATGGAAAAATGGGGAGGGAAGGAGGTCGGAAAATACGTGGTTTGGCACTTTTGAAGCTTGGACTTGTGAGTCCTTGTACAATCACATGTGTCATGGGTTGACAGGAAATAGGTTTTCTGGGAATGGAGTGGTCAGAGGCCAATGGGTGCTCAGATTCTGAAATTGGCACCTGATTTGGCCATTGGGGTATTGGTTACGCCTCTGAGAACACAGGGGTTAAAAGCAGAGCTGTCCCCTGGGAACTTCCTTTTGGTTTCTAGCTGGGGAGCTGGTCAGGCCTCCCCCGTCCGGCCCTGCCGGCTGGGCCGGGGAGGGGACCTGCGGCCTTGAGGTAAGCTGAGTTTTGGGACGGAGAGGGACTTGAAGGCCCCCGGGATGGAAGGGTGGAGGTGCACCAGGAGCCTTGTGCAGCCCTCCCAGCAGAGAAGCCCCACCGAGAAATTTGGGCAGCCCCCCCCCCGGGAGACGAGAGACAGAAGCCGCGCTCAGTGTACGGGGCTGTGGCCTTGAGGCCTCGGAGTTGGCGGCATGCCCGGCTCGTGGAGAATGGGAAGAAAGTGCAGCGGAGAAAGAGCCTGGCCGCCTGTAGAATCCTTTAACCCCTGTTTGGACAATGAAAATCTTGCAGAGCATTGACCTTTTCTGGAGCAGGAAATAGGCAGGTGTGATGTGATGCTGGGTTGTGAGAGAACCCTGATGGCAAGAGATAAAGAGTGGCTGTTGCTGGACGCTTTTTGTCAGCCATGGACAGAACCATGTTTTTTTGTGACACAGAGGCTGCATCCAGGGGGAGGCGGTGGCTCGGACCGAGAGGGTTCAGTGTTGGAGACCCCCCGGCCCCAGGGGGTAGAGAAATATGGGGGGGACAAAGGATGTCCCGAAGGTGAGACTGTGCCTTTTTAGAAGGACACAAAACATCCTTAAAAAAGACAACCCTTGAAGCAGCTCTGGTCCATGTTCATGTAGTGAGAGCACTGGACATGAAAAGGAAGAGGTCACCATGGCCCAAGAAGGACTTCTCCTCTTGATAGACTGAAGATTGAGTATTTATAGAGTGATGATGGACTGAGAGTTGAACTTTGAGAGATGTATTGGGAGAATCTGGTAGGGGAGAGGAGGAAATGCTGTTGTGAAGTTTTCATTGTCCGTGTGTGTGTATGTGTCTGTGTGTGTGTGTGTTTTTTGTTTGTAGTTTAGTTAATAAACTCTTTGTTCCCTTTAGTCTTAAGCTAGAAGCCTGCTTTGCTTATTCCTAGCCCCATCTCACAGCAGACACCAGGGAAGAGGTATTTTTCATGGGGGCGCTGGCATTGTGCATTGTGCCAGTGTCAAACCATGACAACGTGTTTGATCGCTGCCCACAGGATTTTGAGGAAATTGAGTATGCCAAGATGTGGAGGTACGCTTTGTACGAGTCTATACCCGATACGAGCCCTCCGACGGGCGGCAAACAGGGGGAAGGAATGGGAACCTTTGGAAAATCTTCCATCCCCTTACCTTGTGTCTCTGCAACAACCCGAACCCGTGCAGGCGCAAGTGATGCCCGAAATGCCTCCTGAGGCGGTGGTCCAGCAGGGTCAGGCCACGGCGCCGCTGCCCCCACCAGAGCGGGTTGCGGCGCCCTCCTATCCGCAGGGCAACCACTGCCGCAGACCTCTCCCAAAACTGAAGAGAAACAGGTAACCGTTTCCAGGGACACCTCTCCCCTGGCCCATCGGACAAGGCAGCGAACAAGAAGGGCAACCACGGGGGACAGTGGGGATGAGGAAGAGAAGCCCAGCATCTTCCCTTTACAGGAAGTGCTGATGGCTCCGGGAGTGATTGGTTTTGTACATGCTCCAATCAACATTAATGATGTTAGGGCATTCAAAAAAGAGATGGGAAAATTAATGGATGATCCTTTGGGGGTGGCAGAAAGGTTGGATGAGTTTTTGGGAACCAGCATATACACCTATGAGGATCTCCAAGCGATCCTAAGATCACTGTTTAACAACGAGGAAAGAGACATGAGCTGGCAAGCCGCAATCAAAGATTGGGAAAAGAGGAACCTATGGGGGAGCCGGGAAGGAGAGATGGCCAGGTCAGAAACCATCTTGGGAAGCCCAGACAGAGGAGGGGAGGCAGAAAATGATAAATCTGAGAAATATGATAATTCAGGGTATCCGGGAGGTGGTACCCAAGGGACAGAACATGAGCAAGGTACTCCGAGAGTGCCAAGGGAAAGATGACACCCCCACAGAATGGCTGGAGAGACTCCGCAAGGGTCTGAGAATGTATTCGGGGACGGACCCTGACTCTCCGGTGGGGATGGTTTTGTTGAAAACGCAATTTGTAGTGAAATCTTGGGAAGACATTCGGAAGAAGTTAGAAAAGATAGATGGGTGGCAGGAACATGGATTGCAGGAGCTGCTTCGGGAAGCCCAGAAAGTCTGCATGAGATGGGATGAGGAGAAACAAAAGATTAAAGCCAAGGTATTGGTGGCTGCAGTAAGGGAAGCACAAAAACAGGAGCAAGGTAAGGATGCGGCGAAAAAGGCGCCGATAAAGAAACAGAGTTCTTCACAGGGAAAAGGATCGAACCATCAAAGGCGGGATTTTGAGTGCTATTACAGCAAACAGAAGGGACACATCCGAAGGAATTGTCCCAACAAGGCCAAGGACCAGGCAATGTTTCAGGAAGATTAGGGGTGTCAGGGGCTTTTCAGTTTGGGGTCCGGAACACCGAGGGAGCCCTTGATAAAATTAAAAGTGGGACCCCACAGGGAGGAGATGTGGTTTATGGTAGACTTGGGGGCGGAACGGACAGCGGTGCAACAGCTGCTGAAGGGGTGCTCTCTGAGCGACGATTCCATGATGGTAATTGGGGCGAAGGTTCCAGTCATAAAAGATGTAGAAATAGAAACGGAAAATAAAAAGCACAAAGGAAATATATTGTTGATACGGGATGCTGATTTCAACCTGCTGGGGCAGGACATGATGGATGCTCTAGAGATTGGGTTGGCAGTGGAAAAATCCCGGCTCAAGGTGAGGATGTACAAAGACGAAGAAAAGATAGACCCGAGGGTGTGGTATGTTCAGGGGAGGCTGGGAGGCTGGACATAGAGCCGATTCATGTTGAAATTGAGAGACCAGGAGACCCGATACGGGTCACACAATATCTCATCTCCATGGAAGGGAGGAGGGGTTTGAAGCTGATGATTGACTAGTTGATAAAGAAAGGAATGCTGGAGCCATGCATGTCTCGGCACAACACCCCAATTCTGGCAGTGAGGAAAACAGATGGCAGCTTCAGGCTGGTGCAAGATTTAAGGGCTGTGAATCAGAGGACTAAGACTTTGTTCCCCATGGTCTCAAATCCTTAAACTTTGTTAAATAACATTTCTCCCGAGGACATGTGGTACAGTGTGATTGACTTGAAGGACGCTTTCTGGACTTGTCCTCTAGCGGAGGACAGCAGAGATTACTTTGCATTCCAGTGGGAAGACCCGGAGACGAACAGAAAGCAGCAGCTCAGGTGGACTTGGTTGCCTCAGGGCTTCGTGGACTCTCCGAATTTATTCTGGCAGGCACTTGAACAGGTTTTAAGTCATTTTGTACCAGCAGAAGGGACAAAATTGCTACAATATGTAGATGATTTGTTGGTTTCGGGGCCAAGGGAGGAGGTTGTAAGGATGAGCACAATTGAGCTTTTGAACTTTTTTGGGGAAAAGGGGTTGAAAGTGTCAAAGTTGAAGTTGCAATTCACAGAGTCCGAGGTCAGGTACTTGGGACATTGGTTAACCAAGGGCAAAAAGAAACTGGACCCAGAGAGGGTGGCAGGGATTATTGCCTTACCACCCCCGCAGACAAAAAGGGAGGTCAGACAGCTTTTGGGGTTGTTGGGATATTGCCAGCAGTGGATTGAAGGGTACAGTGAAAAGGTAAAGTTTCTATACGAGAAGCTCACCACGGACTGGATCAAATGGACAAAGGCGGACGAAGAGGAATTCAGGGGAGTCAAGGAAGCACTCACGGCAGCAGCAGTGCTGAGTCTCCCTGAGACAGAGTAAAAATCCCCCAGAGTAGAAATCCATTTTTGATTTAGGTGAAATGTACATCTTTAAGTCTGTGTAGCCTGACTGCAAGGCCTAGGCTAAAGGGAAAACTGCATCAATGAAGGACAGCGATAAGTGGGGGGAGACAGAGGGAGACAGATAAAGAGAGACAGAAACTGCTGTGGGAGCAGGTCAGCCTGACCTAGGAATTTTTCTGATAAAGAAGAACTAGCGCCAAATGTCATGCGAAATTCGTAAAAATGAATATGTATGAACCTATTGTGAAATTGTATGCATATGCATTTGTAAGGGGGATAAAAGGAAGTCTGGAGTTCACAGAGGCATGCATGTCATTTTAGGGGAAGGATTCCCACATGCGTCCAGCGCTGTAATAAACATACCGTCTTTACAACTTTCACAAAGTTGTGGAGTTTTTGGCTATATCTCCGCAAAACATCCCTGACGTGAGGAAACCCTTTCAGTTGTTTGTGGATGTGAGCAGTCACACAGCACATGGGGTGCTGACGCAGGACTGGGTGGGGGTCAGGAAACCTGTGGGTTACTTGTCAAGGCTTTTGGACCCGGTCAGCAGGGGTTGGCCCACCTGCTTGCAGGCGATTTTAGCCGTAGCATTGCTGGTGGAGGAAGCCAAGAATGTAACCATCGGCGCACCGTTGGTAGTATTTGCACCGCACAACGTGCGGGGCATACTAGAGCAGAAGGCAGACAAATGGCTCACTGATGCAAGGTTGTTAAAGTATGAGGCCATTTTGATTCACTCACAGGACTTGGAATTGAGAACAATGACTGCGCAGAACCCTGTGCAATTTCTGTTTGGGGAAGCTTCAGAGGAATTGATTCACGATTTCATGGAGGTGGTTGAATTGCAAACAAAGATCAGGGAGGATTTAGAAGAGGAAGAATTGGATGAGGGAGAAAAGTGGTTTGTGGACGGATCAAGCAGAGTAGTCGAGGGAAAAAGGAAATCAGGATACGCAGTCGTGGATGGAAAAACGGGAAAGGTGATTGAAGCAGGTCCCCTGAGTGCAAATTGGTTGGCACTAGCATGTGAACTGTACGCAGTTCTGAGGGTGTTAAAGGGACTGAAAGGGAATAAGGGAACAATTTTTACAGATTCTAGGTACGCCTTTGGCGTGGTTCACACATTTCGGAAAATTTGGGAAGAAAGGGGGCTGATCAACATGAGGGGAAAGGGACTGATGCATGGAGAATTAATCCGGCAAATCTTAGAAGCTCTAAGGGGGCCGGAGGAAATTGTGGTGGTCCATGTGAAGGGACACCAGGCAGGAATTCAGTTCCGGACCAGGGGAAACAATTTGGCTGACCAGGAAGCCAAAACCGCGGCGTTGATGACGGTGGGTACCCCAGAGATCACAGGGACTGAGGTCCCCGATGATCCTCCTCAGCCCTCCCAAAAGGAGATCGAATGTTATGAGAAAATCGGGGGAGAATTGAAAGAAGGTAAGTGGAGATTACCTGATGGGAGAGAATTAGTTTCTAAAGGTTTTACCAGAAGGATTTTGCGGAAATTGCACCAGCGAACACACTGGGGGGAACAGGCCCTGGCAGAACAATTTTTGAAATTTTTCGGATGCAAGGGAATTTACGAATTGGCCAAACAAGAGGTACAAGGGTGCCTGATTTGTCAGAAAGTTAACAAATCAAGGGCAAAACAGGCTGCCCTGGGGAGCCACCCCGTTGCGTACCGACCATTTGAAAGAATTCAAGTTGATTTCACAGAGTTGTCAAAAGTGGGGAGGTTCAAATTCGTGCTTGTGATTGTGGACAAATTGACTCATTGGGTGGAGGCTTTTCCTAGCCCATGGGCAACGGCTCAGACGGTGTCCAGAAATTTGTTGGAAGAAATTATACCCCGATATGGGGTGGTGAATTGCATTGATTCGGATCAAGGGACACATTTCACATCGAAGGTTATTAAGCAGATGGCTGATGCCCTAGGCATTCGGTGGGAATACCACATTCCGTGGCATCCCCAGAGTTCAAGACAAGTGGAAAGGATGAATCAGACTTTGAAGGCGCTGTTATTTAAATTGATTTTAGAAACTCTGATGTCCTGGTTGAAATGCCTGCCTTTGGCACTGCTTAATATCCGAACCATGCCTCATTCGGAGACGGGGCTCTCGCCATTTGAAATGTTATATGGGATGCCATATAGACATGGAATGCCGGTGAGACATCCCAAGTTTGAGGATTGTCAGATTCAACCATATCTGGTTGCAATCAACAGAAATTTGCAGGAACTCAGAAAACAAGGGATAGTGGCCCAGAGTGCTCCTCTGGGATTCGCTATCCACAAAATCCAACAAGGTGACAGAGTGCTTGTGAAAGTGTGGAAGGAGGTGCCTCTCTCTCCTCACTGGGAAGGTCCCTTTCTTGTGCTCCTGACAACAGACACGGCCATTCGGACAGCAGAGAAAGGCTGGACACACACTTCTAGGGTGAAGAAAGTCGAACATCAGGAGGAAGCACCCGAGTGGAGGGTCACTTCTTCCCCAGGCGACTTGAAACTCAGACTCCAACGTCCTTGTAAACGACCGACGGCGAGCGGATAGGTTGTATACTGTCAGATTGTGTATGCTATCCATTTGTACACTTTAAGTGTGAATATTATCAAGGGGTTTTTATTATTCACTGTAGAAGGGGACAGAGGCCAAAGGGGCTGTGCACTCAGTGTCTGGAGCAAGAGCTTGAGCTGACTGACCGTATCCTAACCTTAGCCACAAATTTGGGAATAATTGAATTGGATTCACAGGAGTGGTTTCACATTTTTCAAAATGGGGTGCGTGGAAAGCTTAGATCAAAAGCAGAGATTCTGGATGTGGAGTGCCAGAAATCCATCAGGGTCCGGTGCAGTTCCGATGCCATCAGGGTTTCACGGTGGGGCACCTTTAAAAGGAGGTATGCGGCTAGGTCCGAGAGCGTGTTCCCCAAAGAATACTCCTGCTGCCGCGAAGATGGTCTTCCTCGCCGCTGGTGCCACCCCAGGGGGTGGAGGCAAAGGCAGAGGAGTTCGCCTAGTGGGAATCCTGATTGGCCTGAGCCTAGTCGTGTGCGGGACGCAGAGTCTGCACACTGAGGTCCCAAGGAGAGGCGGAGACGAGAGCTCCGCAGATGAGTGTGGAAATTGCACTCAGGTGGTCCCAGTTGTAGGGGACGGGAGACCCTCAGCATACCAAGCCCCGAAAGAATGTCTCAGGGAACCTGACAGGTACTGTTGGAAGAATGGCACGAGGGTCAAATTGTGTGAATTGGAAACAGGGATTTGGTGTATCAGTCCCGAGGCAGGGCTAAGGAACAGGCAGTCAGATGAGCATGAACAAATACGGAAACGAAGTGTAGAAACAATGTCAATCCCCATTTGTAACCAATGTAACCGGACCATGTGGGTTGGGGGAAAGACGGAATCGATCTTTGTCGCGTATCACCAGGTGAATCCCTTGTGTTATGACAATGCGAGGCTGGGGATATGCATGATTAACGGGAAAATGTATTGGATGGCAAGAAATGTTAAGTTTGACAGCAAATTTACCTTGAACAGAGACCCACTCATATTGGATTTGGCACAGGCAAACGATGACAGGGTGTGCCTGCAATATGACCGGGTTGTCTGCTTCACGAGAAATAAAAATGATGAGGATCCTGAGGGGAGAAGGAGAGAGATAACTCAGGAACTGAGGCGAAGGGAGTCAGAAATTGAGGAGAAAAAGAGTTGAACAGGAAAGATTGAAAACCCTGGGAGAACAGTATGAAATGCTGGAGAAACAATATGCTGATGGGGAGCTACCTTCCCCGGACAGGAACCTGTTCATTGACTTGATGCAAGAGATTGCAACTGAATTAGGATTGTCAAATTGTTGGATTTGTGGGGGGCTGAAGTCAGCAGAGAAATGGCCTTGGAAAGGGGAAGGTTTGGCTCCAGAACAGCTTTTGAAATGGGACAATCTGAGGGTCTCAAAATTGGCGCAGAGACCTGAGGGATGGATTTTGGACCAGAGGGTGATTGGAACCATCTGCATCAGTCGAGAAGGAAAGGAGTACACTGAAATGGTGGGATACATTCCTTGTGTGTCTACCCTGACGGTGAACTCAAACACAAAAAGCAAGGTCTGTCAGCCAGAACACCCTTTAGGGTACTGGAGCAGGAAGAATGAGACAAATTGTGAATGGAACAAAAGAATGGGACTGTGTTGGGTCAAAAATCCAGGAGCCAACCCTTTCCAATCCTTGGAGGGCATGAGGGAATACTGGGGAGACCCAGGGAGAATAAACATCAGATGGAAAGCCCCGGATGGAATTTATTGGATTTGTGGAAATAAGGCATACAGTGAGTTACCCCCAAGGTGGAAGGGATCATGCACTTTAGGCATGATCTGGCCAGTGTTCTTTACTCTCCCTCAAACAAAAAGTAACCTATTAGGGGCTCCATTATACGAGACCCTGAGAAGGGAGAGGAGAAGCCTGAAAAAGATGATACCAGTGATAAGTGGTAAGCAAACCTGGGGGGAGGAAGAGTGGCCAGCAGCAAGAATAATTGATTATTATGGACGGCCACATGGGCCCAGGATGGAAGCTATGGGTATAGGACTCCGATTTATCTACTGAACAGACGGATTCGGCTGCAGGCAGTGGTGGAAATTGTATCAA